>CM031859.1:58441586-58464497 GCA_018697195.1 Certhia americana | reverse complement strand
GAGAAGGAGAAGGAGAAGGAGAAGGAGAAGGAGAAGGAGAAGGAGAAAACGTAGCAAAAAGCTAATATGGAATTAAGAACTCCAAACCAGCTTAATCTCTCAAAAATGAAATCATCAAAAAAAGAGATATATTTAATTCATTCTAGCCGGTGGAAGAGACAGGTGAGCAAAAGGTTGCTATATGTTCAATACAGCAAAGCAGGAAAGCTGAGATTTCTTTAAAAACCCACAGCTGATTTAGGAATAGCAACCTGCTTAAGAAGTTTAAACCCTAGGAAACATGAGGCTTCTGAGAGATCAGCAACATGTGGAGAAAGATGAAAACAGGGAAAATATTCTACAAAATTCTAATGCTGAGTTTGAGAGAAATAATACAAATAATTGCAAATGATGTGAAAGGAAACAGAAACTGAAAATAAATGTTAGTTAAGTACACACATGTAACTTCTATTCCATGGAAGAGAAAATTGTGCTTTTTCACTATGAGCTTCTTGTAAGCAGCAGCTTTAGCAGACGTGCTGTATAACTGCTGTCACAAGTGGAGCACCACCTCTTGTGCTGCAAACATCTCTGACCTACTGTTCAGCGAGTTCAATCATCATCCTCTGTGCAGGGAGTACATCCCTTGGAAGGACAGCAGCTCATAAGTAGGCAGATTGTTTTCCAGATGTTTTAAATGTTGCCAAAGGAAGCCAACAAAAACATGAAGTAAGAATAACTGAATCAGTTGTTCTGTCATAAATGTTCCTAGAAATCTCTCTCTGGAGCTGAAATGAAAACTTGGAAGAGTTATTCTGGCCAAGTTAGATGAAAACTAACAGAGCTTCCAAAATTAATATATTCCACAATAATTGTGCAAAAGAAGAAGGAGTACTTCCCTGGTAGTCTGGGCTAAAAAGCATGTAAAATGGGGAAACAAATTCCTGGTGGGGAAATTGTTTCTGGGGTCAACTGAATGTTTCAGCTGTTTTCTGACAGCGTCCTTAAAAAAAAAAAAAAAAGCAGCTCACATCTGTGCAATTTAAATGCACCATTTAGAAGGCCTCAGTTTACCACGTTATTTAGAGAATGCTTTTTAAAAACTTTAAAATTTCCCACAAATACATAATAAATGACATGAAACCATGGAGGAAGAAAATAATAGAAAAATGTTGCAATCAGAGGCTCTGGTAAGCTCCTGGAATGGATTCAAATTAGGAGGTTGAAATTCAGAAGACAAAAAACATGAGTTCAAGGTTAAAGAAATAACCAATCTAGGAAAATGCAGCAGGAAAAAAAAAAGAAAAAAAAAGCTTAGAAGAGGATGCAAATAGGTTTGATTACCAATATATCCTTATACATACACAAAAAACCCACACAGAGACTTAAAGAAAAGGCACATTTTTTGGGGGACTTTATATTCAAACAGCTTTAAACCATTTAAATTGCTGTCTGAAGGTCTTTAGTGTGTAAAAATGTGTAATGGGCATGGACTGGTAATCACAACAGGGACTTCCTGAATCTCAAACAGTTGATAAAGAAGGAACCTGTCCTCCAGAGTGTATGATAATAAGCACCAAACAAAGCTGGTGGTTGATGCTTCTAAGCAAGGCCTTGGGGCAACACTTTTAACAAGGAATGGTGATCACTGGAGACCCATGGCATATGCTTCTGGATACCTAACTGTAACAGCATGTCAGCATGCACAAAAAGAATCAGAGGCTCTGTCTTGTAGTCTATGCATGCAAAAAAAAAAATCTCCATTTTTTTTTTTTTATATGGAGTGCCAGTGCTAGCAGGAAGTGATCTGATCACAAGGCATTGGTGACAATTGCTGAAAAGGGTTTTGCAGGCAGCTCTCCTAGATTGCAAATATGATATGATTTACAACTCAAATATATAGACCAGTCATACACAGAGCAGACATTCTGTCCTGAGCTTTCAATAAAACTGAACTCGTACAGAAACAGTGTCTTATGTGCATGCAAACATTGTTTGGAGTTTTTTCTTTTCCAACAGGAATTCACTGTTGAGACCTGTCACTGCAGAAAGCCAAAATACTAGATCAAACATTGCAGAAGGTAATACAAGCTATCAGTCTCACTAACTGGACAGCACTTACTGGTCCTTAAACAATTTAGAAAAATGATTGTATAAAATAAGGGGTATATTTTCTGAGCATTAGTCCACTGCTGATAAACAGAATGCATGCAGATACTAGTGTATGCAGAAAATGCAAAATGTTTTATATTGCATTTATAAATTATAATTATTATGGGCCAGTGTTGGTGAAATAGCCAAAGAATGAAAAGAAAAACAATTGATTTCAGAAACATTGGTAAACTAAAAAGAACCAGCAATGATGGTAATTCTTGAAACTTAAGATTCATGCTCCACAGCTGAAAGAAATTTATTTATGCTTGCTATTAAAAAAAATTTGCATTCTTTTCAGATCATTATTCCTGGTACCAGAAATAACATTGCTGCAGAAGTCATCTGTTAAATGTGTGATCTCACATACAAAACTGGTATTTTTCTGCCATAGCACACATCCCATGACTATGTCAGATAATGAGCTACAATTCAATTATTAGGAATTTAAATATTTTCTAACAGAGTTTTAAACACATTGCTTCTTATTCAGGTTATCCACAGTCTGATGGTAGTGAGGGAAGACCTCTTACACAATCTGCTAAATTCCATTCATACCCCATTTAAGAATTATTTAATTCCAGAGCAGTGCTGTGGATACTGAAACATGTTCAGCAGCAAACTTAGATTAAGGCTATCCAATGGTGTAGACAATGATGGTAAAATGGGGGATGTCTAATTGCTGTGAAAAAATACAGAGAATGTACTGTATTAATGAATGGTAGGAAAAAAATCTTGGCAAACCAAGTTGGCTAGCCTGCATTTAAAAGTAATATATGTAATGTCACAAATGACTTTTATGAGGATTTGCTCTTCTCTCTGATGAGCAAGCACTGATCTGGTGGACAAAGAAGAGGCAAGCACTTCTTCTTTTTCCCTTGGTGGGAAGAGATGGACACCAAATCTTAAAAGTAAGTAAAAAGGAGCCCATGAGCCAGACAAAATCATTGGACTGGACACAACAGAAACATAGGGAGTAAAAAACTGTGGAATGTCTCAAAGAAGCATCAGCTAAAGGATACCAGCTCAGATACTGATTGATAACTGTGGATGTATGTGTTGTACTTTAAATAGTCTTTTTTGTTTGTTTGTTTGTTTGTTTTTTGTTCCTTTGGAAATAAGAAAAAAATGAAAGTAACTTATCCTTCATGAGTTTGGAGTGCCACGTTCTTTGAATAAGAATGGAGGGTTTTAACTGCCTGTAAACCTGTGAGACAAGTGAAAGATACAGACACAGACCCATTTTAATAGCCTTAGAAAAGGCCAATCATATTATAAGCTCTGACCAAATGTCTATGCATGTATTGCTATAATTATGACTGTTAATTTGCAATGAAATTCACAGCAGGAAAAAATAACTTTAATTATATGTTTTTCAGGTTTACACTGGGCAGAGGGGAATCAAACCCACAGTGATCTTCTTGGTGGTAGAAGATGAAAAAGCTGCCCTGGACTTCAGCTGATATGTGATCAGGAAATCTGGAGTGAGCAGATTTACAGAAACAGACTTTGTGCTCTGAGAGAACGTGGTGGGTAGAACAAAGAGCTCGAAACATTTTTCAAGAAACAGGGAAATTTTGAGGGAAATTGTGGGGATTTTAATATCAACCTGTGCTAGGCTTAAATCCAGGAAAGTTGAACTCCAGGTCCTTGAGAAGTGGCAAGGACATGACTAAAAGCAAGTCAGGTGGCCCTTTGTGTTTTGGAGCAACTGTTGTGAGGTTGGAAGGCATTAGTAATCTGTACCCATAGCTTTCTTTTTATCTTTGGGAAACTTGTAGAAGGCAGCAGTCTGGATGCATCTCTAGAGACAGCTTAACTTTCACAATGAACAGTTTAACAGAAGTGACAGCTTAGGTAAAATAGTGGGAGAAAATAAACCCAGAAAGGAAAGTGTCTGCATTTTGTGGGTGGAAAAGAACACAGAATTTTCCCAGTGTCTGTGACTGTCTCTTTCAGCCATGAAATGTCTGCAGTCATTGGTGTTTTGCCTTCAAATCAATGGATTTTGCTCTTTTGTCAGGCAGGCTTTAACCTCCCAGGTTTACTGGCATTGCTTCTGATTTACAGAGATGTAGGCAGACAAAGAAGGCACTTTTCTGACTCATTCCTGATTGATAATATACAAAAGCACTCTATACCATCGCAAACAAACAGAAGCAGAATTCTTTAGTAGCATTGCTTTGTCTTTAAATTACAACAACAAAAGAGTAGCCACAACTTTTCATCTAGGTATGGCACTTTTTTATTTTTAAGTTTATTTGCATCTTGAGGTGCAATTTATAATTTCTAATCAGAGAAAGGAAAAATAAGTGAATTTATTATGTGCTGCTTGTTGCAGCTAAGCAAAGTTTTCCTATGGTGATGACCTAGGAGTGCTGGGAAACATTTAGCAACTCAACAAAAATCCTAGTCTGTTGTGCACAGATCTTTGTGTATGAGCCATTTACTCTGTGTATGTGTGCATATACATTTATAGATATATCTGTGTACCTATTTATTTTGTTTTACCTGTACTCCTCCTCTGATTTGCATCATTAAATGGAAATAGGACACCCAATGTGGGTGACAGCACCTACAAACAATAGTGGACAAATTTCAAGGCTGTTGTTTTGCAAGGGATGAGTTAATTTCCATTTCTTTCTGCCATAGTTTAAAGTTTATTCATGGGTTTTAATGACATCCTACCCTTTAAAAATAACTTAACCTATATGAGATGCTAAATTAGCCCTCAGTGCTTGCGTTCATGCTGCTTTGACCAAAGCGGACCTCCTCATCACAGTGGGATAGTTTTCATGCCTTTTTCCAAGACAAGGAAGTGAACATATCTGTTCTTCACACCAAAAAAAATACTAACATTTCTTTCTCCAATGCTGGGATCCCTGAAAAGCAACTCTCACTGTGACAAATAGTGTAGCCATAAAATGGTTCCTTGTCTCTTCGTTTGTGTGTCCAATTAAAATACAAAGGTGCCACAAAACAAAGAGAAAGTGGCAACACATACCTGCATTCCCTTTTCTGAATATGGCAAACAAACTTTACAACTTCTTTCTACAGTTCAAGATGTAGATATTCCAGCCCTCACTTGAAAATTTTAGAACTCATAATCCAGTGATGGAGAGGAGCAGAAGCCCATCTGTGTCCTTGCTGCTAAAAGATACATGAAAGGGCTGTATTTGGCATCTTCATGCCTACTGTGCTGTACCTTGCTCTAAACAGTAATTTCAGAAGAGCAAAGCAGGAGCCTTCCTTGGACTCTTTATGTATGTCTTTCTCCTGTCCACAAGGCAGCTCTCTGCATGCTAACTAACACCATGAAGGAGGCGGGGGCTCTGTAAAGATCATTCTGGTTTCTATTGTTCTCTGTAGTCACAGGAAAATGAACACAGCCTCTCAAAAAGTTCCCTCCCACGGGAAGATACTCAAGGAGAGAAAATTGCTGTGAATTTGCCCTCTACTTCAGACACTTACTTGCTCACAAGGTTCTAAAGTTGCAAAATGTATTTATACATATAAAATAGCAAATGTTTGATAGTGCCTTTTGTCCCCCGGGACAAGATCATCTGCATATTGCCAACAGGGCTTTAGGCTCTGTGTAAGCATGAGTGTTACATGGCAACAGCAGGTACATCTATCCTGCCCTGGACCCAAGCAGGTTAGTCCACCTGTGACAGGATGGAATTGGACAGAGCTCTGACTTCTTGGCCAGCAGCCAAGGAGTTGAACTTCCCCACAGATGTCACTGTCTGAGGCATTTAGGGAGTGTCTGCACCCTGCTCTGTATTCTGTGACTCCCAGGAAGCTGGCACAGCAATGCCTGTCTTCCTGGGGGAAGTAAGTGAAGAAAGTCAGAAAGTCATCTTTGAGTTTTGTTTTTAAGTGGCTGGAGAAAGGAGACAGTTAATTTTCTGTCCATAGTTTTTTTTTTTTTTTTTTTTTTTTCCTCTGAAACTGTCATAATGTACTTAAAAACTGTCTGGGCAAAGAAATGCTACTTAAAATTACAATTTGATGAGGTGGGAGAAAGGGAGAAATTCTGTTCCTAGATGTTTTCCAAGAGGTCTGCCCCTTCCTATTTCAATTGTGGCCCATTTCTCTCCAAAACTATAGGCAAGCTCTGTAGGACTCACTAGTCACAGCGTGTTTTGTGTCATGCCTACCTGCTAGGTACCCTGCCACTATGGGGGATGTAGAGATCTGCCAGAGGCTTCTAGTTCTATTCATGGGCTTGAAGAGAGCGATCCAGCAATGAGAACTGCTCAGGAGATAGCCCTGGCACCAATCCCAACACATTCTAGGGGTGACTGGACAGGAACTCTCCTTTTAAGTGCAGCAGGAAGCTGAGTGCTTCCATATGATATTAATGGGACCAGAGACCTTTGCAGATTAGGTCAGCTCAGTTTAGCTAATTTTCAGCAGAAATTTTAGTCTTGAAAAGGGGATTCTTGTAGTTGAATCAAGTCTAAAATAAAATATTTTTCCTGGTTTGAAGAAATATGAAGGAAATAAAGAGAAAAGGCTGGATTATAGGATTCTATACAGGATAAATTTGCACCCAGCAAAAAACGAAAACCCAGGAGTCTGAAGTAAAGCAAACACCTGCCTAACAAAAGTGTGCTGAAGAAGGAGTTTTAGAGAGCATCAAATACATCAGTGAAGCCCCAAAAGAGAAGAAGCAAAAACCTCAGTCGTAACTGGCAGCAAATAAAAGGTTTTTAACCACATGGAGATCCGTCTTTGGACACTGCCAAATTGAAAACTGAACAGAACGTAATTTTGAAGATTATAACTGAAGAGATGATTAGAGGCATGGGGGAAGCTTTTTCAAGGACTTACTAAGGAAATGGGATTGTAATTAGAAAAGGAAATGGAATCAAGAGAAGATTTCTAAAAGGTGAAGAGAAAAGGCTTTTGTAAATAGTAAAAACACATGTTAAGAAGCCGAATTGACAACACAGTATTAGTGCAAGTTCACTTGTAATTTTTAGCCTGGAAATGATAGAGAAGTGCATTTTCAATCTAATTACTTGAAAATTTATTTCACTTTTACAGCTCTATCAGAAATGACTTATAAGATTCCACACATGAGAAAATGGAGATGGTCTGTCAATCCTAGAGTCCTAGGCCTGATTTGGCCAATATTGCAGATGTGCTTATTTCCTTGTATTTCATTCCCCCACTGATTTCACTGATTTGCATATGAACATTGATGAGACTAAAACACTGAATAAATACTTGGGTCTCTTTTAAGTTGCTTTTTTTTTGTTTGTTTGTTTGGTTTTTTTTTGTTTGTTCATTTGTTTGTTTGGGGTTTTTTTTTGTTTGGTTTTGGTTTTGGTTTTGGTTTTGGTTTTATTTTTTTCCCATAAAGACAACTTAAAGAGAAGAAAACATATCTGGTTAGATATTAGGAAGAAGTTTTTTGCTGTGAGGCTGTTGAGGACTGGCACAAGTTGCGTGAAGAAACTGTGGATGCCCCATCTCTGGAAGTGTTCAAGGCCAGGTTGGATGGAGCTCCAGTAGAAGGTGTTCTTGCCCACATCTGGAAACAAAATGATCTTTAACATCCCTTCCTACCCAAGCTATTCTATGATTCTCATATTTTTAATTTAATGTTTCATACACAGTTCCTTAGACAACCGCCACCCAGAACACCAGCTCACTTTGGAAGTCTAAATGGAGAGGTGGCATAAGTGAAGGGACATAAGTGAAAACCAAAGTTCCTGTGCAGCTCAAGAGCTGATTTTGCATGAGACCTCCATTATATGGGTAATACCTGGAATGGTAATACCTGGAATGGTAATGCCATTCCTCTCCTCCATGGAATTTTCTAGCTGAAGGGGAAAGCAGACCGTACAGGAAAATGAAGCAAAAATCCCCACTGCTATTTGTGGTGCAACACAGCCCCTAGCCATCTCCATCTGGTGTGATCCTTGGGTTGTCCCAAGCTTCTTCTAGACTATAGTAAAGATCAGCAGCCAGGGGAATCAAAGCTGGCCCTCACATTTGTCTGGGTAGTTAGAAAAAAAGAACAAGTGGATTTCCACTCAGATTTGCCCTGGAAAATTTCACTTCTAGAACATGGCCCTAGTGGTCCTTGGAGTCTTAATGGGTTGCCTGTCCTGAAAAAACCTCAGATTTAGGGGTCTGCAAGATGGAGAATTACTGACTTTAGTCCTGAAAAAGTCAGAGTGACTACAGTCCATGTTCTTGTGAAAGCTGGGACCAGTACTGGTAATGAGAGTATTTGTTACAGGGACACCACGCAGAAAGCAAGAAGTGAGGGTAGGCAAACCCTATAGATAAAATCCCAAGAGCATCTCCAGTTCATAATCGGTGAACATTCATGGCCTCATCCCAAACTTGGCTCTTCAGGTAATGCTGGTGTAATGTTTCTTATCAGAGAGTATGATTCATCCAGGTACATCTCACAGAATCCTTTTCTGAAACAGCCACAGAAACCTGTTGTTTCACTGCACAGTGAAAGGGTGGCAGGAAAAGGGGATTTTATGCTTGCTGGGTTCAGCTGACATGTCTCCATATCAGCTCACTGCAGATTACTAAGGTACACTTGGGATAAATTAAGTGACTGAAGTGAAGTGTGTAAACCCACCCACAGCAAACATATTGCCTTGTGGGGTATATTTGCAGAGATTATGATTATTGTTTGAGTTAAAAAAGTAAATAAAGGAGTACTTTTCTATATGCTGTGTCCTGCCTTTGAGGTGGAGAAAACTTCATAATCCAGTGAGTTGAACTCAAGAGCAAATGTTGGGAGGCTAAGGATCTACATGGCCTTACTGATGGCCTACCTTGGGCACGTCTGGCCATGAATGCTGATCCTGGCTGGCGGTATCAGAGCAGCTCTGAACAGGCTGTGTGTCTACATCGTCTAGTGCTGTACCTCGCAGAGATACTAATTGGGTCCTGGAAGCAATATAGGCATGGCAGCATGTTGCTGTGTCAAGCTAATTAGTGGTGCTTCTAACAAGCACAGGTGCAGCAGCAGGTTGACATGGCTCTGGTGCTGCCTGTTCAGAGCTACCCCGGCTGCCTCTGCCCTGAGCTCTGCACGACAGCAGAGCTGTCACCTTTCTCACACCATTAACCTCCCTGGGCAAAAATGAGGTGGATTTGAGGCGAGTGGAAGATTTTTTTTATATACATATGTGCAGTGCCTTAGATTCTCCATCTGTGAAGCTGGGCATAATAAAATGCATCTGCCTTTGCAAGTTGTTGAAAATCTACAAATGAAAAGTGCTGCATGTTGTCAGTGCTAGGATCTCTTAATTCTTGCTCTTCATTATACTCTCTTCCTTGCTTTATAACATATGTGCTGAGACAGAGGTCACGAAATTCAACCTGCCAAAAAAAAAAAAAAAAATAGAAAAACGTTGGAAGGGGACGTAAAAAGTCACTGAGCACTGAACAAAATACTAGCTGAGTTTGTATTATTTATACAGTTTTGTATTCTGCCTACTGCCGAGCACATGAAAGTTGAATATTCCCTGTGCTTTAGAAAAGGGAGAAAGTAGTGGCAGAAACTGAAGCAGGATGGTTGGAATCGCAGGTGGGAGAATAATTCATAATGGATAATTTATTCAACAAAATTTTCCTCTTAACTCTTCACAAATTATTCTAAAACAGATTGCTGTTTTCTCAGATTCACTTGTTATGTGAAATTATTTACTGAACAATTCTTTTAAGTTGTTTGTGAATTTAAATTGTAGAAAGTGGGTATGCTTTTGATTTGACAAAAAAAAAAGCTCCACAGAGCATGCTTTTGTGAGCTGACTAGAGTGATGCTGCCTTCCCTGGCCTCCATCTGCCTCCACATAGCTCCATGAAGGTTTGGATCCTTCTCTATTGGGACAGCTTCTAGGAAGGAAGCTAAGTCAGCATTTCTGGCACCAAGTCCAAATTCCTGACCATTTTGTTTCTTAACACTTTCCCAACACAGGGATAAAATACTTTTTAACATTTCACGAGAGCAACGCAAAGAGCCTCCTGCCTGAAAGGTTGTTTATTTTTCCAGCCATTTCATATCCTCTGACAAAGTGTAACCTCCCTTTCCCCAGCCTCTGCCTTCTTAAACTCCTTCTCTCAGCCTTTGCAGCCACAGCCACATAATTCCTGTTCACCTCTGGTCTCCTTCACCTATCCCTTTACTCTCACCATGAATAATTGTTTGGGGAGGTTTCTGAGACTCTTGAGCACCAGATACTGGTTTGCATTGGGTGTGGGGGGGTTTAAACACACTGATCTGATGATTCTAGAGAAAGCATTTGAATAAAAAAGCTTTTCCTCCTCATCAGCTGAGCTAAAGTTGTTCCTTCCCTTATGGTACAATATGAGGGGAAGATGCGGAGGCATTAGCCATGTGGCTAGCCCACATGCCAGGTGGCTATTTTGTCACCATGCCATCAGCACTGGTGTCCCCTTTCCCTAAAAACAAGAAGAGGTATGCCCGTGCTGGCCTGTGAGTGAACCTGATTTTCTGCAGTTGCGGGGAGGGTAGAAAGGTTTTCCTGTGTATAAGCTAGTAATGATCCATCTGCAGAATGTGCCACTTGCTTTGCTTTGCGTGGGATGGTAAGAGATCAATTAGAGCAAGAAAGTTCACAGCCCACTTAAGAAGCAATATTCCCCTTTTATCTCATTTCCTTCTCAGGTTTCTACCCTTTTACAGCTGTGTGGCTGGTGTGCTAAATGCTAATGTGAAAGTACTTTATACAGTGCCAAGCAGACATTCTTGTGGAAATGAATTCTCCCTTCTCACGTTTGTCTCCTGCTTTCTCACCTCCCTACCCGGCTGATCTGATAGTCCCTTAGTATTTAGGGACAATCCCTGAGGTGCCTGGCCAGTCGCCCATGCCTGCAGACAGCCTGATGGCTTGCCTAGTTCTGAGAAGGTTTGCTGCAGTCTCTTAATTTTTCCAGGCAGGCAAGGATTAGTCTTTTTTCTTTTTAATCACAAAAAGAGGTAACTGGTATTTGATCAGCAGCTTAAATGACTGAACAGACTTTGCTGGATAAAATATTCAGCAGTTTTTTTGTGGTTTTGTGTTTTGTTTTTTATTTTTTTCTTCCAGTCATTCACATTTGTTTGTGATTTCCCTCTGCCCTTTTAAACTAGCTCTTCTCGGTGATTATTGGTCTAATTGTATCTAGTTTCTTTAGGTTCTCATATTAAGCTCATCACTGTGGTGTCTGAACATCAGATCAATGCCATGTAATTACAGTCACACAGAGCACAATCAACAATTATCAGTGATCACTTTTCAGATCTTGCAACAAAGAAATGTTATCTGAGACATTGCTGCAGGATTTCAGATTTCCAAATATTTGCACTTCTAATTAAGCAGATGGAAGACCTGCTGGTAATGAGAAAACAGGTCTCAGAACTTCTTCCATAGCTAATTTTCTGCCCAGACCAAAATAAATTATGCCTCAACAATTCTTTTCCAAGGTAAATAACACAACACACCACTTGGCAAAATGCCTCACAACAACAAAAAAACCTAGAGAAGTGTTTAAAGGTATTGCACTCTGTGGGAGATTTTCACACCACAGTAATAAATGCAACACAGCAAAAACCTACAGCTAGCAGAAGGGAATGCCTTCTTATCTAACAGCTCTGGAGGATATTTGCTGATCAATCCTATGAAAGGATGATATGCTTCTCTGTGTGTCCAGGGGATGAAATAACAAGCCTGAAGGCAATAATGCTCTCATATCATGTTTGAGAATTTTACAAATACAGCATGAGGCTCTGTGACTCAGTCTGAATGGAATTTTTCTTAGCACATGAATTTTACATGATATTTCGATACTAGTTCTTCTGGGCAGTTTTCCTAACACTGTGCAATGTTAGTTTTAGGTGCTTTTTTATCGTATTGGTAAATACTGTGATACAGTTTGTGAAATGTGTGAGGAAGGATAGCAAACCTGAAATTTTGAAAATTACCAGGATATTTGATTTGTCTCTTATACTCCTGCAAAGTTTCAAATGCCTTTTGTTTGGAAGGAAGAAATAAAAAGGAGCAAATTAAAAAGAGTTTAGTGCAATCTTCACATGTTTTCTGCTTTTATATTTTTTTTCTTCCCATGGTCTCTCCTTAGACTTTAAATTCTGCTTCTTGTTAAACAAATATCCTTATGTTCCATACTAATTAAAAAGAAAAATCAAAGAGATAGGTAAGGGGTTTTTTTTGTTTGTTGGTTTGGTTTTTTTGGCAACAACAACACAAAAATCCATGTCTTTTTGTTATTCCTATATCTCTAAAAGCAACAATTCTTGTCATTATCAAATTTCCATATAGAAAACTGGTATACATGTGGGGGTGTAATAGCACAATCTGATATTCTTGTAATACCAGTTTTCTATAAATAGGGTAATCTGTTATTTATCATTGGAACTATTCATTAAAATAAGAAAAAAATATATACAGTATGAGCATCTGTTACTAGTTTTTTAGTTGACTGACAGTTTTTAATCCATTTAGCTAATGGTAAGTGGAACTTGCTGGAATTTAAGCCTTTTCAAGAAGAGTTTTTGGCTTATTCCTGATGTGTTCTTATGCCCTTTCTCATGATGTTTGGAAATTTATTTGTTTTAAGAGATTACTCACCTGGAATCAGGTGAGTACATGAAAATTACAGCTTCTATTAAAAAAACAAAGGTTTTTATTTTACATGAGAAAGCTGAAAATTAGACTCTTTTAGGGTTCAAAAGCAGGGTAAGCAGAATATGAAAGAATTTTTTTTTTTTTTTTTTAATAAAGGCATATTTTTAAGCTATTCCCAAGGCTTTAGGAGGTCAGGCCGAAAGGTTTTGACTACTTGGAGTTTGTAACAATTTTAATAATATACTATTTTAAAATCTGCAGTACTATTGAAATCTTACTGACCAATGCTGAAGTATTACATATTAGTAGTTCTTTGCCATAGGGGCTACCACACTTCAGCATGTTTACCACACTGTTATTTTAAGCATAAAGCATCAACCCTTGGCAATGAAGTATGGAAGGTCAATGTGCATAAGCTACCTACATGGTTGCATTTGTGCTTTACCTCCACATCTTAAACCCCCATATTAATATTTTGTCTCAGATCTGCACTGCTTCTGTCTCCAAAAAAACAGCCAACCTCTCAGCAGTGGAGCTCTACTTACATGGCAGCCTAAACCAGGTGAAAACCAACAAAATATTACAGAACATTTTTATACCCTGAAATGACTTGTATTGAAAATTTTAATGTTTCCACTCCAAATTTGTCCTTTTACTTTTTTTGAAGAAAATTTTGAAAAGTGCTCTTATGCTGGCATTCACTGGTGTGCATGTCCAGACAGACTGTGAGAGAATTTTTCCCTCAGTCTCTCTCTCTTGCTCGTGAATGGGAGTTTGATCACTTTCTGTTGCCAGCATTTGTTTTCTTTTCTACTTGATGCACATCTTCTGTGCAATAAATAACATAATTCCAGCTCCTATGGCTTCAGACGGCACAGTGCCCTCTGCTCGAACTCTTTGGAGAGGGAAATGCTCCAGCTTATAGTCAGAGTTTCATTTGCAAGCTTTGCTTTACCTTAGCCTTATTTTAAAATTTCAAAGCTTTGCCTCCACAAATCAGGTTAAACTGTACATTACAAGGGAACTGCTTGACCTTGAAGCAATCCGTTTTGAGGCAGAGGTGACGAAGGGGTTGGCAGGCAGGATTTATTGCGCTCTGAGGAATGCAGAGGGAGCACATGAACATAAATATACAGAGAAACAGGAGCGGGAATCGCAGATGGATCTGGCAGATAAGACTTGGGCCTATATCTGTAAGTAGGTCGAAAGTGTGATGGTATCATCTCCAATGGAAATACAATTCAAAATCTTGTTTGGATGGTGTATGATGCCAGACAAGCTTCATTGGACAGATAAAACATTATCACCATTATTCTGGTAAGACTGCAGAGTAAGTAGGATACTCAACATATATTACATGCTGGAGAGGTTTGGGGCAAAATGTCTAAGGTAACTGGAAATATTACACATAAAATACTGAACAGTATTAAGGATAAAGGACTTGAAGGGCTGCTCACTGAGGCCCATGGCAGCAAAATAAGGCTGGTAGCAGAGTTAGGTGCCCACTTAAAAACTTCTGGATGTGACACATCTGAGCTGATGATACTGGTTCTCATTCCTCAAAGCAAGAGGAAGAAGTGACAAGCAGAAAGGGTTGCATATTTTTAGCTGGTAGTTTAACCCCAAGGAAACAGTAGAGGTCACAGTGGCCTATGTCTTTAAAAAAAAAGGGAGAACCTCCTCATTAAAATTGAGTGGGAGATGTGCTTGTGTAACCATTTAGTGTAACCATTTAGGGAAATAATTTTTGTGTGCTGGACGTGATTTTCCAATGAATTCGTTGGACTATTGAGCTGGAATTGTTGCTGCAAACAACTTTTTTCAATGCTCTAGTACTTTCTTGCTGGGATGAATGCAGTGAAAGTCAGAATGCTTTTTCTTTTTCTTTTTCTTTTTTTTTTTTTTTTTTCTTTCCTTTTTCTTTTCTGTAACACCTTACTTTTTGGTAAGTTCTTGCCAGGTAGAAACCCCAAGCAACCCTCCCCACTTCCATTCTTATTGTACCTCCATGTGCTGGCAGCCCACCTCTGCTTTCTGGAACTCTGATCCCTCTTTGGTCTACAGCTCTCTGTTGTGCTTGCAAGGTCTTCTGGGCTTCAGCTGCCCCAGAAAGTGGAACAAAAAAGCATGCTGAAAACATTGAAAGAGAGGACTGGAGGAGAGAGATGAAAGGAGATGAGTGGGCGTGGGAAAAAGAGACAGAACAAGCACAGCTGTAGAGTCAGAACAGACTACATATTTATTTTCTTTAAAAAGGTAAGTGGTTATGTTTTGAAAAGCTCCTGCTGTTGTTTCCAGAAGTAAAGCCCTTTATCTGAGCTTTTTTCATTCTCCTGACTCTTTTTTTTCCTTTCTCTCACTCTCTGCATTAAGGGTTTAGGATGTGACCTTTCAGAACATGGTTGTTGGATTCTTAGGCCCTTAGATGATAGCAGCTTATTATGTACATATTTGCATAATGAGTTAATTAGGCATAATATGTGGTTAAAATTAACTACACTGCACTCTTTTTATAGAAAGTCAGCACAGATTTCTACAAAGTTTCTCCTTAGACACCCTCTTGGGGGCCTGTTAGGATTCCCTGCCCACTTTCACATGTCACTAATTTCTGGTGATTAATTTGTGAACTCTGACACTTCATCTATGCAGATTATACATATAAACCCCCCATACTCTAGAATTTTAGGGCTATGTAACAATCTAGTTTTTTATTTATTTAAAAGAAAAGAGGGAAAGAAATTGAAGCCCACATGATTATAATGAAGGATTTGATAATGCCATCAAAATCCATCTGAGATGTACAGAAATTAAAAAAAAAAACCAAAAAAACCCCATCAACCTTTGTTGTTTTTAATGTTTTCTGTACAATTTCTGTGATGGCTATGTTTCCTGTCCTCCCCATTTGGAGATGCAATGCCACTCTGAGTGATATTTAAACTCATGCAGCTGTTTCATACTTTTATGTCAAATCTGTGTTGTCTCTCACTGTAGACCCATGGTCCTCAAGATGTCCCCCATTGAGACTCTTAGCTCTCCCCAAGAATGGTAATGTTAATTCCTGGTGATGTGTTCACTGTATGAGACAGGACACAAGTAATTGACTAATTTTTAATGTTACCTGTACCATTTGAAATTGGCCCTACTTTTACCAACAGACAACCACAGGCCTCTTGGGGGGACCTTTGCACCTCAATTATTCTAGAAATCTCTGGTTATTTGTACTGTGGAATGTGTGATGAGTACTGATGCTGTAGCCATGGCTATCGCCCTTCGCTGAGTGAGAGAAAGTAGGCCTCAGACCTGGATTCTCTGAAAGACAGCTAAAGCTCCTAATATCACTGTTCCTTGGTTCTCTTAGGCATGGTGAAGTGCAATCTAGAACAGCAGGTTTTTCTGCCTTTTCAAATATGCAGGCTTACTCCATGGTTCTAACACTGTCATGCAGAAATATCCCAACATCATGGCACTGCATTTCCAGTGATCTGTGTGTCATGGGTCTACACTACATGCACCTGCTACTATATTGTTTGCTCCAGGTGATGTAAGGAGAGCTGTAAGAGGAAATAACTTTAGCTGTGTATTTTTCCTCTTACTGATCATACACCTTGCTATTTTCCTGCCATTCCTTTCTCCTTCAGGCACGTAAAGCTCTTCTGGGAAAGCACTGGCCACTGCCCAAGACAGTATGCTGGAGTAGATGGAGTGACAGCCTAATGCATTTAAACAACATCTAGGTAGGAATTGAATCCAAAGTAGAATTTAGAAAGCAGCCCTAAAGGCACACTCACTATTTTTTTCTCTATTAAAATCCAGAAGAGGAAAACCTGCTTTTAGTTAATTCTCAGTGTTCAGTGTTTTGCACTGCAGGAGAAATAAATGGCTGGCAACCAAAGCTGGTATATGCCACTGGGGAGGGACACAAACACAATTCTATATGTTTATTTATATGGCAGCTGCTTTCCATAGGCCACTCTCTGGCCTCAGAAACAAAGATGGATGAATCATGTTGTTTCAACACAGTGAAATAATTGAAGAAATATAATTTGGATTGCATTTTTCCCTCGAACAGAAGCTCCCTGTAGTTATTAGCCCCAAATCTGGAACATGTATATGACCCCTGAACAAGAGGCAAACTGCATAGACAAAACTACTGGCCGTTGAACAATAATCTGTAGCTGCATAAAATTGAAGTATTTTCCATTCACTTTTGTGTAAGCCACATTATGCTAACTTTGCATCACAGCCTCTTTAAGCAGCAATTAAAATGTATGGTCATTGAGCTGTACAGTCAGTTGTTTAGACACTATAGAAAAATTTCATGAGTGGGACAGGAAGAGATTAAATCATTCTGAAAAGGTCATAAGTAAAATGGATTATTTCTATATGTTTGCTGGAGTATTTGACAGGATGTTTTTGCTCGAATTCTGACTGGTGGGTTTGGGGATTAGGAGTTCTTCCCAAAGAATGGCATGGCTGCTGGGTGAAGCAGACTTTCCACTTCCCTGTATAAGAAAATATCCAGAGATGAAAAGGAGATGTAACAGGTTTATAAATTGGGTAATTCCAGAAGAGTATGTTAGTGAAGAGTATGCTATTGAGTTTCCATGGATAGAAAATCCACTGTTGGCAGAATCAGCTAACAGCTGGAAAATTTCAGAAATGTTTTTCATTAAAAACTATAGCTCGATTGAGATGGACATCTTTGTGGAGTTGTGCTACTCCTGAATAACTTCCACTGCATAAGATTTTGAACAACAGAGTGGATTTTTTGTCTCATTTTCACACTGGGGTGACAGAAATAATTTCTTCTGCCATCCTTAGCATTTGTACTCTTATGGCTTTCTTATGGTGCAGGTTCTTCCTCTGCCTAATTCCCATCTCAGCTGTGAACTTTGGGCACTATCTTCATATGGGATTAAAAGCAGGTCTTGTGCCAGGGTGTTTTCATATTCCACTTGAAAGAGGGAGAAAGAAAGAAGGAGTATAGATCAGTGCTTATGCTGTTAGTAAAGAATTCAATTCCTTATTCTCCTGTTTCCTAGCTACAACTATTATTACAGAAACCTAGAAGATTTCTGATTTATCTCAGATATTTCCACTGGTCATAGAAAAGGATTTTTTTTTTTTTGTCCATACACTTTAGGAAGTTTCAAAGATGTGTTGATTGGACAGGATGTCCTAGTGTCCTTTCCTTAGCTATCTATATAAAAGCATTATTTTATAACTCAAGAAAGCCTCTCTGTCTCCTAGATAAAAAAAGGGAAAGAGATAACATAACATGGATTTGGATCCACAAATGCTTCATTACAGTTATTTGAAACTCTTCAAGGGATTCTGTGCTTGAGAGAGATGGAGGTGTAGTGTAGTCAACCATATCACAGGGAGACAACCCAAAAGAGATGTTTATAAAGGAAAAGATTGCAAGTAAGAAAAGTAGGTTTTCAGAAATCAACATGAAAACAGAATATCCTATAATCACCCTGAAAGGGACAGATGTTGGCTTTCCACCTTCAGCTCGTCTGGCCTATTCTGTCTCTGACTGCTGAAGCTCACAATGCTTTTTTCCCCTCCAATTTAAGAAGTGTCAGACAGGAGACACTGTGCTGGTGAAAAAACTTATACCGATCTCTTGTTAGCTAACTGCGCTGTTTTGTTTCACAGTTACGTGTCTGCACAAGCCATCATTGTGTCAGTCATAATTACCACCTATTCAGTGGCTCCCTTCAGGTTTCATCACCTTTGCAGTATTAAGCAGCCAGCTGCAGGAAGCAGTCGGCTGCCCTGGAGCCGCAACCGTCAGCCTCTCGATTTCAGGGTATAATTGCTGCCTGAGTGCAAACAACTCCCTCCTTCCCGCATAAAACACCCAATCCACTTTTTTTTTTTTTTTTTTTTTAATTTGGCAGAGATCAGAGCCCCATCAAATGCACTTTTTGCCCAGTGTAAGAAGACAGACCCTCTCTTCTGCAGGGAAAACACAGCATGGACAGGATGGGGGACTGTGCAGCTATGTGTCTGTGCCACCATGTGCCACACATGAAAATGTGGCCCAGCACTCCTAATTGGAAAGTGGTTCCGGCTTGCTTGTAAACCTCTTTTTCTCTCTACTGTGAAAAAATTTAGCTTTCCTCTAGCACTGAAATCTAACTACAACATCTTTGATGACCCTCAGATGTGGGAGATTACTTTCCTGAGTAAAACTTTGGAGTACCTGTGTCTAAGCTTGCTTTTCAAGAGCTATGCTCTTGTGGAAGGACAGGTAACTAAGTCCTCATCTGGGCCAGACAGGCAGAAAGAAATGGTAATATGAAACCCTGGAAACTAGGAGGCAGCTTCAGAGCGTTCCAGTCAGGCTGCTGCATGGTTTCACATGCCAACTGCTTTTCCTGTCTTGCCATCCTGTTTACCGTGTTTTATAAATTCAGCTTTGGCTGCATGACCCAGACCAGCAGGCCTGCCAACAATCATGTTGCATTTTGTTAACTGCTTATGACTTCTGGACAGTGTGCTGCTGTGATTGTCACACTCTTTCACTTAAACATATGGCACACGGAGACACAAACTACTCCAGCATGCAGCTTTCCATGATAGATTTTTACATACCAATTGCAGATACTATTTGTGGCTGCTGAGATTGGCGTGGTCTAATCCTGGAAGCAGAGAAAATCTTCAACTCTGAGAAATACCTGGTGTGCTGGGTTTCTTTAGATGAATTAGGAAAGCCAAAGCTGCTGTCAGACTTTTCTCAATATGACAGAAATGCTACCAAGCTGGGCTAAGTATGTGTATCATGTTGGAGAGAGAAGAATGACAATAAAAGCTTGGTGGGAGTAAGAAGTGTTGAGAGGCCAACTGAGGAGAAGAACTATTTCATTTCTACCAGAAATGAGGAGGAATTTAGAGATGCAAAAGTTCTGCCTGATTAAGGTCTCCACATAGTGAAGATTATAACATATTTGTTACTACAACATTTACAAGCGGGAAATTTTCTGAGGCACTTCCTGCATGAGACTTTTTGAAATAATTTGAGACCAAGTCACCATAAAAAAAACATAAAGCTGTCAAATATTAAAGCTAATATTCAAATAAGCAAACAGAAAACATAAACCCCTCCAAATACCTGCAAACATTCCTCCAAAGATGCACAACCCATCTATGTGCTGCAGGGGTTCTCTTAATTTCCTCTCTTCATATAGGTGGATTCCTCTTTAGTTTTGAGTCTGAATCAAAGAAAAGGTTCTAAAGGATTTTACATGAGTTTCTTCCCACGAAACTCTGAAATGGCAATCAACATAGATATGGCCTGATGAGAAGGAACTGGAAAATGATCACTGTCCCCTTTTTTTTGATGAGGCAAAACATGGTACAAATTTGAGAGAGGGAAAACCTGGAAGAGAAATAGTGTCTAGTTTCGTAGAGACATATTGTACTCTTCAAGCTCACGTATTTTCCACCAGACTTGCTGGATTTGAAAAGATGCAAGAGATACAGCAATAAAACTATCTAACTTCACCAATCTCTTTAATGTAGAAGAGTTAATCATGAATCTTCAAGTAGAATATCTGAGCAGCTGTTACACTTCACCAACTGCTGCTTTCATTTGTAATAGTGTTTCATACTGCCAAACCGCGTTGCAGTGTGTTGGCATGAGGAACATTAGTTTCAGATCCACTGTAAGCTAGGTCATGGGAAATAGCTAAAACTTTTTGGCATTTCAAGCTTTTGAAATGCTGAGATCCACCAGAATGCAATGTCATAAGAAAAAAATTTATGTAAAGTGGTTGTTACTGATACCACTTTTCTGCATTTTCCTTGACCTGTTGACCTATATTCAGTCCTGAAACTCTCTTTTCCTCATATTCCTTGCTTGCTACTACTACTACTGTTTCTCTTGATTTCTATTAAAAGTGCATTAAAACAAATGTAGTTTAATTTCTGGATGTTATTGTAAAGAACTGTCCTGTCTAAATTTACTTCTTCACAGTCAGCTTCTCTTCTGCCATCCATCCCATGCAAGTACAGTGTTATCCTATTGTCCCATTTTGCTCCCAATTTGGAGCAACCTATGAGCTTGTTCATGAGTGTTATTTCTCTTGTGAGATTTCTCTTGTGAAGTGGAGATTGACTCACTACACTGATAGAAGTGGAATGGACTGGAAAAGAAGAAATTAGTTAATAACAGTTGCTAAGGTGCCCAACTGATCTAAGTACATTTCATAGTTGAAGAGCCTTGAGCTAAGTATGGACCAGAATCGCAATTGCAAATAAACTGGAATTGCAGGAAATCTCAAATCAAGATTTGCTGTTTGCTCTTTTCTAGACTTACATCAAATCCACTCAATAAAATAACAAATGCACATAAACTATCTGTAGCTTCTGTCATTGGAAAATATGAAACTGTAACTGAATGGTTCTAAGGATCCTCTTACCTGGTAGTTAATTGGGAGTACATGTGATACACACAAAACATTTTATTAGGCATTTTTTATTTGCTTTCACCAAGAGCACTTTTATGAAGTCCAGTTGGGATGAACAGAAACTGTTTGGAAACAGCTGGTTGTTAGTGAGCCAAACCAAACCTGGACACGGTGTGATGTGACTGTATTTTTGCTGAAAGCTCACCAGGATGCTATGTCAGACAAATGTGCTCCTACAGTACAGGTGGCAGGAAAGGCTTGGCCATATGGAGAAGCATTGCTGTTGCTGTGACTGCCAAGAGCTGTACTAGATGCCCCACTGTCTTGGTTTTGGAAAGACAGGGACTAAAGAAAAAGGGAAACTTCTCTCGGGTTTTGTTATAATTCCAAAATTTAAAGAGAGGCCTTAGGCAACGATAAGGAGGGTAGGAATAACAGTTCTTTACTAGTTAGTCTAACAAGGTAAATTCACAATAATTACAATATTGACAACAAACAGAACTAGAGGAGAAAAAAAAAACCAAAACAACAAGTCAGTCACAGTTCTTCCTCTGGTAACCCTCCCCCCACTCCCCTCAGTACTGTCACAGGCAAATAGGCTAGCGGCAGCTCTAGGAGGGTGAGATAATTCCGAGGGTTCACAGTGGCTGGAGCTGTTGGAAAAGAGTGTCCCGGCTGGCAGGGGCTGTAGAAACAGTGTGGGGAGACCTCGAGCAGAACTGAAGAAACTGTGGGTGCAGGGCAGGGAGGAAACGGGTTCTCAAAATCCCGGGGGGACACACGAAGAGACCGGTGGTCCGACAGAGTCCGAGGTGAAGGGAAATGTCAGAGCTCTCCGCCTCGCCGAGACGAGCAGCCCTGGCCGTCTTCCCCAGAGCAGAGAAAAAAACTGCCCCGAGCGAAGTGGAATCAATGTCTTTGTGTAGCTGCTTCCTTTGTTTGTTCCTGAGCACCCATAAGTACCGAAAAGCACCCAGCTATTAGTTTTTTAGCAACTTCTGGGAAAAAATTCTATAAGAAATCAACCCAACCCCCAACATTATCTACCCCGAATTTTTTCCCACCCCAATATGTTACATCAAATTTAAACTTCAAAATTATGTACATACATGCAATACCTTAATTATATACATATATACATGCAGCTTCAGATACAGGCACAGTGTCATGAGTAGCTCACTCTAAAACAAGATTTCCTTGAGGTATGCATCGAGTCTTTCTATCTCTCAGCATGACCCACTAGGTGCAGCTTGGTCCATGAGCAAAGACAACTCCACGGATGGGCTTGTCTTTGCTGGAGGCAGAATTAACCCAAACCGTTTTTCTTAGCATACCTCTCATGTGTACCACTGGAACTTTATTTCTATCTGTTGTTTCCAAGGCTTCAGACTGGGCAGGGCCTGCTCGGTTAGTGGAACCTCGGGTGTTCACTAACCATGTAGCCTTTGCTAAATTAATCTCCCAGTTTTTGAAAGTCCTCCCACCAAGTGCCTTTAAGGTGGTTTTCAGCAGGCCATTGCACCGTTCAACTTTCCCAGCTGCTGGTGCATGGTAAGGAATATGGTACACCCACTCAATACCATGTTCTTTAGCCCAGGTGTTAATAAGGCTGTTTTTGAAATGAGTCCCATTGTCTGACTCAATCCTCTCAGGGGTACCATGCCTCCACAGGACCTGCTTTTTCAGGCCCAGGATGGTGTTCCGGGCAGTAGCATGAGGCACAGGGTAGGTCTCTA
>CM031859.1:58438706-58441576 GCA_018697195.1 Certhia americana | reverse complement strand
GAGCTGTTGGAAAAGAGTGTCCCGGCTGGCAGGGGCTGTAGAAACAGCGTGGGGAGACCTCGAGCAGAACTGAAGAAACTGTGGGTGCAGGGCAGGGAGGAAACGGGTTCCCAAAATCCCGGGGGGACACACGAAGAGACCGGTGGTCCGACGGAGTCCGAGGTGAAGGGAAAAGTCAGAGCTCTCCGCCTCGCCGAGACGAGCAGCCCTGGCCGTCTTCCCCAGAGCAGAGAAAAAAACTGCCCCGAGCGAAGTGGAATCAATGTCTCTGTGTAGCTGCTTCCTTTGTTTGTTCCTGAGCACCCATAAGTACCGAAAAGCACCCAGCTATTAGTTTCTTAGCAACTTCTGGGAAAAAATTCTATAAGAAATCAACCCAACCCCCAACACCCACAAAACAGAAAGAGGATTTACTGCAGTCAAAGGGGCTTGTTAGCTCTGTTGGTCATAAGATAATGAAAGAAAAAATATTTTCCTTCATTAGAAAAGGCAGAAAGATTGATGCTAGCTAAACAGCAGTCAGTACTAAGCGGATGGTGCAGTTATGTAGGAAAGAAGCTATAGGAAGGCCTTATCAGTATTGCAACCAAGATAAAGCAAGTATTTGCCACTCTGTCCCCTCTATCTTCTCTGAGCATATCAGCAGTGAGATCCTGACTATTGTCACTCTTACCATGAGTTATGTGATTCTTTCACTTTTGAACTGGGCTCTGGCCTGTGATGCCCTCTGTGTCACTCACAGTTACGCAGTAACTGAGTGAATTTGTATCTGCAGACACAGCAATGAAGACAGTGACCTGCCAGCTTTTCAATTCTACCCCCAATCAAAGAGGGATTTATTTCCTGATAGGAGAGTAAAATTTAGAGAAAATGGAGTTTAGGGCTTCAGATAGTTGCTGGGCATCATCCTGTCTAAACTTAACCACAGACCAAAGACAGCCCAGATAGGCAGAGACACCTCAGACATCCCTCACACGGTACCACTGCACAGTAGTTAACTTTCATCTGAGGGAGAAAGACCATTTTTAAACTTTTCAGAACATGTGGAGGAACTTTCCTGCTCAGACAAAGCTGTCTATGGAGCTGAAGCAAAGTTGGGATAATCCTCCTCAGAGCCCTTGACTCTGCCATTTCTTCATGCCCACACTGGTGTCCTGAGGGGAGGTGGCTTGCTAGGAGCAGGCAAGAATGCCTCACAGCCTCTCCATGTACCTGTGAGGAGTTTTCAGACTGACAGAGGTAACCAGCTTATTGCTTAGGCCGTGACTGTGTTGGCTTAGCCCAAGTCACCTACAGTTCTTCCAAAGAAATGTGTTTGCCTGTGACTTACTTGCTGTGGCATCTCAAGAGGTCATCCTAGAATGAACCCACTACACCTAAACTACCCTTGAAAGGCATTCATGCAGCCTGTTCTTAAGAGCCACCAGAAGTAAAGATTTCACATCCCCTTCAGCAATTGATTTCTCTGCTAACCTCTCTCCACTGTTCCCCTAAGGTATTTTAAAGTGCTTAATCTAAATCCTTAAGCCAATAATAGCCACATGGACAGGATCCAAAAATAGCACTGACAATGGATGTTAACACCAGTTCAGTAGCCTCAAGCTCCAGATTGTCTGCATACAACTGTTTGATGACCACACCAGACTGGGCTGGCACCAAGAAGCAACCTGTAGGCAAAGTTATGCTACGGCTTTCCAGAGGAAGAATAGCTTCCCATTGCTCCTATGTCTGCCTAGAAGTTTGTTGAGTAAGAAGATGGACAAAAAACCTTATTTCCCTACAGCAATCCACACAGAAAGCTCAGGATTGTGTTGCAGCCTGAGGCAATGATAAAAGGATGTCTTGGCCATGCTCTGAGCCTGTACCAAACAGCAGAAGGAAAATACCTTTTTTGCCAGGAAGACTGGCTGCTCTGAGGAGAATAGTCCTGAGGTGGGAGTGTTGCTTCTGGTGATTGAATTAATTCCCCTAGAGCTCATTAGCATGTCTCCATAGGGTATTGTGTATGACCATATGGATGGAGAGGTTTAGCCATGCCAGTGTTTTCTGAATCAGCAACCAGCAGCGTGGTTTAATGTAAGGGAACTAATTTCCTTGCTAGACAGAAACACAATCCAAATCTGGTTAGAATTAAGTAGGTGAAGTCTGAGATCTTTTCTTCACCTCCATGGCATTTTTCTGTATATCCCGTAGAATGGCTCAAGTGTGGTTCCTCGCCCAAGCATTTCTGGGCCGGCAGTCATACAAGAGACTTTCCAGTGCTATTCAAAGCTTCCCTCTTCCGTCTATTTGGGAATGTAAGGAAAACAGACTGCCTCAAAATAGACTTCTTCTTTCCACTCTGACCAAAACCACTACCTGTTGGGAAGATGGCATTTCCCCCATGCAGCCTAAGAATGGCTTTCTGAGAACTCTGCTTTTTCAGTGATTTAGATTCAGCTGGGCTGAAGCACAGCACAGGCACAATATTTAATTCTTCCTTGCTATTTTCTCTAGCTTTGATTCACTGCAATGTAATTTTGGAAGCTTAATCTAGTTTCATCAGCCATGACTGGAGCTAGAAAACAGGGCAAGTTATCAGAAGATACAGCAGGGAGATAACTAAAGGAAATTTCATTTGGCACAAATTATCAGGAAATCCTCCCAAAATCAAGCCGTCAAGGAAATGATGGAAGTACATGATTTCACTAAAAATGAACCCACACATTTACCACAACATACACAAACATAAATACACAGCCCCTTTACATCCTCTGGAAGTGAGTTTACTTTTTTTTCTGAGGCTTCTACAAATATTTTAATGTATCCTGGCTCCTGTCCAATCCTCTGCAATTGCTGGCAGCCATTTTATATCATCTCTGTCACAAGTT
>CM031859.1:58323706-58436206 GCA_018697195.1 Certhia americana | reverse complement strand
TTGGTTTGATATGAGACACATTTCTGCATTTATAGAAGAAAGGCTGGGAATTAAAAAAAAAAAAAAAAAAAAAAAAAAAAATCAGAGTTGATTATATAATGAACTCAGGATTTTTTAAAATATGCCATGTGTTAGGTTTCATGGAATGTAGGTATTCCTGGTGGGACAGCAGCTGTGAGATACTGCTTCCAAGGCTTGAAAAAACTCATAACATGCCTGTGGTATTTACTGTTTGTGTTAAACAAAGCCACTTGACACTCATAATTTAAAATAATTCCTTTAGATTACAAATCAATTTGTTAATGGCTGTCTCCATATATTGAAGTTGTTTGAGTGGGGGTGCATATTATTAATCTTGAGTCTACAAAAAGCACTTTTTTTCCCCTTCTATTATGTTCTGACAGCATAGTGCAGTTACAGGCATGTAATCTGCAAAATATCAATTTGCAAGCAAGAACCTAAAGATGCACAAGGACATGTACCTCTAGCTATGATTTTCACAAAAAAGTTTACTCGTCAAAAAGATTGAGAAAAAAGTATGGACATTAGTAAGACAAACAGCTCCTTATCCACTGCAATTTCAGATAAATACACTGAAATCCACTAGCCAGTGAAAAGTACCCTGTGTAGTTCAGAGTGTGTCCCTTATTTTTCTCTAGCACATTTATGCACATGAACAAGCATGAATACATTCATTTACAGCTCTGGAACAAGAAGGCACTCTGAGGTTCACAAGATTTGCCTGGTGTGCTGTGTCCAGTCTCCTCTTTTCTTCATGGGTTCAGCATGCCAAGACATTGAGAGACAAGGAATAGATTTCATAGCTGGAACTTGCATGCAGAAACGTGGCTTCTCATTTAACTGACCTGGAAGACGACGTCTCCTCATGGTTAGGATGGGCCAATTTCCCTTGCCAAAGACATCATAATTGTCTTCCTTTTTTAAGTGCCATAAACCATGACTTTTGACAGGAGGAAGAATGAGATTTGGGGACCAGTCTTATTTTCACTAATGGCCTTGAGACAAAAAGTTAAGGTGTGTTAATGTATGTTGTTGCTCATATGAGGCTGAGGGGCATTGTGAACAAAGATAAAGCTAGAAGATAGCATAGAAGAAGCTGAAGACTTTGGTGGTCTGGCAGAAGTAAACAGGGTGCCATTTAGAATGCAAAAAGTAACTGAGAAAATTTATTACATAGGAGTTTTTTGGTTACAAATGATATGGGAAGAAAAACCTCTGCACTAGAGGTTAACTGTGCACAGTTACTATGAGTATGTGATGTGATTTCTGATAAGGAAGTGAAAGATATCAAACATATTGTGTCTGCTTTGCATGACATGAATCTAAACCAGACAGAACATATATTTTTTAGTATGATGGGACTTGTAAAGACCAGTTTGTGTGAAGAACCAGGCTGCTATGTTCTGGATCAATTTGTGAAGTGCTTTACATAGCGCCCTCATCCATTACTTCAAGAAATGGGCTCAATGAGGAAAATGACCCTTTCCACACTTTTTTTCTTTAATGGTACTGCCCTCATCTTTGATCAGAGTTCTTGGCTATGTTCCTAATTTGTTGATTAGCTGGGATGTACTTTTGAAAAAACTAATAGAATTTGATTATACCAGCTGTGGCAAAACTATTATTTCTGCAGAAGTAGCTGCATAACTTTTACAACTGGGATGGACTTCGTAATCATTGGCATGGGGTCTATTTGGAGCCCTGTCACTAGAGGTGTCCCCCAAGGCTCAATACTGGACACTGTATTTAAGTTATTCATCAACGGATCATCATCAATGTGAGAAGCCACAGAGTGCCTGCTCAGCAAGTTTGCTGATGACACAAAGCTAGGAGGAGTGGGTGATAGCCCACAGGGCTGTGCAGCCCTTCAGAAAGACCTCAAGAGGCTGGAAAGAGGAGCAGAGAAGAACTGTCTGAAGTTCAGCAGAGGCAAATGCAGGGTCCTGCCCCTGAGCAAGAATAACCCCAGGCACCAGGACAGGCTGGAGGCTGACCTGCTGGGAAGAAGCTCTGCCGGGAAGGACCGGGGGGTCCTGGTGGACAACAAGCTGCCCATGAGCCAGCACTGTGTCCTGGTGACCAAGAAGACAATGGCACCCTGGGGTGCTTTAGGAAAAGCATTATCAGCAGGTTGAGGGAGATGATCCTGCCCCTCTGCTCAGCCCTGGTGAGGCCTCATCTGGAGACCTGTTCTGGGATCCTCAGGACATGGGCCTCCTGGATTGGGCCCAGTGGAGGGTAATGAAGATGATGAGGGGACTGGAACACCTCTCTGACAAGGAAAGGCTGAGGGATCTCAGCCTGTTCAGGCTCAAGAAAAGACAACTGAGAGGGAACCTTATCAATGTCTATCAATATCTGCAGGGAAGATGCCAAGAGGACGTTTCCAGGCATTTATTGGTGGTGCCAAGCAAAAAGACAAGAGGCAACACGCAGAAAATAATGCAAAGGAAGTTCCACCTGAATGTGAGGAAGAAATTTTTACTGTGTGGGTGACTGAGCACTGGAACAATCTATCCAAAGAGGTTGTAGAGTCTTCCCCACTGGAGATACTCAAGAGCCATCGGGGCACAATCCTGTGCCATGTGCTCTGGGGTATCCCTGCTTGAGCAGGGAGGTTGAACCAGATGACCTACTGTGGTCCCTTCCAACCTGACCCATTCTGCAATTCTTTGACTCTGTGATTCTGTGATGTGGCAGTCTGCTGCCCTGTGTCCAGACCACCCCCTCCCACAGGCTGCCCTGGCTGACCCCTGTTCCTTGCATTGCACTGGGGCTCTCCCCACTGCCCTGTCCTCAGCCAAGCACAGCCCAGCAGGAAGGCACTTGGCAATGAGAAACTCAGGTTGCTCTGTCACAACGCTCCATCTCCAGGACTGATTTTCTAACATAACTGGATGAGAGCAAGCCTCAGAGGCAAATGGCAAACACAGTGCTAAATATTCTTCCTGTACTAAACCCAGAGAGTCTGCCCTAAAACCAATGTCCAGCACCTATATACTGAAGCAAGAAGAAGGAAAAGGAAGGCCCTATCACTAAGCCATACTTCTATAAAATGCTGTGATACAGCAGCAATGACCTAAGAATTAGGACTGACTAAATAAATAGCTGTCCTTGAATAGTAGGTATGATGCATGACATGTTAAATGCAAAGCACAGTGGTACCCCTGTAAAGGTAAGAGTAGGAAGGATGATTATTATCTTCAAACCATTTAATCTGTACTTAGTGAACAATGATTACAAAGGCTGCCCATTCAGTAATGAGATTCAGACTCCCTTAGTTAATTTATATATAGCAGATAACATTGAAACAGGTCTTCTTAAGTTCAATGCCACTTTATACTATAGTTGTAGAAATAAAGTTTTCTCTGAGCATTCATACTCAGGAAAACTTAGTTTGTCTGAATTTGCTTGTAAATTTTCATTGGAGAGGAAATTGGGCTTACAGGATTTGTTGGAAGTGATGAAGTTTTTTAAGACACCTGCCTGTAAAACTTTATATCATGACCTACTGTGGTGTTGTGGTCTCAAGGTACTTCCCTGGCAGAATAAAAAACCCCAGTCTTTAAATATTTTAGTTCTAGCAGGAAGTACATTGGGAAGAATGCATTCTCAGACTTTCTAGGAACACAGAAAGAATAACGCAAGAGTTTCTTATGTAATCCCTGCTTATTTTCAGGCCGAACATTTATTCTGAGTTCTCCTCCTGCCTATATGAATGATGAATTTAACATGCACAAAAGCAAAGGCGATTGTGAGTACTCCATACTAATGGCTATTATTTATGTGGAGATAGCAGCTGCAAGTTATAGAGGTAATATTAATATTGCCTCACTTTTCCCAGCTCCAACTCCACTCATTTGCTCTCCTGCGTTTGCAGCACACAAGGTGCAGTTTAACAAATGGTCCCGAACTTTCTGAAGGAAAGCTATGAATTTGCTGGAGTATGTAGGGGTACCAGAGACATTTTCTTTTGATGTAACTGTAAAACTACGGTCCAATTTAGCTAAACAACTGTTGTTTTAAAAGCTATCTTGTTCTGCTCATCCCATGCAATGATTGCCCAGAGATGCCATTCACCCCAAGGAGGCTGTGTCCCGGGAGCAGCCTAGTCCCAGCAGCTGATGTTACCCTGGACACAACGATGGAATATAAAGAGTGACTAGTCCCAACTGCCTGTTGTTAGTGTCCTGAGAGCACATGGGATGAAAAAACAGGTACTATTTAATGGATGAGACCTTCAACTGTCTGGGAAACAGGGAAGGAGACCCATATATCAAAAAGGCTTGGGACAGACTAGAAGGGAAAGGTGCATAAGTGAGTCTGTACCCATCTGAAGCAAACTCATGGTACTGCATTCTTGGCCTTGTTTTCTTTTTAGCAATACATGTGAAGCTCCCTGGCACCCCTATACACCACTTTTCTGTCCCACACCATCCTCACAATGGGACAGCATCCTACTGCTCCCAGGAAATCCATTAGCTCCACGGATGGAGGCTACCTTAGGAATATTGCTTTGTTAATATGTTGCCAGAGATGGAAATTCACTTCATCTCCTCCCCTCACCTCTCCTTTCTAAAAAACTGCACACTGAAATTAAATTAAATTAAAAGGAACATGAAGACTGAGAAAAATCAATTTCTCCAGATTAGCAAATATGGTTCTAAAGGTGCTTAAACCTTAGATCAGCCTCTTTCAGTGCATACTTTCCAAGCTATTTTCACTTACGTGTCATGACAAGGAATCTAAAACTGCCACCTTAGCAGCAGAAAAGGCTTAGTAAAGCCCCAGTCATCTTTACATTTTTGCTGACAGTGAATCATTTCATTGAGCCAGCTGAAATCCTCCAAATCTGTAAAAGGAACTTTTCTTGTGCTTCAGACATGGGAAAAAATGTCAGGATGTTGTAGTTTCAGGGACAAAATTTTAACAGGGAGAGATGCATCAAATTTGTCTAAAATCCTGATGTTCTGGTCCTTAGTCCTTCCCAGAAACTAAGCCCAAATATAACCTTTCTGCCTCTTCCTGGGGTTTAAAATTATTCTGTTAATATTTTTAGCATGAATTTTCAATTCCTTCCTGTTTCCAGAAAAGCAGGCAGAGTTAATGAATTTCTCCATGTCCTGTGGAAAAAGCTGTCAGAGATTAAGTCTTGTGTCTCATATTGTCTGGAATTACAGGTGCTCAGTGATCTCACAGCCCCATGTGCTAAATGCTATTAAGACACAACACAGTCTGCTAAGGAGAGCTCATCTTCTCCACCTCATGAGCTGTGACTTCCTTACTCAAAAGATACTATAAAAGGACTGCTAATATAAATAATGCATCATCCTAAACTGAAATATAATCAGTAGAAATTAATTTGAATATTAATGCAGGAGACGTGTATGTTCATCTCTATTAGCTGTGTACAGCTGTCCCATTTTGCTGAGCTCTCTGGCCCATACATTCCCTCAAAGCACAGAATGGGAGGGCCATCAGGGATATATTACTGTGGTCAAACAAGTCTAAATCCCCTGAGGAGTTATACTGAAGAACATTGAATTTGGATACTACCCTCCATCCCCTCCCTCAGCACCTGCACTATTTACACATATGTCATAGACAAAGGGATTGTCTGTGACATATCCCTTCCTGGCTGGGGGGATTCACCCAGCTCACCATCACTACAAAGAAAATATGGGGGTCACTTTGTGTGATGTTGGCTGAATGAATGATGGGTCCAACTGCGCTTATATGACTGTCCCTACACCAGAAAAAACCCTCCCTATGCTGCTGAAAGGCAGCTCCTCCTGGGAGCCTGACTTTCATTTTTTAGAGGACATTATTGTAGCTGCAGCTGAATTTATATAAAAGCTATGGAGAGAATGCAACAAAACCCCTGAAAATAAAGGTCCTGTTTTTAATATGGGTGTATGAATATCTCCTCCACAGGTTTGTACAGCAACAGCCTTGAGCAGAAAAATCACCATGCTAGACATTTTGTGTAAACTGCCCAATCTGTTGTTCTCACATTCCTCACACAGTCATAAAGCCTATTACCTCCCCAAGGCCATAACTGTGATGCAGCTGGACAGAATATCCTGAACAATGAAACGAAAACCCTACAATAAAAAAACAAAGCTAGGGTTTGGGATTCATGGCAATATATCTGGGGCAAAGTCATTCAACCTATGGTTGTAATTATTCTCTGAAAAAGCAGCAAAAACTCAGTCATTCAGGGAGAAAGACTTACAGAGCTCTAGCACTGCTATAAAAAGACCCAAACAATATTGCTTGTGATACATAAAAATATCTACTTGTACAAAAAACCAGGCTACCCCACCACTGTAGATTGATTATGTAAAAACAGCTATCACCACTGCTTGCTGAAAGCAGAAATAATACTCAGCTCCTGAAAGAAAAGGATTTGCTTTGTAAAGTGTAACATCTACTTGGAGAGATACTTTCTAATGATGCTGAATAAGTTGCAAATACAAATCTCTCTTAATTTGAGGCTAGAGGTAAACCTAAGCTGGGGCTTACAGCCTGACTCAATATTCTTCCTCTGTCTTCCCAGTCTTCCTAAATCAGCAAAGACAGGGACTATCAAGAACATATGGGATGCCAACCAGGACACAATCAGCAAAACATGGGACATTCTGAGCATACAAGGCAGATGATCACTCAGAAAGATGTTGATGTCCTTATGCCTATTCATTTATCTACTTGAATCAAAGGAATGGAGGAGGAGGGGGAATGGGTATTAGTAAGCAGGGAGGGAGTCTAGGCATGATTAACAATAGGTGTGAGACAGGAAGAACTAGATTAAACTGATCCATATGCAAATGACCTGAGTCTGATTGAATCAAACCATGCACAGTTTAATGACTATAGTAAGATGCCTTTATCTCTGCTGGGATGTGCTCTGAAAAGAAGAACTGCTCCAAGATAAAACAGTTTAATAAGGAGGTTTTTCATTACAGGGTCGATCTGCATTTGCATTTCTCTCTCTGAGCCACACAGCTTTCCTCAATGTCCATTCCTTTTCAAGGGATTAGTTGGGTATGTATTGTTGGCACACATCTTAGGGCATTGCATACTTAATATGTGCATGAGTTTTAGCTTAGTCTTTCATGACCTGGGTAAAACACCTCAGAATGAAGACTAAGTGGAAAAGTAATTTTTTTGCTTATCTACTGAGCATTATTTGCCCTTCTGTTATTTTGAAGCTTTGTAAAAACTTTTCAGTATTCATAGACAGATACAGAGAGAGAACAAAGCTTGGGTACTTACAGCATCATGGGCTAGACTCAGAATGGCATCATGACTGTGGCAGGGTGATAACTCCAGCTTCTGTGAAGTTAATCTGATTCTGTGGTACTGTTGCTGAGGTATACCCCTCTATTTCTAAACTATGTGTTGGTTACTTCCAAGTGGCTGCTTTTGAACACTGAACTAGGTAACTAGGCACTGCCTTTGCCTCACCTGTTATATGCTATGCTTACTGTTACATGTGCAAGTGAAATAAAACAGAGACAACCTTCTTCTTGTGCAAATAAGATGGGGAGATCTCCAGGGCTCTCAGGCTGATCATAGGAAAGACAGCTGACAGATGCCTGTGCTTAGACTCCAGCAGAAGTGGCATGTAGTAAGTACTGCTATTCTCATCCAGCTATGATTAAAGTTGTGGTTAGCAAAAGCCCTGAATCAGACTGTACCTTATTTTAACTCTTAGGCATAGTAAGCAGCCCAAGTTCTTCCCCTTTGAAGAGATCTAACCTGGCTGGGACATTTTTTAGTGGGCATCTATGGGTACTGTGACCTTCCTCACTTAGGGTAAAGTTTTCCTGTCTAAGTACTGTGTTTTCCTCTAAAGCCTGTGTACACACTAACATCTGTGTTCACATACTACATATTGCAGACAAGAGGTGCTTCAATCTCAAAGTGCTGATGCTGAGTAGTTACTCTCCAGCTAATACAGGCAAATAAATGCTGGTGGCCATCAAAATGCCTTCATGAAGAAGTCACTTTTCACAGCACCTGTAGTTTGTGCAATAAGAAACTCTTGAACTAGGCTGTTTAACAGTCTACCTACTCAACCTCAGCTTCAACTGATCACCTTCATCCTTATATCATGAAGATGAGAAATTTCAATAGAAACAAGGCACTTGAACAAAAAATTTTCCATTTATTTCAGCAGAAAAAATCACAGGCCTAAATGCCTTGCAGACTTGGAATCCAAACCTCTTATTACATATTCCATCATTATTAACATCATTACTTCTTTTCCATCCCTGATTCATGACTTTAGAAATGTATGGTTTTATATTCCTTTGAATACAATATATGCTTACATCATATATTTAAATTACTTTGATTTGAGTTTCACTTTTATATCTTTTAGCTTTCTTGACTCTCTGCTGATGTGTCTGCAGCTTTGTATTTCATCATTAATTCTGGCTCAGCAGCTACCAAGTCCTTTCTTATCTTAGATTATAGTTTTACCCTGTATATATTCCTTTACAGTCAATGCTACAGCCATACCATCTTTCCTCACAGGCTATCGGTCCCACAGCAGTAGAAGGCAGAATCTTGTTAATCTAGTCATAAAACACAGTTGTGCCATCAGTTAGAAGAATCCTACTTCTGTTCTAGCTTACTGTTATTTATTATCATCTAAGGTATCACAATGCTGATTGTTCAGGGGCAGTCAGAGTAACAGAACAATTTGGTTACTAGTGGCAGAGAACTTATATGACCCTGTGCTTTGTGCAAAGATGCACTCCCAGGGCTAGGTGTGAAGGAGGTAGTTTGGAAGCTGGCGTTACCTCTTGGCATGGTCTAATGTGCAATAGAATCATCAAATCTCTGAGGTTGGAATAGACCTATCGGGCTGAGTCCAACCATTAACCCAAATCCGTCACTAAACCATGTTCCTAAGCACCACATCTACATGTCTTTTAAATACCTCCAGGGATGGCAACTCAACTTGCTCTGCTAGGCAGCCTGTTCCAAGGCTGACAACCCATTCCAGATAGAAACTTTTCCTAATAGCCAAACTAAACCCATCCTGGGACAACTTGAGGCCACTTCCTCTTGTCCTGTCATTTGTGACTTAGGAGAAGAGGCTGGCACCCATTTTGAAACAATCTTTTTTTAAGTAGTTGAAGAGAATAATTAGATCTCCCTAAAGCCTCCTTTTCTCCAGGCTAAACAATCCAAGAGGATTGGATGGTAAACAAATTCAGGACAAAAATATACTGCTTTTCTCAAAATGCTTATCCTTGAAGTACAAGAAAATACTGACAGATGAGAGATGCAAAGGGTTAATGGGGGAGCATTCATGTAGTTTAAGTTAAGAGCACTAACTGTACTGTGTGCTATCTGCCAATGTGCTAATAACAGCAGCATCAATAGACCTTGCTGTCAGGCTCCTGTGGGGGCAGTTCAGAGAATTCTTAATCATCCCTCAAATGATCCTGTCTGTCTTTATGGATTAAACAGAGAAATCAGATTGCTAACATGGTGAATTGAAGTTGGATGCTTAAAATTAAGTGATGTGAATGTTACCTTTCCTCCACTCCCACTTCCCACCTTCTACCTGATGATGGACACTGGCAACAGGGTCAAAGGGCTGCTAAGTTTTATTTGAAGGGAAGCATTTTTAAGGTGAAATTTGAAGACAGAGAAGAATGCAATTTTGTTACTGTGGTAGGGAGCTTAAGTGAAATCACAGAGATGGGTGTTGAGAAGTGCAGTGAGTGGGTGATGGACGCTGGCACCACCACAGCTATCCAAGGCATGATATGGAGTGGCTGTACATTTTTAGGCCTACATCTCAGGCACAGTTCCAACCCCCCTTTGATTAGGTGCTGTCATATGTCTCTTGGAAGTCTCTGCTCTTCTTGGGCTCAATCTGGATTGGTACTAAAACTTGAGTTCACGCTGGCATCCTTTCTCAGGTGCCTGTTACAAGGAACAAATTCACCATCTTGCAGTGAACCACTTGGGGTGAGATTCTGACCACTCTGTAATTTAATTCACCTTTAGTTTTGGTGACTTCAAGATCCAATGATTCAGTTCTAAACATTTGCTTCTTCTTATGTAGGTAGCATCCCTGTTCCAGTGGTGGTCTTCCCTTCCCTTCCCTTCCCTTCCCTTCCCTTCCCTTCCCTTCCCTTCCCTTCCCTTCCCTTCCCTTCCCTTCCCTTCCCTTCCCTTCCCTTCCCTTCCCTTCCCTTCCCTTCCCTGCCCTTCCCTTCCCTGCCCTGCCCTGCCCTGCCCTGCCCTGCCCTGCCCTGCCCTGCCCTGCCCTGCCCTGCCCTCACAGATGGGAAGGATGAGTCTGTCTGATTTCAGATTCTTTGCATCTGTTGAACATGACAGTTAAACTCCTCACAGTTGTCCAGTTTCTATTTCCCTTTTATGACTGGAGGAGCTGCTATTCACAATCACTCCATACCTTGTGCAAATATTTAAAACCTTTATAACTTTTTGAGTGTCAGTTGAGGAATATGTCTGATGACTGTGGTCTGGGACGAGTAAGGACTTCTTGGACTTTTCCCATGAATTCATGGTGGGAAGTAAAGCTGTCAGAAACATCTGCTATTAATGCCAGCAGAGTGTACTTCTACTTTATTTGTGTAATTTTATTCTGTCACCTTAGTCTCATGTCATTTGTACTTTTGCCCCTAGGATCAACAATGGATTCTGTATTGAAAGTTGAGAGTAGGTATTTATTGTAGGCTTTGAGCCATACCTAAAAACGATGTTTGATTTCAAGGCCATTATCATAGAATAGCTCTCTCTTTCTTCTTTCCAATTCTCTTTCATTCATAAGGCTGAAAGACCTTTTAATCTTTATGCAATTTCCTCTGCAAGGTCTAAATCACCTTGATATCTGGCAACACTGATTCTGTCTTTCCCTTCTTGATTGCTCAGTCCTAGAGAATTTCCTGAATAATAAAAATTACGTCCATATATATGCAAACGTAGTCATAAGGTCTCTTTTGGCACCTTTTCTATATTTATTATATCTAATTTATATAGGATTTGTATTAGTCCAAATGTGTTCTTTAGCAGGCCCGATCCAATTTCTGTTTAAGTCCATGGCACTTTCATGATAGATCTTAATGGTCGTGGGATTTAGCCCAAAGCCTGGTGTATTTAAGTCAGTTTTAATCTGAAGGGCCTGTAATAAAACCAATGACTTTGATCTTCTTTTCTGGGAGTTCAACTGAATCAGAGACTTTAATTTTTCTTTTTTAACCTCAAGTAACTGCATGTTAGCTGGGTGACTGTGAGGACAGTCCTCTTCTGCACAAGCTGTTCTTGTTTAGAACAGTGCATAGTACTTTGGACTATGAAGGAAATGATTTTCATTACAGGCAGAAGTGGGGATAGATGACATAGAGACTTTACTATAAAAATAATTATTTAGTTCTATTAAGGCCCAGTAATTATATGCATGTGTGTATGTATATGTGTGTGTATATACATATATTTACACATAAATACAGGGGCTGTACTGATGAAGTAAGTTCAATGTGTTCTTTTCTAACAAGACACTAAAGCAGCACTTGCCCTCTTCACCCTTGCTGGACTCTTTTTTGGGCTGAATTTTGATGTCTTTTATAATCTGGGCTTCTCAAATAGCAGTTGTGATGAAATTTTTTCCTGATATGCTCTTCTATCCAGTAAGAATTGACTGCAGATTATCAACCTGTTATCAAGAAGTAACAATTTACAGATGCTGTCAAGATTGCTTGATAAGAACTGGTGAGCTAGAGGTGAGGGAATAACTTACTAACCATTCTTTTGAGCCACATATTCCCTAGCACTGACAATTTAACAGAATTGCCAGAATGCTCATCTATTACAATCACAAATCAGGTGCCCAACAACCTTAGTGTTTTAAACTTACTCTGCCTTTGTTTCTCCCCTCGTTTTCTGTTTCCCCTCTGCCCCTAACACATACAAACACAGAGACTTTCCGTTTTATAAATACAATGGATGTTGTTGTCAGTTCAGATAAGAGCAAATGCCAGATAGGATAGCAATATTTTCAGTCCTGGCAAATGCAATCATAAGTTCAGTTTATTAATATTGCAACAGTTGCACTAAATGAGATCACTTGGATAACAAAACATTTATCAACAAAACGCTGCCACCTACTGAAGTTTTGCAAACAGCCCAGATGATTGGATAAGATCACAAATTCACTCTGTCACAAGCTTATGGTCTTTGTTGAAATCATTTTGAGGGGAAAAAAGCAAGAATGATAACCAGCAGAACAAGACAAGACATCTCTTTCATGCAGTCTGTTCAGCAAGTGTCAGGGTAAATCCTGGAGAGCAACCTCCAAAGAGGAAAGGAGATCTGGCTCTTTGTGCTCAGTATGCCATGGAGTTTTCAAGCATTGTGGCTAGGGAACTCATCAAATATTTTGGCTTGCAGTCCAATATAAACTTCCAGTTTTCTTGTGCTGATGTTCAAGGCTTCTATTCAGGCCCTACTAAACTGACATTATAACTTGCCAGCTTTTTGTTGTGTTGCTCCACCCTAGATTATAAAGACTTCTAAAATAAATATAAAAGAAGTCTTAGTGATGACAACAAATCATGTCAATTTTCTATTGCATGATATCAACCAACTAAAAATAATCATTATTTCAGTACAGGAACCAGGCATGCCATGAAACAAGAAATCCTGCACACCATACAGGTGTGTCAACCAGCAGATGATTAGACATTAAGCTTTGAATAGGAATTGTGCCCACTTGAAACTGCAGACAGCACTTCTACGCTGCCATAACCTAAAATGGCTTTCAGGCAAGAATGTGTATCTCATTTCCTAGTGTCTTGGGAGAACTGTTTGTGGGTTTAGCTGTCAGTTAGTGGTAGAAGTATTTAAAGGAAATGCAAACAAATATATTCATGGCACAACTATTTTTTTACATTATGGGTGGAAAGGAGCATTTATGTTAATCAAGTGAAGGAAACTCAAAGAGTCAGGACAGCATAGTTTAGGAATTACAGTCTCAGTGCCTTTGCTTCATGCAATGGGCAACCCACCTTACCCTTGCAATAATATTCAGTTTCTGATTTGTAATGATCACAAAATTAATAGTTACCTCTGGAACATCCCTGGATGCTAAAGTTATAGACAACTTACAGGGCATGAAAAAAATATCTGTTTTTGACTACAGTAGAGCCTTTAAACATGTACTTAACTTTTAGCATGGGAGTAATTCCATTGAAATAAACAGGACCACTCAAACATTTTTGATTTTGCATGTGCTTCTGTTCTCTACTAGCTTAGGGGCTAAGAATGGATATGCTTATTTAACACAGTGTTTATCTACTAAGCCTGTGTTCAGCATTACTGATTCCCTTCGCTTTCATCAGACAGATACAAGGAGTTGTCAATTTTTCTAGCCTCCTTCTGGGTCAGTGTCTTGGAGTGACTGTATGATACTGTATCCCCTATCATCTGCTTTTTCTTTTATCATTTCCTCCTAATTTGTTTCAAAACTGAGACATTTTCCAACTTTCTTCTGCCTTACAATGCATTTGAATTTTATATCTGACGTAGAAAACAGCAGTTATAAACCCAAACTGAGTCCTGAGGGAGTAAAAGGGATGACTTGAAAGGAAACACTCAGAGGTTAGCCTAGATTAGGGGATGCAATTGATATTAGGCTGGGGCTGGTTCTTCCTGACCTAATTTTGGACATTTTTGCACTGGGAAACAGGATCTTCTTTCTTTGGATTTAGCTGATTGCAATTGCCCTTGGGTTCCCCTTCATGACTTGACTAACCTGGATTCATTCTTTCTTCCTAATGCGGGAATTGTCCTTACAGCTGTGATGCCAAGATTGTTTCATGCAGGACATGAACATACATACTCACTACTGTTTTGGGAAACCCCATCTAGTGACAAGCCAGACCCAGAATCTTTACCTTGACTTGGCCACTATGTTTAACTCTTTTGCAGTAAAACCTACAACATCTTTTGGTCTTCAGTGAGTTTTTAAACATAGATTGTTTATGATGAGTTAGTTATCCTGTTGTACCTGTTATGTGTATCCAGTGCCAGCTCCATCTTTCTTGCTGAGCAAGCAGGGAAAAACCTGAAATCCCCACTGTGGGCCACCTGGAGCTGGTGTTACCAGATAAAAGCTCTGACCAGTTTAGGTAGGCTTGGGTTTTAAGCTGGGCTTTGCTGCAGCTGCTCTCCAACACAAAGGAACTTCAAAGGGTTTTGACTCCATTCAGGGACACTGCAGCCAACACATCTGCTAGCTGTGGAGATGAAAGTGACTGTTTAATGCACACCATTGCCCTAACAAGTGCGCAGATGCAATTTCTGGCTGGAGCTCTTCACATTGGCCTGTCTGCATTTAACTTCTTCTATCAGTATTTGTGCTTATTTCTGAGCTCAGAGCTCCTGCCTGTCGTTCAATGACACCATTCCTCTAATAGCAACTGGGGATTACTTCTTCCATGGGCATCTGCAGACTTTCCAGTTGTACTGCACCTTGCCCATGTCCACATTAGTGAACAGCTGTGAGAAGCCACTCCTTTTGTGATAGAAAATGGCTCAGAGAAGAGACATGAGAATGCAGGTTTTTAAAGACAAGCTATTCCTAAAGCCAAGAAAACATTGATTTAGGGACGAAGTCCCACTGCAACCTATTGAGGGCATTCTCACTCTGCCCAGGGCAGAGCCGTGTCAGCTGCTCCCAGGAGAAAGACAGCTGTGTCTGTGGGGCTTTCCAGCCCTCTGGTGAAATAATGCTCATGGCAACTGTGCTCCATCATTAGAGGCTCCAGGGGGATGTACAGGACCACCCCGAGGTACATGTGCCCACAAATAGGTCTGGCAGCTTATTTCAACAAGAGTGTATGCAGCCAGGCTTTCATGCACAGTGTGGAGCTTGGCAGGTTTTGCCCTTACAGATCTATGTGTTGTGTGAGTTGGGATGGGGGTGGCAGGAATAATTTTGATAAATCATTTGATTCTGGAGTCTGGGGTGGCACCAGGATGATGAAATAAGCTCTTACTCCCCGTGGTAAGAGAAGTCTCCAAGCTATTAGAAGAAGCTGTGGCTCTCAAACACAATTTTTCACCTTCTTATGATCATTGCTTTGCTTTCTAAGCCACTGGTGGGGTGGAAGTAGAAATCTTGTGGAGCTCCCTACTAGGCAGCACTGTCCCATTTGGTTGGTGCAATGATAAATGCCTATACAAGATGCTCAAGTTGGAGAAAATAACTGTATTGGTATTGCTACCGTGGCAGATCTGATATCCTTGAGGTGTATCTTCTGGAAAAATCACTGTTCTCCACCTCTTGCTGCACAAGCACACTAACAAAATTTAACACAAATAAATCCATTACAATTTTTAGTAGCTAGTCAAAACAATGTATTATATAAGATTTTTCCAATCAACCTCAGTGAAAAGAACATTTTACTCCATCCAGATACAATTTTTAAAGGCATCACATCTAGAGGTTCTCTCTTGCATATGACTTACCTGGATGTTTTACAAGTAAAATTTTGTATGTGTTAGATTTTCTAGTTACACCTATTAAATAAGTTAGTCACTATGTCATTAAATTAGCAATGTTTGTTAGTTTGCATTTTTTTGGTCAATAAATCTATACCAGTGAAGACCAGAGCATGATCTTATTTTTTATGTGGAAGTTTGGAGTGGAGCACACATGCAAATATTGTCTCTTTGTTTAGCATAGATTATTCGGGGCTATTCCAGAGTGGAGGCAGGGCTTGTGCTGGGAAGAGTTAAGCATGAGGAACTTGGTTGATTGTGGCTAGTGGGAATAGCTCCTGGGGGGCTGTTATTTGCCCTCTGAGCAGATAACCTTTGAAATAAGGAACTACTGTTTTGAATTCAAGGTTCTCAAAAATTGACAAGTAGGTAAAGTTGCATGAAGGATTTGGAATCCTAGAGCACTGTGCCACTGCCATGACAGCAGGTATGGCACCCAGCTTCCATGTACCTTGCTAAGGCATCACATCATATTGGACTCTAAAGTGTCTCTATAAACTGGCTGCAGGAAATATTGCTTCTACAGAGAAAAATCTTCAAAAAAACCCCAACTACCTGAGAAACCACCTGAGCTAGCTAGAAGCAAAACAGAATTGACACAAGCAACACTTTGATACACAAGATGGTGTGCCTGACAAGAAATGGGCTCCTAAGCAGTCCAGACATGCCACCTTTGTGTGTCTCACTGTCAGGAACTTCTCCTGGATGTGACTAAATCTTGATAATTGTTTTTTTAAACCCAGACTGATTTTCACAGAAGCAGATAAATAACACAAACCAGGCAGTTATTGGTGTCTATGGCACTCACTGGACATGCGAGTGTTCAATTCTGCTCTCCACTAGCCATTGTTTTCAGTTCCTGTCACTCTGGGAAGCACCTGTGAAGAATTGTGTCACTGCCTCAGCATAATGGTACATGTCTACTGTCAGAAACATGCACATCTATCTTTTAAATTAGGTGGCCATGAAGCAGCAGGTTTGATTCTTAAAAGACTGAGTGGAGAGTCTTCCTTCCTTCCTTCCTTCCTTCCTTCCTTCCTTCCTTCCTTCCTTCCTTCCTTCCTTCCTTCCTTCCTTCCTTCCTTCCTTCCTTCCTTCCTCCCGCCCGCCCGCCCGCCCGCCCGCCCGCCTGCCCGCCCGCCTGCCCGCCCGCCTTTGATTTTAAAGGCATTCACAAACACTTTAGGAAATCTCTGCAAATGCTAACTCAATTTTTTTTTTAAATGCAAGAAACTACTCACTGTATGTTCTATCATAGTAAGAGGACATAATCATAATCTATTGTAAATTTTGAGATAAAGAATAAACTATGTACCATGGACGTGATATTTTTTTTACTTCTCATATTATTCAGGTCCTTTAAGATGCTTTTAGAATGTGTATAAATTAGCTCCAACTTTAATAATTTTTTAGCTCTCATTGTCTAACTTAAAATTTCATTTTATTTACCATTAACAACATTTGAACACCTTCACTCTCTTTCTTACATTCTCATTTGTTTCTGAAAAACAAACATGGATATTGATAATCAAAAGCCATTACAGGCAAGATGTATACCTCATTTCTGGAATCACATTACACTATAAATTAATTCTGCGTTTTGTCTAGAAAGAATAAGCAACATTAACCCAGTCCACACAATTGATTCAGTGTCACTCTAACGAAGTCATCGATATCCTTCTGCAGAACTGTATCTGTTCCTCTTCATTCAGATAGTTAATCCATAGCAGGTCAAGATCATGACTTGCCAAGAACATACGAAATGTCCTAAATGTGGAGTAAAGTTGTTCCTCTGTGAGTGCAGAGGTCCACATTTGGAAGGAATCAGTGCTGTGTAATGGAATGAAGAGGGACTGGGGCATAGCAAATTTGTGGCTGTGAGGTCCCCCAGCCTTTACAACACCAGGCAGTGGGTGGGGAGGGAGATGTGCTGTTCTGTTGTTTTCCTCAGACAGTGCAGCAGTGCCCACCTTGCTGTGGGAGAGGCAGGGAGCTGTCTGGTAAAGTTTTGGCAGGAGTAAATCAGTGCAGCACCCCAGGCACGATGCTGATTTGCACTGGCCATTGTACAGCGTGTATAGGGCTTTAACAGTGGTGAACCCAATCCTTTAATCTGGATTTCCTATCTTTTCTCACTACAGATGCTCCAGTTTAACTAAATCAACATTTATATTACTTCAGTGATGTTTTTTTAATTCATATGGAGCCCAGTGTTCTCCACTTGGCATTGTATGAGTTTGTTCCCATTTCATGAAGCCAGCACCTAAATAATCTGTAAGCCAGCATTGTAACTTCCCTGCTCTTTGGCATGTGTTTAAAAGTCATGCTACACAGATTTAAGGCTGGTGGATGGTAAAGAGATTAAATTTCCAAGTGCCAACTCATCACATCAGGCTGACACAGTTCCCACTGTGTTGCTGAATTTACTTGAACCATTTATTATGGTGGAGCTAAGGGGAGTCTAAGAAAAATGGTTTCTTTATCAAGAAAGCAAATAAGGAAATATATGTTTTAAAATGCAAACTATTTATTCCAAAAATTTGGCATTGTGCCTTGTGTGATGTATTCCCTGTCTGAAAATTACATAACCATGAATGTAAACTATGTATATGTGTGTGGTTTTGTTACAGGAAGCTCAGAGTGGGACCTTAGAGAGCTGGACAACATTGGAATCTACCAGGTGGAAATAATGTTTGTGATCTTTCCTATTGATGAGTTCATAAACCACAAGACTGCCAGGAGCTCATTAACGTTGCATTCTCAGACTACCAGGAAGACAAGGAGAAAGACCTACCCTTCTGTAAATGTACTCCCTTCTTAAAGTAACAGCCCATGGGTTGGGACCAGCCTTGTAACAGCTCAAGTCACCATTTTTGGGGACCACTGGAAGGTTTCAACTCATTTGCATACTAGAAGCTTAAAGGATAAAAGCCCCAACAACCCAATACTCCATCCCCTGCCTTCTCCTGCTAACAGTTTATTGTTGGGTCAAGAAGAGTTGATTAAAATTATGGAGGTCCTCTGCTCCTCACTGGAAATACCTCTGCTTAGCCACAGAATGTCATATGGGGCTTTGACTGAGGAAAGCTGACAGTCAGGTTTGAGTTCATAACCTGGACATACCAAAGATACTTGGGCTAATGGATACTCCAGCTCCTGCTATATCATTTACAGTATTTGCAAACAATGAAATATAATGCAGGTATATCCTGATCCTTCATTAATCAGGAAAAAAACTACATTAGAGGAAGCACTGGGGACCCAGTTCTGCTTTCCAACTTGTACGCACCTTAACCCCCATTAATTTCAGATGGAGTCACATGTGTGTATCCTGAGGGGGTGATTGCATCCTACATCAGCTACAAGTGACCGAGAAAGGGAAAATAATCGGCCTGATACTGGTCATTTGGACAATGTGTATTTGATGCGTCAGAGTCGTTCCAACCTTCCAGTTACCAGATGTCTGTAAAAATTCATAGCAGGCTATTAAATTTAGCAGATCCCATCTTAATTAGATTAGCTTCTGCTCAGCATGACAGCAGAGTATTTCACTGATGGAGGATTTATAAAGATTTCTGGTGGGAATTCTTTATGGAAGATGTAGTCTTTTATCCAATGGGATTTACAAATGGAGAGGGGGGAGGGAGGAGAGAAAGCCCTGATAAGGACACACAAACATTGTCATGGCATGTTAAAACATAAATGGGAGCTTTTATTTTATGGATGTTCTCTTTTTATTTCTCTTTCACAATACGGACAGGCAGCATGAGCGTTTTTTGTGTCCTTGCATTATCAGGCCCAGCTAACATAATGGTATACGGGTGGCGGAAAACTACAAGCAAATTCTTGTTGTCAAATTCCCTCCTAAAACTAGCACCAAAGGAGTACTCAATGTTCAGTTGCCTGTCAGGTCATGAGTTATTTTTTCACCTACAGGAAACAGAACTGTACAGTTTGTCTTGGGCTGGTTTTATGTGCTGCAATCCAGCATCTATCCATCCATTGCCCTTCTTTCTTTAAGGTCACTGGGAAAAAAAAAAGACACAAAAACTCCCCAACAACCAACAAACCCACTTTCTTATTAATTCTGCTTCTGTCCCAGTCCCAATGATTTTCTGGTTTTCTCTGCACAGGTTTTTATGGAAGATATATACCGTTAATGGTGACACTGGTGTCAGCAACAGAACGTGAGCAGCAGCAATGCCTGCGCTCTATTCCCAGAGTGTAGATAACTTCATAAAGAAAAAGGTGGGTGGAGGGGAGGGGAGATCTGGATAATTTTTCTTGTCATTTGATTCACCACTGAAAAGGTCACTCCCTGTAAGAAGAGACAGTCTTCTCTCTGAGATGTCTGGGGGGGGAGCAGGAATGGCAGAGCCAAAATGGGGGGGATCCTTGCTACCATGCAGCTTTTGTGAGGTGGCAGAGCAGCCCTTCTGAGCACAAGGGCATGCAACGCCCAGAGTGTGCATGCTGGCAGCTGATAAAAACAGAAAGGGTCCATCCCTTGCTCACGCTGCGGGCTGATAGCATTCACATCATACACCGTTTGTTACTAGGCAACTGATTAAATATACGTGCTGGTCCTTCAAGCAGTGCTTGCAATTAATTAACCAAACCATTTTCATTTTGACTGTCTTCCGTCCTCCCCTCCCCTCCCCACCACCAGCCACCTTCCCAAATGCTGACATCTGACACAAGTGAGAGGGATTTGATGCTCTTCCTGACCTGTGGTATAATAAAACAAAGAATGAAATCTTTGCATAGTGGACGTGGTCTACACCTGGGCAGTGGACACCTCTGAGAATCACTGGTAGGTCCAGACAGCAGTGGGAACAAGGAACAGACATTTTGCTTTGCTTTGCCAGGGTCAATGTAAATTGAACTGTGAAAACCACAGGGCAGAGTCCAAAAGAAGTTCTTCTGGCAAATCTATTTGAAGTACAGTTGTATTGAAGGATGGAGGTTGGGTCTTCTTTCTCAGTTTTAAAATTGGGATTCCTTATCTCTAAAGTACTCATTCTCAAATTTGATACTACTATGTAGCACATTTGCATGTGTACATATACAGACACACATACAGTATATAGTATATTTATCATATAGTGATAAATATAAATATTTATACAGCTACTAATGTATGTGAGTGGTGTTAAAGTCCAGATGTCACCAATTCTAAGTGCACACTCATCTGTCATAGCTGTTATGCTGGGACCCCAAAACCAGGCAGTCACTGCACCACTGAGCTCAGAGTGTCTAAACTGTAATGACAGGCAAAGTGGAAGAAGGAATCTAGACATCAAAAGTTGTTCAATGTCATACAGGGGGTCAGTAGTAGGGCTGGGAATGGAAAATGGCTTTTGTTTTTGAGATCATATTTTCTAATAAAAAAGAAAAAAAAAATCAGTGAGTCATCTCACCCCAAATCTTCCCTCTAATTTTGTAATACAGTTGTCATATTAAACTTGTATGAAATAGACTGGAATTACACGTGGAAAATGGGTAACTACAAGGATCCTGGAAGATCTGACTGTTCCTATTACACTTGATCAAATGCAACTGTCAGCTGCTTTGGCAGAGATCACCTTTGATGATTAAAAGGAGAGGACTACATTACAAGAGGGTTTGAGCACGAAACCACTTGCTGCAATCCACAATTAAACAGGAGAGGCTATTGTTCTGTTTCTGACTGGGAACAGAGTTACAAATTTATTGGAGTTCACAGGCTTGCTGCAGAGCTTGTCTTTAACAAAATTGTAGCTCCGTTCTGTATCAGAGCTTCCTACCCTGCTCAAAACCTCGAGTGCATTAAAGAAGCAATTTAGGGTTTATTTGAAGGGGGAAAAATAGAATGTCGAGTTGGGTTTCTTTCTTCCTTCCTCCCACTGGCTTTCTGCTGAGGAGGGAGGGATTTGAATCAGCAGATTCTCAATGGCACTGTCGCCTATCAGAGCAGGTATGGATTCAGTAGAAATGGGTAAGAAGCAAATAATGAAGCACAGACTAACTGACAATTTAAGGGTTTTTTTACGCACTGGCCAGCAGCTGATTTGGTGTGAACCATCTGTGGAGCCACGCTGCTTTGTGCTGCCTGTGCTTTTGAGTCAGAACTGGAACAGTAACTCTGAAAAAAGCACTCTTTGGGTTTTTTACTCTTTTGAATGAGTCAAGGCCATTTTCCACTGCTGATGGGACTCAGTTACCTTGGCCTGCTTTGCTTTGACTCTGGCCTGTCATTCTTTTGGCCTGTACTCCATTTTGAATAAAAAAGGGCTTGTGGCTTTTACCAGCCTTGCATGAGTTGGGTAAATCTGCACGGTGGCAAAAGCAGACCCCCAGCTGCCACCCTCTCTGCTACACATGCTCAGCCTGTGTTGGTGACAACTGGCACAGGCTGTCCCTAATGAGATAGCAGATTAAGTCCCCCTTCTCCAAAAATGGCTGGTTGCTTTCAGCAGCCCCACTGAGTCATGCATCCCTCCTCTTTAACTTTCACTGTGGCTTTGCTGTCCTTTGAATGAAAAAATATTAGTAAAGAGCAATCGTATGCCCTCATAAAGAGTTATATGTTACTAGGCAATAATGGAATTGAAAAACAACCTGGCCAAAAGATAGCCTCTCAGCCTCCTTCCACTGCTTTCTTTAATGGTGCTGCTGCATTGTTAATCTACTTCGAGCTCATCAATGGCTGGAAATCCCACCCAGATGATGTGAAGAAGCCCTGCAAATCCACAGTGAAGGGTGAAGGGAGAAAGTCAGAGAACACCTGTATTTCTTGCAGGTTTCTGCATGCTGCTCTTTCCTTCTTATCCTTATAATGATTGACTTGTAATTATACCAACTTTTCTTTTTTTTTGCCCCCTTCTAGCTCATCTTGGTTTTTCCATACCCATATATGGTTGGTCACTAGCCTCAATTTTTTTCCACCACAATGAGGCAATAAATCCTGTGGGGCTGGACAGGAAACCCAGCTTGCCAAGGAGAGACAGGATGAATATCTCCTAGAAACAGCCAAAGGTTTGAATGTGTATTGTCCATACAGCATATTTCAAGGAGTGCCCAGGGCAAGCCTGGAAAAAGTTTTATGTCTGCAACAGTATTTCTTTCTGGAAAAACAGATTTTAAAAAAAGCACACTGTGTATTTTTTGCTCCGTTTCTGTGTGTGAAATTCATGATATATAGAAGTTGGTTCATCTCAAAATTTCAGCTAAGACCAGTTTTTTTGTAGGTAGAAGATAATCACATGGAAATGTCTCCTTTAGAAAATGTGCATTTGTTGTCTCTTCAGCTATATGTGTGCATATTCCTCAAGTTGGAAATGACTTCTGGTATCTTACTACTCCAAACACCTTCATTAAAAACACTGAGCAAGTTTTATTAGTACTTTCTTGGGCTTCCAAGCATGTCCAGGCTCATTCATGTTTATGCTTCACTGCAAACACTGGTGAACTCTTTGATCACATGTTCTACCCAGCTACTTGTTCCTATAAAGGCAGCAGAGATCCTGAGACACTGGGATATTGTAACAGAACTCAGATGAACTCAGTAAAATGGTGGTAGATGGCATGCTAATGACACAGTGACTACTCTGCATGTTCTGTATGAAAATAAATATTGTGGATCCCTTTTAAAGGAATCCTTTCAGTAAGACTGCTGTGGATTTGTAGTCCAGAAAATCCACTCCAGATCTTGCAAAAATATTACCTTTCAGTAAGAATATGATGGTGTTCAGACACAACATTATGTTACTCCGCACACAATGACATTGCTTTGCATCTTGGACCAATGGTGCAAAATCTCCATATTTGAGAAAGCACTGCTTTCGAATATGAAGAAGATGTTATCATTGTTGCTGCTAGTGTAAGTTCAGGGGAAACAGAAGCAGAAGCATTGGAGCCCTATTATAGCTGGCTACATTAATCACTATGTCATTCAAATTAAGCCACTTACTGACAAAGGAGCTGGTCTGTAAACATCTGGATCTTTGGTGGTCAGTACACAGACAAATAAAATTTCCAGATACACACAAGTCTGGGAGTACAGCATCACTTAACTGTGCTCTCTTGCTTGCACACATACGCAGCCACACTCCTAAAGGGTTTGCCAGTGCAGTGTAGTGTTGAATTATACAGGCTAACTCTACAAGCTAGCTCTACAGGAATTAGCTTGGGGACCGGAATAAGTCTAACAGCAGTAGCAGGATATATTAGCTCGCATGGCTGAGTTAGCCTGTCTGGCAACCGCTATGATTAGAAGGCTTCTAGGATTAGATTGCTGGAGCTAAGTTATGAAAGCTACCTTGGGTCTTTCAGTGTGATACAGTGAATTGTGACCCCCTCCTCCCCCAGCCCCTGCCCAGCAAAGAGCACTTTGCAAGACACAGGCTATATCTACTTGCATTCATGATCTGGATTCTTAATGGAATGAACTGGCCCAGCTTCACTGTGGAAGTCAGTGGCATAGTTACACTGATTTACACTGACAGACTCCTGGCCGAGATGTTTCAGTCTGTCAGTTGCACTTACCATGCTCTGCCAATCTGGGGGGGGGGGCTAGTCATAGCCTTATTCCTTTTAATGATGATTCTGCTGCAGTTGTCTTTTTTTGCTTGTTGCAGTTAAGGCCAACAGGCACTATTATGGTCTTCTAGCTTGGTCTTGCAATGATTTTAGCTTTAAGGGATAATTTTGAATAGCACTGCAGAAGCAGTAGCAGCTTCCTTACACTGCCAGACGTCAAGGCTCAATCCCTCAGCCTGCTTCCCCCATGTTTCAACCTGCAGAGTCTTATGCTAATTTTGCTTGCAGCTTCAAGTCAGCTGAATTTCCGGCTGGCTTCAATTTAAGCTGTTTTTATTTCAAATAAGGTAAATTACCCGCTTCAGCCCAGGGCTCAGTTTCCAAGCTTCCGTTCTGCCGGTTTTCAGGCTTCACTTCCAGCAGCTCTGCATAATCCCTGCAGAAGGCATGTCCTCTGCTCCTCCTGTGCCAGGGACACACTGCTTTGCTTGGCTGCTCCCAGGGCTGGAATCCTCCTCTTCCTCCTTCCTCTTCTCTCAGGACTTTTGTTCTGAAATCAATAGAAGTTATTTTTAACTTTTATTTAAGAGAGCTCTGCTAAGAGCAGCTTGCCAGTTCTTAGACCCTCCTTCCTGTTTGTCTCCAGACTTTGCAGAAGCTCCCACTGCAGAAATGGAAAGTGTGCTTGACAGTCATCTTCATTACTGGCTACAATTGTGCAGTACACCTGATGGGCCTGAGAGCTCCCTAGCAGGCCCATGGCTGCCAGCTTGCCTTTCCTGAGGCTTAGAGGGCTTGTGAAAAATTCAGTAGTAACAAGACCATGGTGGTGTGAAGGTAATCCTAATCCAATACTGTAGGAAAAAGTAAAGCCAGGAACACCTGTGGAGGCAACCTTTGTTGGTTTGCGATGGAACCCAACAGTATATCCAGTCAGATTCCTCTGGCCATGGAACCACCATGCACTTCCTAATACATCAGAGGACAGCCATCTGAGCCATTGTGCCTAAAAAGCCTGAGACAGTTTCTCTCTAAAGGGATTACATTCAAAAAACAATCCAGATAGGTGAAGGAACACAAAGTACAGAGAGATGGGGTGGCTTGCTTGTGTCCACATGGCAGATCAAACCTGAGATATCAGTCTCCTTCACTACACTGTTCACATTAAGTGTCATGGCCCTATGGAGAAGGTTAGTGTATGCTCCTGCTTCAAAAATTTCAGGAAACCAAATATAAACCTAGAAGAAAACTGCATGAGGCATCATATTATAGCATAAAGGAATAGCATTTCTTTTCTTGCTTTGTGGAAAGCTGACATTTTATGTGCTGTGTGTTGGCATTTCCTGTGATATTGCCACAGGCATAAGACTCAGATGGATTGTTCAGGAGCACATTAAATACTGCCTCATAGATATAACTTTGCACAGGAATCTGTTTTATGCATGTGGGTTGGATAGGCAAACCATCATCTGAGACAAAGATTGTTAGAATCCAAAAAATATTATTGAGGTGCTCTGCAGAAATCTCCCCTCAATAAGGGTATTCCAGCCCCCATTTCTCTATGATATACTCAAAAGTATCCTTTTTGGTGTTATTTTGATTCCATTTTAAAAGACTTACATTTGCCTTGGTTCAGCCTTCATATGTGCAGACAGTTCATTTAGGAACATAGGATAATTGCTATTGTGGTGGATTGATCCTGTCCAGCAGCTAAGCTCCACGCAGCAGCTTACTCACCCTTGCCCCCACAGCAGGATGAGGGACAGAAGAGGAAAAAAAATGTGAGAAAACTTGTTTAATTGGTGAGGGAAAAAGAAAAGGAAAACAACAAGCAGAACAACCAGTCTCCAAGCACTGAACACTTTGGAAGCAAAAAAGTCCCTTGGTCTTTCTCTATACCTGTTTTCACTGCTGAACATTACACTATATGGTGAGCTGCAACCCTTTAGCCAGTACAGGTCAGCTGTCATGACTGTGTCCCCTCCCAATTGCTTGCTCACCTCTTACCTATTTCCTCCAGGAGGTGGGGACAGAGTGGAAAAAAGAGAAATCTTTGATGCTGTGCAGGCACTGTTCAGCAGTAGCTTAAACATTAGTGTGCTATGAACACTATTTTATACTCAAATACAAAGCACAGCACCATCAGGACTGTTACGAAGAAAGTTAACTCTATCCAGCACAGGTACCATTTTAAAGATACCCTGCTTCAGAGAAGGTTATAACTGTCTCTGAATCATCAGACAGAGGAGATTATACAGGAAACATAGGATTCATAGGCATGTCCAGAGAACAGTCCCTTGGATATGGGTTTGTCTGTCTCCTTTCACTACCAATGCCAAGCTTTTCATTCCAATGCCAAGCTTTTAGATAGCTGAAGTGAATTGAGATGACCCTTATTCTTCAGTGATCAGCCACGAGACTTTCTCCTGTTCTCTCTCTCAGTTGTTATGCTATACCTAGCCGTGTGGTTGTTACGTCCCACAATAGGTTTCATGTAGCTCATAATTTTACCTTTAAATACAGTAACTAAGAGTAATTTAAAATCCCTGTTTCTCATATTTCTTCTCAGAACTGGATCCCAGAGGTTAAAAACATATACTTTCTTCTAGCAGTGTATATTTTTACTGAGTAAGCCTTGTGGATGCTTCTTGGCCCTGGATACTATCTTCTCAAATATAGAGTGCAGCTTCTTTGCCTAATGTGAAAAGTGACCAAAAACCTGAGACTGAGCAAAAACTCTGAACTGTGATAATTGTCACCCCCTAATAAATTTTGATTTTTAAGTGTAAATTCTTAATAAAGATTGCTGTCAAAGTCCAATAAGCTAAATTACAGAGCAATAAAATATATTTCATAACTCTAGTTTAAATATGTGCCAAAGTTTTTATGGTGTAACATGGAAAGACACAGATTCTATTCAGCCTTCTTGGTACAAGAGAGATATTTATTAAATTTATCTGATATATATTGTACTAATATAGCCTCTGATTTTTCAGGTGCCAGAGAACCAAAGCATTAGAAGCAGAGGCAGAAGAAACCCATCCTTGTCAGATCTTTTGGCAGCTTCTTTCACTGTTTCTCCTTGGAGCGGGGTGGGCGGAACCCGAATGTGATGGCCAAGGCAAAAACAGGTCATGCCATCTGCTAACATGAAATCACAGGACTGTAGTCTTTTCTTTTTTTTTTTTTTTTTTTTTTTAAAAAAAAAAAAAAAAAACAAAAAAAAACCCAAAAAAACCCACACCCTTTTTCAGAAGTTTTTAAACTTATGTTTTCTAAACCTCCTTCATGGTCAGGAGTCACTTTCCTTGAGCTGACTGTATAGGTGCCTGATTTATTTGGGGATGTTTAAAAGAAATTCAAAATTTATCCACACACATAAGTAGTTTGTAGTGTTCTCTACAAAGTGTTCTTCTCCTGTGTGTGCTTAATTTCATTCACTATCTCAGTTCTCTTAATTTTTTCATCCTCTGCAATTTCTCATGACACAAACTTTGTCACCTTTGCTCTTCACCATGGCCTTCAAATCATTAATAAATATCCCAGGCACATGTCATATTTTTAATCTTGGGGGCACCCTACATGGAGGTCCTTTCCACGCTGAGGTAGACCATTTTTTCCACCTCTTTGTTTCCATTCCCTCAGCTGTGGGCTTTTTTGTCCCCCTATCCATGCAGGACTTTACCTCTCACCTTGTGGTTACTAAGTTTCCTTTATAGCCTCTTCTCAGGAACATTATCAAAAGCCTTTTGAAGGTCTAAATAAAATACAGACAGTAGTTGTCCTTTATCCACTGTTTTGTTAACTCTTTGAAAGGTCCTGAAGAGGTTTAAGGTTTCTTCTAAGACAGAGGTCATGCTGGTTTGTCCCTACCATATCACCCTCATCTACTGCTCCTGCTTTATAAGAACCTCTAATGACTCCCCTACACCAGGAGTGTTGCTTAAGAACAGAAAGCAGAGGGAGATACTTGTCTGTGGAGACTTTTCCTTACAGCCTTCTAGCTGGTTGGTTTATGCAGCTTTTAAGCCCTGAGGTAAGGAAACAGGAAAACAGATTAATAGACATAGCAATCTTCCCCAAGATACTTCTAGATAAACACAGCCTTGGGCATTTAGAAAGTCGGATTTATTGCACCTTAAAAGAGGTTCCTGAAAACCACGGCTGTTTTATTTTAAAGTATGCAGCCAAAGGCATGCAATTCTTTAATCTTTGCCACTCTTTCCTGATAGACAACCAAAAGCATAGGTCCCAGGGTTTAGAAACAGTTGTGTATAAACTGGAAACAATCTCAGCAAGCCTTTAGAACAATGAAGATCTCTTTGGGGGCACTGAAGTGGATTTGAACTATAGCCAAAATACATTTCCAGTGCACAAGCTGTACAGAAACAGACACAAATGCACAATTGATATTGGTAGGGTAGTATAATTGCCAACATTTTCCTGGAAAAATGAGAAGGCAGACAGTGACGTTTGAAGATAGGTGGATTTTTATGCTCAAAACAGTACTGAAGAGCAAACCCAGGCCCCAGTGTTTGGCTGGTGCTGGAAGTCTGTCTGGGATCCCAGCTGTGACCCTTGTGGCCTGCCAAGTGGCATTACCAGTGTACTCGCTTCTCATCACTGGTTGAATGTATCCCAAGATCTCAACACCTACCTGCACTGTACTGTTGGTGAGTGGGTTGTGTATGCCCAGCTCAGTCCAAGTATTCACTTTCAGGGACCATTGGTATTTTTCATTCATTTTACTGAGCTAAAAGTCTTTGAAAAGATGGCTTTGCCATTCAGCATGCATTTCTTTATTTACCTCCACAAAGGCATGTATTTGTTGATTTGCTTTTGACATGTGATGGAAAGGATCATAGTCCTAGTTACTCTCATTTTGTAATTTATCCCCTGCACGATCCCATTCCCTCCCTTCCCTCAGTTCCCAATAAACAGGTAAGTACTGTAATCAGAAATGCTCTGACTCCTCAAAAAGCTCCCTTCTCTTAGAGTTTGAGGGCTATAGCATTTTTTATCAAGATAAAGATATAAAAGCACCCACCACCATGGGCTTATGCCAGGAGAGACTAATTTATACCAATTTTCATGCTAGGTTTATAATTTACCAATAAAACTCTGTAAGATTCTTTTACGGACCCTCTGACTTTTGTTGCTCTTTTTTGAGCGACATGAATATCTGCAAATTTTGGGGACTCCCTTTCCCTTAAGGAAGAGACATCACAAAAGGTATTTTTTTACTTCCTAAATGTGTTACTTTTTGTTAGTTGTTTAAAGAAGGATTAAACTCAGGTCATTTTGATGCCATGCTGGTCTTTAAATATTCCAATATCATTGAGAGTGATTTCAGTTCTAAAAGGAACTGCTGGTCCCTCTGGGGATCTTGAGGGCTGCTAGAATACCATAAGCCCAACACTGTTCATAGTCATAACTGCTAAAACTAGAGCATGCTGGGCTGGGTGTTATGAGATTCCTTTTTTTTTGAACTGGTTCCTGCCTCAGATACATGTACCTGCACATGTAAAGGACACCCACACATGCAGAAGAAATCTGCTGATAATGTGTGTCAGGGATTGGGGCTAGCACTTAATATTTTGTCTTCCCTTCTAGTGCATCTTCACATCCTAGCCTCCCTGGATACTCCTTGTACCCAGCATTTGGATTTGTCTTTTTCTGCACTGCCTGAAGCACAGTTTGCTCACGCTTAGGTGATTTACTAAAGGCTGCATAACCGCGAAATATGCAAGGCTGTTTTTGGCAGCGCTGGTGTGGATATTTCAGTGCCCTGCCTCAGATTGATAGTGTTGTGCAGGGAAGAGAAGGCAGCTCTGGAAAACATTTGAGTTCAAAAGGAAGAAGAATCTCTTTAATCACTCAGGCTCTCAGGAAACCCAAGACTCAGTGGGACAGTTTCCTCACAGTTGGGACTGTCCCAGAAAATCAGTTGCATTTGAAAGCAAGATCACAGCCAAGGAAAGCGTTGCAGTGATGGGGAGGGCCCCAGCCAGTGTGAGTGAAATGGCTACTGCCTCTGCTGCAGCCAACAACTGGCAGGGAGATTGGGGTTCACTATAGCAGAAATAACAGCATATTTAGCCATGTCACCTTTTCTTTTTGAAATATCTGTGGGGGTTTGGATCATATAATCAGCTTTTAAAATGAGTGTGGTGCAAGGAACTATTTGAAGGCTCCTCAGATTATATTCAGGGCTTCATCCGACAATTTCTTGCTTTCTTTCTTCTCTTTCTCCACCTCCCTAAATATACATATCCTGACTGACTCCTATGAGATTAATTCAAACAGAGCAACTGCTGGATTAGACCTTAATCCCTTTTCCATCCATTTGAATCATCCTGAACGGTGAGGGATTGCGGTGTGTTCCAGGTGAGGGATTGCGGTGTGTTCCAGCGCTGGCCTAAGATTCGTTTTATTCTGGCATCTTGTTGTTGTTTTGCATCTGTTTTCTGTCTTTTTTTTTTTTTGGCAAATTCTGTGTCTTTAGTTTTAACTTGCAATTTTACCAATATGGTCTGGCAATGACATTTGTCTTGAGGGGACCACTTTTTCCCGGTCTCGCTCTGCATCAGCCAGTTGATTTTTATGAAACATCCCTCTCTCGTCCGCCTGGCTCTGCTCTGCAGCTTCACGGGGTGTGAACTTTGAAAAGCTCAGCTCAGATTATCCACATTTATAGCTGTTTTTTTTCCAGCAATACGCCCTCCCCCCAACCAGTCACTAGCTGCCCAAATAGCAGAGGGTGTGCTGCTACACAGAAACCTCTTTGATATAGGAGTTCCCTCAAGGGAAGCGGCGGTCACCTCCCAGCCACCAAACTCCCGTCAATCTGGGAAACAACAGGAAGCGCCTCCCTGCACAGCCCGAACTGTGGCGGCGGGACGGGCACACAGTGACCAACACAGTGACCAACGCAGTGACACTCCGCCCTGGCGGAGCCAGCACCCCGCTCCCTGAAGCCCCTCTGAGCAGGGCCGGACCCCGGTCGGCGCGGCAGGGCGGCGGTGCGGGGCCCGGTCCGCCGGAGGTGCGCTGAGGGCAGCGCTGGCCGGCAGCGGCCGGGGCAGGGCGGCGGCGGGGCCGGGCCCACCCGCCCGAACGCGGGGTCGTGACGCCCTCTGGTGGGGGCGGCGCGGCGCGGCCGGGCGGGCAGCGGGGCCAGCCCGGGCAGGGCTGCCGTGGGGAGGCTGTGGGCGCAGGCTCTGCTGGAGGCGTTCGTGTCCCCGAGGGTGCGGGCAGAGATTGGTGTGTCGGCGCGGGCTCGGCTGTGGGTGCCAGCAGGGGTGGGCGAACGCCGCCACCTCCCAGCCCAGAGAACCACCTCGTGGTTTAGCCCTAAGGATAATCCGGTGCACCGTCGCTCTCGGCCCCCAGAGCCTCCTGAAGCCCCTTGGGTGGGGACTGATGTAATTTAAGAGGAAACGACTTGGCCATCCCTGTTCCCGGGGATGTGAAGCAGCCCGTGGCAGCACTCAGTGAGAGCCCAAGCCCCAGCAGGGGAGCCAGACTGGACTTTCCTGATGTTCCTCCAGGAACATCTGGAGCACGATACAGGTGCACCTCATACAGGCACTGGAGGGAAAATCGCTGCCTCGGGAGGGTCTGCCCTGGCCCTCTTACACTGCCAGGCTGGAGTGCCACGTGGCAGGAGAGGAGATAGAGTCGTAGACTCGTTTAGGTTGGAAAGGACCTTTGAGATCATCAAGTCCAACAATTAACGCGGCACTGCAAAGTCCACGACTTGATCATACTCGCAAGCGTCACATCTGCATGTCTTTACAATTCCTTCAGGGATGGGAACTCCACTAGTTCCTTGGGCAGCCTGTTCCAATGCTTGACAACCCTTTCACTGAAGAATTTTTTTCCTAATATCCAATCTCAACCTAGCAATAAATCTAATATTAAATCTAAAAATAAATCAAATAGGTGCCACCAATAGCCAGGTGGCAGCAGCTTAGTGAGAGAGTATACCTTTATTTTCTCTCCTTTTTTCACACTCGCCCTGCCTAGCTTTGGTGTGCTTTGTTTTGCTGCCTCCTGCTTTTGTTTTGTTTTGTGTCCTCCTGACAACTAAAAGTTGAAAGGTTTGAAATGATGGTTGAACCAGCTGAAAATTTTAGCTGGTAAAGGTGTGCTTCTTGTGTTTTACTGAGCTAGGTTTGCTCATTCTTAGACACAGTTTTTCGTTGACTAGATCAGGAGGAGCCACCTATGTGTCACTGTTTGGGATACATATAATGGATTTATTTTGGGGGGCTGCAGAAAAAAAAGTGACATGTTGGCCCTTCCAGCCACATGCAAGATGTACTTGTGGATTTCAGAGCTGAAACCCTTTTTAGCAACAAGATCCTGAAGTAGGGAGGGTGCTCTTTGCTATCTGGCATCAAACATGTTTTGAAAGTGTTGTTTGCTCATTGTCATTGGTGCCAGCCCAGATCTCTGTTTGCCAGTGCTGGTGGTTTGGCATCACTGATCTAGAGTGAGATCAAACAAGGGGGAATATGGAGCCAGAGCCTCAGTTTATTTACCCTAGTGTGAGTGAATGGAGAAATGCCAGAGTTAAATGTAGGTAAGCAAATACATAATCTGTCACTTAGACTCATTTTGACACTTGGTAAGAATAACTTACAAAGCATCCTGTTGGACTACAGTAAAAAAGCAAAGACTGTGTGTATCTACTTTATCCATACGTTTCTTACTAAGGAAGAGGTTTGTAACCCAATCCATTAGCAAAATGAAACATGAATGTTGCCTAGCTCCAAGTACCTGTCACCCTGTGTAACTTGCATCTTTATAATTTCCCTTCTGTGGAATGTGTTTATCCCTTCAGCAGGAGGAATAACAACTAGTATATGAAATACTTTAATTCTCTTGAATTGCTTATAAGTGTCATGTAGAGATTGAATGTAACCAAAATACCATCTCAAAATACATTTTAATACTCCAACTGAACCATTGAACAATATAGAATAGCCAAAGTCTATACATTTATTTTCAATATATTTTATTATGCATAAGATTTTTTGTTAGTTGATAGTTGTTACATGCTGACAGGATTCTTAGTAGCTTGACACAACTGATATTTTTCCTGGGTAACATTTGTAGGGGGTAAACAAGCAACTCAGTCCCTCAGGGAAGCTAGGAGCAGTGATCTTTTGTTCCCAATGAGTGTGGTCAAGACATCCTATATTTCACCATTTCTCATTTGGGGGCTGTGTTTCCCAAACCAAAATGTTTAAGGTAATTGAAGTTGTTCTGTTCAAAATTTTTTTTTTTTTTTATATTTGTATGAAAGAAGTAGTAGAATTAATTTTAGCTTGTATGTGTAAACCACTCTCAGTGTGAATTTGAAGGTATGTCCTGTAAAGTCTGCTGCAGGCAACTGACAACTGTGTTTGCAAGTAGGCAAACATTGTTTAACCTGTAGATAATGCTGTGTTTAAATGATTTAAGTAATTTGTTTGATTATTCATGATTTTTCTGTGGAGTTTCACAAATAGTCTATTGAATGAATTTACTACCAGCTATTGAAACAGTAGCATTTAAGTAAATATCACACAGTATTTTTGCAAGGCTATTTTTTATTTCAAAAGTCTAAATATTGAAGCAGAGACTCGATTCAAAATGTCTCATTTAACTAATCAAGAAAAAGAAATATCTGCTGTTTGGTATTCTGTGTTTTAGCATCCTTTTGACTAGTCTACAATAAATTGCTGTGGACAACAAATAGACAATAACTTCAAATTAATAACTGAGAAATTCATGACAATGTGAGCAGATAAAAAAGGAATTTTTAATTGAGTAAGTTATTCACTGTGAACTATCCACTCAGCTATTACTGTGCAGTAACTCTTCTTCATGTGGGGCTTTGGAAAACATTAGCATCTTGCTCCTATCCCTGCAGGATAAATATTGTTTGTTGTATGTCAGACCAGTGGTTATGTAAGACATCTACAGTGAATGGTTTCCAGGATTTTCCTTCTAGGCCAACAGTTTGTAAACAACCTATCAAAGTGCTGTGAAAATGGTTCAGTTTTCCATTGGCCTCTGGATAAAAAGTAGCAGGAACCCTGTGATTCACTGTGTCTTCCTCTGTTCTTCTGAAGGTGAAGTCCAGGGTTAGAAGCCAGTTTCTTTTGGATTTCCTTCATGGTTGAAATTTGTTAACAAGAACTTGATTACTGCAGTGGAAGTAACTTGGGAAGTAATGGCTACTTCTGGCTATTTGCTGAAGCAATCAATTGCACTAATAGTGTAGCAGCAATCCCCTGCTGCTACTTTAGGTGTTCTTCCAATTTCAATAGTTTTTTCCCCCCTGTAGAGTGAAGGATCTTGCAACAAAAGGCATTGCATGATCCAGGCATTATATCAGGCTGTGGTTAGGTGACAATAGCTTTGTTACACCTCAAACAGACTCTATGGGATATTTACAACCTTCCTCAGCTTCAGAGCTGAATTGTAGTTACCTGCACATATCCCTGACTGTTTGCTTGGTCTGGACTGCCCTGTTTGTGTATATCACGAGCGTGTTAAACACTATTGAATGAGGTTGTGGCATGTGCCTTTGTCTGTTGAAGATAAATTACACCTACTTTTTTGGGGAGTGTCATCAGAGACCAGAAGCAGAAACAGGACTATATTTTTATGATAAGTGTGCAAATATGAAGCAAAAGATCCTGCTGTGGTACAATGGCTGTAGGCAAATACTAGTTGGTTCAAATGAAGGGCAAGGTAATGACAATTTAGATAATTTTTTTTTTATTTTAATGCATGTCTTTCAGTTCTCTAATGCTTTGCACATTTTTTTCAATTGTGTTTAATTTTCTCCTTCCTTATATTCTACAGATATTGTGTAGCACAAATTGTTATATTTCTCACCTTTCAGGCTCTGCCAAAGGCAAATGACCTTCATCCCAGCATTTTTCCACAGTGAGCTTTGCCTGGAATTGGAGAAAAGAAAAAAACTGAAATGAACAGCTCACTGTGACCATGCAGCTTGAGTCATGTGAACCATGTCAGATGGGAAACTATTCTTAGTGGTCTTTCTGTGCAGTTGGCTTATCTTCCAAGAAGGAAGGAAACCTTTTTTTTTTTGGGTGGGTGCTTCACCTTTCACCAGGAGATTTGCTTGGCCTCTTTTGCTGCTCTAATGCACTTATTCCCTCATGTTTTTCATATGTTATCTGTGCCAGTAAAAGTGTTGGATTTCACAGAATGAAGACAGTTAGGCAAACAAGGTAATCACTGAGGCTTTTATCAGTCAGTTCCTCAAAATTAAACTGAGCAACATTTATCTAGGAAAACATAGCATTGCTCTGCCTGGCGAATTTCCATTACTCTTGCATAATGTGGATACATTTGGCATAGACATACCATGAGGTTCAAGTCTCGGGAAAGGATGCCAAGTAGTCACATCTGCTGGCTTGGGTGCCAGAGCAAACACTCCGCGTTGCCTGAGTCAGGGCTTATGCTTCTTTTGGAGTTCAGAAGAATAGTGGAGGGAAAATTGTCTGCGTGAAGGAATTTCAGCTGAATGTTTATATAGCTCTCAGATTTCTTTGTGCTGCTCTGAGGTCTCAGCACTGATTATCACCTAGATAACTGTTCCCCCAACACCAGGATGGCTCTTTCAAGATCAGTGAGACAATATGCTAGGAAAGCTCTAGGCTGATAATTTAATGTGACTTTTATGAGACAAAGATGTGGAATTCTGTGTTGTATTACTTGCAAGATCCCACCTATTTGTAAGTCATAGTGCATGGTGCAGGCAAGTGATTACTCAGAAATCCAAAGAAGTTAAATTTCCTCATAGTCCCAAGAACACTGCCCCAGTGGGAGGAAATGCTGGTATTGCTCTCATTCTCTCATTCACAATTGCCTTGTTGAGCTCATGTACACTCATATCACAAGGAAAACTACCTTTTTTTTTTTTTTACTTCTTCCTTGGGATCAAGAATTGGACGCAACCAATCATTTATCAGTTAAACTCCCCATTTGATTTCATAACTCCTAAGAAATGGCTTTCCTTACGGATAGTGGGGACTCATATATGTCCTGACTACTGTTGAATGAAGCAGCATAATTACACAGTTCTGTATCATAAACTTGGTGCAAACAGTTGACATTGAGAACACAGCTGTTTTCTTTGGCAGTGGAAGTAAAGATATAGCATGAGAGGGTTTAAAAGGTCATTACAGAACTTACAAATCTCCTATGCCAACAGCAACAACAAAAAAATGTGCAGATGTAAGGCTGGAGGAACGCTAAGACTGGGGAAGTTGTCACAGTTCAAAACTAAGTATGCTAGATTCCCACAACTATCTCAAGATGTCCCTATCAGAGATTACTTTTAATTACTCAGATCAGTTATTCTTCTGTAGGCCCTCTGAAAACAGAACAAGCTGTAGGAGAGATACCAGGTAGAAACTACCCAACATCACTTCACTATAGCAGGGCTGTCTTATAACAATTTTATAAGAATGAAATAAAGTATGCACCACATCACAAGTAGCAGCATCATGTAGATTTTGAGGGGGAGAGTCAAGGAACATTTGAGATGTTTTCCCTTAGGAGGACTTCCCTAGAACATTTTGTGGCTCTTAAGCTGCAGTTTTACTTCTTGAGACCTACTTCTGTGACATTTCCTTTATCATACCCTTATTGTTAAAGGCAAAGATGTTCATGAAGCTTAAATTTCAGAATGACAAGCACACATTTTTCTTAAACAGCCTGAAATAAGTATGGCCAAGTGTTCCTGGCAAAAGTGCTGATAGCCTTGGAACTGGAAATGAACCACGCCACCTGAGTCAGACATATCTAGCAACTTCTGTGAGAGCTGGATTTAACACTTGGAAAGCACATTTTGGCAGTGACTCATGGGGTTTGTGTCTCATTCAAAAATAATTAGTTCATTCAGATATTTGATGGTATACATTACTAGGAGCCAGCATAGACTCCATCCATGTGATACATCATTTGCTGCAAGCAATTTACGCAGATGTTATTTTTCACTTCAAAGGGGAAGTTCAGCCAGTGTCTTCTGTGGGATATACTTTATTATGATTTTTTTCATCAGAGATCAGCACAGATCTATGATAAAGTGAGGCATTTGACTGTTTAATTCAGGCTTTGTCTGAACTAAAGGAGGGGACAGACATGGTCAGTGCTTAGAGGCAGATGCAGCCCAGCCTTGATGCGTGGGTAGACAAACAATGCAAGTCTTACCATGGTAAGTTTGGCTGTGTTTGGAGCTTTAGGCAGAGTTCGGGGAAGGGGATATGTTACTTTTCTGAATTCCTGTGCTTATTTCTCAGTAAACAGATCTGTGGATTTTGTCAGGAGTCTACTCTCTTTAGCTAATTTCTTCCAAGTGTGATCTGGATCTGAAGCATTCAGCTTCCTCCTGAAGTGAAATACATGTTTTTTAATGCACTGCTGAAACCTGAACAAGATGTTTAAAGAAAAGTTTGTATATTAGTCCTCAGCAACCAAGTTAAGTTTGCAATGAGCTCAGACCAGGCTGCTCAGGGCTTTGTCTGATTGGGTCTTGAAAACTTCAAAAATGGAGGCTGCACAACTTGTTCACTTTCATGAGAAAAGGACACTTTCAATAGTTCATTTTGCTACCATCAAAGGTAGAAGCGCCACACACCTTCAGCCAGGCTACTCCCTCTTTCTGACAAGCATAGAGTTTCCTCTTCATTCCTGAGATTGTAGATCATCGTCAAGATGCTTTGTCACAGGAAACAGATTCAGTAAAGCAATCTTTTTGCATCAGTAGAGATGCAAAGAGAATTGTGGGCAGTTTTAGCATCAAAATCCTAAATACTAAAGCTGTACCTCTGAATTGTGCCATCATACCTGCGGAGAGCTGAACCTATCAATCCAGTGGCTTGTGTCATGATTTTAAAACTCTCTACCATGCAGTATTGTGGGCTGCGTTTAGAAACTTGGAGTTTTCTGTTCATTCCAGATGTGTTCCACCTTTGCCATGTCCTGCAGAAACCATGCAAATCCCCATACTTGCAAATGATCTTTAAAATCAAAATTTTGTTTTAATCCAGCAACAGTGATGATACTTTTGTATTCACTGTGTTTGGTTTCACTAAATAGGATTTAGGATATTTCTCATATGCAGAATTGCTACAAGTGGTATATCAGACAGAAGCCTCTCATGGACTCTTTCGTGGAGAGAGGGCAAACACAATCCACCTGCAAAGCTCCATTCTAAAAATAATCTTGCAATAAGCTACATTATAAAAGAGTAGCCCTAAAAGCAAATCTCCCCACATGGACAGTCCCTCAATTATTTCTCTGCATTAGCCTCCTGAGTATGAAATGCCATCATGACTGACCATAGGGAAGTGATATATAACTAAAATGAAGCCTGCAATGACTGAAAGGTCTACACAAGACTGGAGAGTTTATTTGCTGAATTAATATGCAAATTTTACAATTAAATCTTCTTTCAGCTCCTAAGGGAATAAGGGGGACTACTAAAGAGAAGGAATTTGACATGATTGAAAAAGAAAGAGATGGAATTGGAGGGATTCTCTGCAGTTGATCAGTTCTGCCCTGCACAGTAGGAACCACAGCAGTTAGTAAGAGTTACTACAGAGATATCCAGGAAGATATGTACAAAGCAGGGGAAGTACAATAAGGAAATAGAAAACCTCTACTGCGCAAGTTAACTTTTATTTGTTTGTCTGTTTGCAAAACCGAATTATGAATTTATCTTCAAGACCTCAAGTGAACTCTACGCTTCTTGGTTCTGTGTTCAAACAACTCAAAATAACCAGATAACTTCAGAAAAGAAAAATAATAAGTCAACCAAGAAACAACTCCTCTCTAGTTTGACTGATCTGAGCCTTTCTAAATGTATTTATTTATTTATTTATTTGTTTTCATTATGCTCCCTTTCTGAGCTTGGTAGTTTGAACAAGAGACTTCTGTTTTGACAGCCTGTCTCCTGGGTTCCCCACTGAAAAGGCCAAAGCTCCCAGTGAAGCAGCAGTAGCTGCCTTTAAACAGGAGCTGAGCACTTCTTGCTTTCCTGTGCTGCATGCAAATGGAGAGGCTCAGCGCTACCCGGCTCGGCCAAGCTTCCCCCTAACGTGCCTTCTGCATGGCAATGGCCACTACAAGTGATCATCCAGTGTGTCTGTGAGCGTGTTAATGTCCCTGACCCCGGTGTACTGATCACCCGCTGCAGCAGGGGACTCGTCGTCTGTACAAACAGCGTTTGCAGAACCTGCAGCCTCCCGGCTGTACGTGACAGAGAGCTCTGCTTTATGCTCTGCCTGTTCAGCAGAGCTCAGTGAAGGGCAGCTGCCCCTTCCATGCTCGTAAGTAACACTTCCATGACAACACCTTCGGCTCATTAGTTTTGTTTGTTTCTTTCTAGAACGGCAGTATATTTTCTAGGGTTTTTTAAAGTGTGCTAAAGAATGGGCCATCATATCTGTTACTAAGCTACCCACGGGGTAATTCAGGAAAAGGCTGAAGGCTTTATAAACAGAGGAGAGATGATCACACGGCAGAAACTATATTTACTCCTTCAACCCCCACCTCACCACCTGATCCTCTGCTGCAGTGCCAGTACCAGAGCCCAATACATACATTTGTAGTCACACATGCAGGAAAATGTGTTTAATAAAGTGAGAAACTCAAAACCCAAACTGATAAAATCTAAAGCAAAGGTAGTCAAGATGCTGCCCTCTTCTATCTTGCTGTTTGTTCAATTCTTTGATGGAAGAAAAAGTGATGCTGCCTTCCCTAAGCCAAGCAGAAACCAAGTAGCCAGGTAGCCCCAGAGGGCTCAAAGGGGGATGGACTCATATGGGAGTGGGAAGCAGATGAGTTATCAGGGTGTTTGAGAAAGTAGATGTTTGAGTTGATACAGGTAATGGTTTTCTTGCCACCACACAGCAGCTCTGGGCTGCCAAGGCACAGGCTGTGATTCACACCTCAGTTTTGACCTGGCTGTGTCCCCCTAGTCAGGGATTTGAAGCTGTAAAATCTGTGCCAGTAGGAGATTTCAGTGCCATAGCTTGGGAAAAAAACTTATAGTAAGTTCACACCATGAAACATCCCCTAAATTGACACCCTGGAAGTGAAGAAAAGACAGAAACAGAAACATGTGAAATCTCCATTTAGTCATGTAAAATGTTTCGCTCATTGCCCCCCCCCCCCCCCCCCCCCCCCCCCCCCCAAATAAAAGTAGTCTTTTAATTCTATATGGAAAGTTTACTTTCCTTCCCAAGCCTCAAAAAATCTGGTTCAATCTCTAAGTCTAAGTAAAATTTTTGATAAATTTCACAGCACAAATATTTCAAAGCACTTCTGTATGGAAGATCATTCCTGTGCAGTGGACATTCCCATATTTTTGTTGTTTTCTGCTAAATCTGAATGGTCCGTTTTGTTCCTGCTATAAAGATTACACCCTAACTGAAGCATGTGGGCACAGATGAAAAACAGCAACACAATTGTTTTTCTATTTTCTGCACACACCTACCCACAATGAGTACAGCTAACTCTCATTGCTGCTATGAGCTGTGCACATGAGCAGCAGCCAGGCAGGGACAGCAGGCCAGGAATAAGGATTCATACAACAGAAAATAAAGTAGGATTAATGTGGGGATGAAGAATGACAGAGGCAGCAGTGTACATCAGCTAGCCCTCAGGTAAGAGAGAGGGGAAAGGATACACAATATGCAGCTCCCTCAAAAGATGGTGAGAGCAGAAGGGGGGGAGAAAATAAGGGACTGACCACTGGTTAAAAAAAACAAAAGAAGAGAAAATGTCACCTTCAGGGAGGGGGTGGGTCTGTAAGTGCTGATTCAGGTATAGTCTGAACCAGGGAAGAGAGATATTGAAATGAAAAGGCTTCTGTTTACTTTAAAAAATTGCTGTGCAATGATTATCTGCTTGGGTCTCTGCCACTTTCTTCCCAGCAGTTTCTCCCTCCTATAAACTGTTGTTTCTTATTTGCAGTGGCAGTTTGGTTCACAAGCTGTTCTCTGCCAACTCACCTGCTACCCCAGCCAGCTTTCACAGTAGCCACAAATCCTCCACTGCTCCTGCCTTTTGCTGACAGCACTTTCTGGAGTAATTATCACCTGGTAGCTCAACTTTAAAGCCCACAAGATGTGGCGTGCATATGGTCATACTTCCTTTGTTGTCACTAGTGTTCTCCATGTCAGGGTGGGAATAAGAAGAAAAGACAAATTGTGTCTGAGGTATGCTAAGCCTTCTATACCTAATTGCTGTAAGGTAGAATGCCCATCCCTTAGTTTTATAGGCATCAGCTTAACTTACAGAATTAGGTAAAAGGAAAAAAAATTACACCCTGAGGCAAATTTTCTAATTCAAGTCAAACATTTTCCTCTTGAGCAGCAGGGTCTATAAAGGAAACGCTGATACAACCTTAACCTTGGCAGCACAGCACTGGGGTTGTGTTAATCAATGTAAAGAGCAGAATCAGTGCTTCAAGCATTAAGTAAGAATCCTGGAGATCTTTGCATAGCGTAGTACAAAAAAACCAAAACCAAGTCACAACTTAACAAAAAAGGCTTAGAAATTGCCCTTGCTCTGCTGCTGAGGTTCAAAGGCTTCTTTCTCTATCGCTGATATGAAAAAAATATGAAAATAACGCTGAAGATAAGTCCTATCTGCATGCAGATCTTGACAGCTTCGGGCCAGAAGAAAGTAGCCACACGTTACTGCATATGTAGAAGCTGTGTGCATGTGGCAGAACAGTTGCGACAGGGACAGCCTGTTACTAGGAAGCAACGCTGAGTTTCAGGTTCATGTTACCAGGAGACTCGAAAAAGTTGAAACTCAGCCTAACCAGGCTGCCAATGGCCTCTAATGAATATTTCCATTTGGAAAGGCTTGATGTTGACTTGGCATGACACCAAACAAGCAGCCTGCTGCAAAATTTTACACCAATTGTATTTCTCCTAATTAAACCCTGTCTGACCTCAGCATTAAGAAACAATTTGTTTCAGGATATAACCAGAACATATAAGCAATTAGATTCTGTTTGCCCTATTAACATTTTTTGGCTTTTATGCTTTCCAGTGCTTCTACTATTGCAAATGCTGCGTGGGAGCCAGAGGTATAGAAAGTGTAGTGTCTAAAATTTTTTGTTGGGTAGAGAGGGAAGGGAGGAGAGAAAGAGAAGCTTGAACTGAAAGTATAATCAACTTCTAGTCATACGATAGGCACCCAGAGGTAGTGAACAGATGCTGCCTTCAAGTTAATTCAGGGTCAATGAAAGACAAATATGAAGTGACTTATGCAAACTACTGAGAACGTATATATCAATATCCTAAAATTTAAAAAAATATATGATAATGTAATTATTCTCTCTGCCAACTTGCTAGTTTTCATTCAGTTCTCTAACTTGTGCTTTTCACCAGTCAGTTAGAAATACCAGAAAGGATAGCCTTTGATGCCCTGACTCTGAAACACTACCCCTAGCAGGACACAAGATGCACTTGTCTCTGTCTTTCTGAGAGTCAGGGAAAAGTGCCTGTCGGAAGACAAGTGATTTGGAGGTGAAGGTGGGGCCATGCTGCACTACCAATACTGGAGGGGAATCTGTGCAGAATTTTCCAGTTTCTTAAGGGTCTTTCTCACTGACAACTTCTGTACCCCTCAGGCACAGAGAGGAGAATTAATACTATATAGGATGTAAGACTATAGAAATCATTTGTGCCTCATGGTTTCTTCACAATCCAATGCTCTGGGAGGTCTCTGTTCCCTGCATATAGGCTGGTGCTCAAGGACCTACCTTAAGTGGTGAGGAGTCTGGAGGAAGGAGTAAAAGGACAAAGGGGTAGCCTGCTGACCACTTTCTGCAACATAATAGGATGGATAAAATGTAAAAGACAGTTGTAGACAGCAGAGGAAAGAGAAGGATGAAACAACCAAATGAGTTGTGTCCTGAACAGGACAAATCAGCTGCAGTTTTCAATATTTTTAGTCCACAATGAGATAGCACTAAAAGCTAGATTGGACCCTTTTGTGTTTCTTTGCCATTGTGAGACTGAAGAAGACTTTCTAGTATTCAGATATTCAAGGAACTGTCTGGAAAATAGCAGCAAGATGTGTTTGTGCCAAGGCCATTAACCCTCTATTCTTGCCAACATCAAATTAAATAAACTGAGAAAACAATTTGCATAACACTGTCACAGCTATATACAGTCAAGGCAACCTTTTGGAAGACTGAGCTTATGAAGAGGTTTAGTAGAGTAGACACAGTCAATGACTTCATGGCAAGACCTGGGAGTGACCGAGTGTGACTTTTGGAAGCCAGCTCCGCAGGTCTACGCACAGTTCTTGCATACAATTGTATTGGACTCCTGTGCAGCTCTTATGGGCCACAAAGTACAACCTTCTGCTTTGACCTCTGTGCAAACTGCTGGCAGGTTTTCCTGGTGGTCTTCTAGAGGCTGGTGAGATCCAGAAATGTACATAAATATGTGAGCCGTTTGAAAGCAACAAGAGAACCATAAACAAGTCTGTGCTTGCTGGAGAGCATGGACTCATCTTGCGTGAAAACGTCTAAAACAATCACTTCTGTCACTGTCTGTACCTGTTCTTGCTCTTTAAAAGCAGTTGAACCACGAGTTCTCTTTGAGCAGAACAGCAGCAGCCACTTCCCTGCTCTGCTTTTCTGCTTTTACTTGAACTAAGCACATGAGACACTTCTGTACCAGATTTGTGTCCTGGCTATTATTTTTTTTTACGTGACAATGAATGGAGTAGCAGGATGTGCAATCCAGAACATAAGATCTGATACTCTGATATTGGACACAAAACAATATAAAACACATCTGGAGTCTGAAATCTTTATGCTAAACAATTACAGCTATTTACAGTTGCTTCAGATTTGCTGTGGATTAGCCAAAAAAACCCCCAAAAAAGTATGTATGGATAATTATCAAAGTATGCTTTAACATGAGAGATTCTTTCAGCTCTCAAGAAAACACTTAAGACTGACTAATTGAAAATGTGCATTTTACACGTTGTCTAACTATGTGCATTCTTTTCAACGTATTTGCATATTTAAACAATTGTCTGTAAAGAATGTGTTGTTCAACCCCACAGATAAGCCCAAGAGAGCATGGCTAAATCCTATGTTAAATCCTTGAAAGCATAAGTCTTAATTTTATTTAAGTATCAACTCATGTAGTTTAATTTTCTTTCTTGTCCTGAGTTTCTTCCCCCATCTCAGTCTTGTCAAAACCAAAACAACCACTTGAATACAACCTATCTTAGTATCTTGAAAAGATAAGAAAAAACCCTATGAAAAGGGAAGTCCTCTAGGCTTTCTCTTGGAGCTGTATGGGAGCAGATACAACATTTTCTTTATAGTCGATTGTGTAAATATGAAAATACTGGAAATGGAATATATTTAGGCAAGTTTTAAAATGCATAATATTTATTCAACTCTAATAGCTTTTTATTAGGAGTCAATAGGGTCTATCAACTAAATGGGTATTTCAACCATTTTCAATAGACACATTATTTACTCAATAGACCATAATGATTCTGAAGGAGGCATTAGGGCCTATTATGCAAATCTCTGTGTATTGTAGGTGTATTCAAAAATACTTAAATTTTGACCCTGGCTGTTCTACAGATCCTGATGCCATCGCTCTTTAGAAAGCAAATTGTGTAAACCTAGTTTGAATGAAATAGAAAGGTTAGAAGTAGCACAGTGGAAATAATAGATTTTTTTTTTGTTGGGCTGCAGAGAAGAGAATACAAAAAAGTTTTAGTTCAACTTGAAGCAGTCTTTTTCTTCAACAAAATATATTTTTTAAAAGAAGGAAAAATAATTGTGTCTTAGAAGAAACATTTCCTTTCCCACACAATGTTTTTACTCCTTTTTTAACCAGTAGCTACACAAATATCTTTATTGCATTTTTTGCTGGTTAAAACTTTCTCCCAGGAGACCTGCAATGAATAAGCTGCTTGACACTGGATGTGATCAGGAGAGGTTTGAACAAGAATTTGGACCTTTGCTAAGACGCCAATGCCACTCACCCAGTACTCCAGTTGGGTCAGTCCTCTAATTTATTTCCAGCTATACTGCTGCAAAATCATTTCAGGCTGATTAAGAACAAATTAAAAAAAAAAAAAAAATACTGCAGGTAAAAAACCTATAGAAATGGCCCATTTGTAATGCTACAGGGAAATCTGAAAAACACTTGGTAGGTGGCCTGATTCAAAAGTAGTAGGTATTCATGGAGATGTTTCATACCATTTCAGTGGGGTTTGGGTCTGTGTTCCTTGTTGCATGCCAGACACCTATAGATTTCTTCAGGGATACTTATTGAAATTCTAGAGGACACATATAACCAGAAAAGATACTTCTGACTCGAATGAATGGCATGAAACCCTCTCAAATTCAACTGAAATTGTCAAAACAGTTGTCTTCATTCCTATCAAATATTGAAAAAAGCATTTCTGAAATGAAAAAAAAATATATAGGTCCATACTCAACAATTTAACATAAAGCAATGAAGCTTGGACTAAGACATCTAGACTAACTCAAGGATCAAATGTGATTTTTATAAAAGTTTGGACAAAATGTTTTGTACACGTGTCTTTATAGCTTGTACAAAGTGTTAGGTACTGGATGCTACTGCCTGGTGCTTTGGCTCTGCTATGTGTCTGTACAGAATAGAAAATAACATGAACGTAGCAATTAAGAAATACCAAATTGACATTCTTTAATTTGCTGTGTACTGCAAAATTCTTTTTCTTTGAATGTATCTTTTTATTTCTTTTTATTTTAAATGCTGAAATATTCAAACCCAAACAAATGACCAAATGACTGGGTCTGCTTCTGTCAGGAGCAAATACATAGAACATCTGCAGAAAAACTTACGTGTGACTTACATGCAGCAACAACAATGACTTAGTTACATTTTTTATCTGTGTCTAATTAAGTCTAATCAGTGTTCTCAAGAAAGGGCACAGTCTCTGGTGAGGCTGGGTTTGTAGAAAGAAGCAATAGTTTGTATGAAATCACACTGTTTGGAATTGTGTGCACAGAATGAATGGACATACATTCTCAGTTGTGTACAGCTGGTGTATTTGGAGAAAACCAGATGGACTTCTGTGTTCAGACCCTTCATCATGTTCTGTTCATCAGAATTAATTTGCGATTACAGCCTGGAGGATGACCAAGATTATACAACTATGTTACATTATATGATATACTCGTCATTTCCTTCTCTGTGGACCACATGAGGTGAGCAAGCCACACTGCCACTTGTAGCTTTCTTAATTTTTCTAGTGGTAGCAGGTAGGTTCATAGGATAAGGCTGCTAGTGAACATCAGCTCTGGTCTCCACAAACCAAGAGCTGGCACTGAGAGCAGTGTGAGCCAAATGGCCATCCAATAACAGTGTACCTGGGCAGCTGATCATGCTGACCTGGAGCTTACAGGAGTAAAGGTTAGGTAAAAATGGACAGCGCAGAAGGAGCAACCAGAAATGAGGGTGAAGATTTGCGTAACTTGACTATCTTGACAAAAGAACCCTAATCTTGCTATGCTTATCTGAATTTTATTTGTGCCTTATGATCTCATACCAGCAACAACAAAACTCCTTTTTTTTTTTTTTTCTTTCTTTTTTTTTTTTTTTTTTACCTTGCCTTGTGAGAAAGAGTTATTGAAATGAGTTTTGGGGCTGATGAAAGCCCTGGAGGTGCTTTGGCCCATTGCTTTCTTCTAGACCATTTGCGTTTAACTCTCACTTGAGCTTGTGTTCGACAAAGTTAATAGCTGCAAATTCTTCAGGGATGGTTTGTTAAATCATGTCCAAGAAAATAAATATAATGAATGAACAATCTCAGGAGAAAGCCCTGACATTTAAAAAAAAAAAGTAAGTGAGTCTCAGAAGTATCAAGCCATGGAATAGACAAAGTACATTAGCAAAACTGAGATAATGTTTTGCAGCAATTAGAGGAGGAGATAAAGTCTTCTTCAGGGGAACACACCTGAGTTCCTGAAAACTCCACCAAAAGCTGGTTGTGTACTGCATCCTGACATCTAAGAGGTTAGACCTGAACATTATCTGCTCGTAACTTCCCTCCAACTCTCCCAGCATTTCAATGTGCTTCATCTGCTACTGTATCAATGGACTTTGATATGAGGCAGCTGGAGTATAGCTTTGAACTCCACTGAACCCAATTACATCTGGTCATTTCAGACAGCTGTGGTGATGCAACCCTGAACTAGGAGGCAGAGAGTTCACCACAGACTCAAGAGCTGCAGCTGGAGCAGCAAATTCATCTGGTGCTGTGGTATTGCAGGTTTTGTGCTCCAGGAAAGAACTGGAAATCTGAACTAAGTGCTGCACTAATTAAAAGGAAGGTATTTTTGCAATTAGTGCTTGGTGTGTGCTGCGTTTAATGCTTTTTAACTGCCATGACACAAGTGGTAAATTTAATCTCTTTGTGCTACTGGAGATGTTTAGGGAATTTAAGTCTCTTACTGAAATGGGCAGAATTCAGCTTTTCCCCCAGTACCAGTACAAAGCATAGCTCTTGTCTTTGGCAATGGCCCTTGCCGTTCAATGCTCGAGAGAAGATAAGCATAGCAGGGATCTTAATTTCCTAGAGATACAGGGAATACCTCATCAAAATGATATTAGAAAGCAGACTTGCCCGTGGCTTGTGTAATTAAAACCTAGTCTGGTGACAAGGTACTACTACACATAGTGATAAAGACACCCTTGGGCAGAGGACTACTGAAGTCTTATGCCTTGCTAAAGTCCTATTAAAGCCTTTTTTGCTTGGCTTTATTAAAACCAATTTCATTTCTCGGCCCAGAAAATGTACCTGTGAAATGTTTCTGTAGGCTTTCCCCAGTATTGATAGATTTCAAATGCATATTGATATTCTGTTCTCACAAAGACAGTGAACCAATCCTGATCTCCACTGCATTAAGCAAGAGAGGCTTCTACTTGATTCTCATGCTTGCTAGTGATTTCCCTCAAGTAAAAACCTGCCTTTCCAGTTCTTTCTTGGGTGGAATGAACAAGAAAATGCACACCATGTACATGCACACACATGCACAGTCCTTTTTCCCACTAAAAAGAGGTAAAAACTCATGTCAATGTCTAGCTCTTCCACTCCAAAATGTATTTTAATTACAGATAAAGCATTGTGTTGGATACAGCAGAGATTTGAGATCTGCTCTTGTTTTGTGGTCATATAACTGGAATTTGGCATTACCCAAATCTCTGCTGAACCTGTATTTTTCTTGTGCTTACTGTAGATACTGTCTAAGAGGATTGGGCTCTTTTTATTTCCTCCTTTCAATTGTCAGAATTTTTTTCATTCTTGCTAAATGTAATTTTAAATGTGGGAAAAGTGTTCTTGGGATGGAGTCTGACCCAATGCCGACTGGAATTTAAGCCAGCTGAATTATTCTACCATATGGATTTGCAGTCCTGATTATTTTTTCACTCTATATGAAAAGCTGCCACTAAACAATAATGAAAAATGAACTTTTCCATGTTAAAATTGTGCTGAAAAAAAAATCTGTGGTAAGAATAGTGAAATTCCCAGGTTTCTAATCATTCCTTGATCTTGAAAGGATCATTTTTAGGTAGTCAGACTGAAAGGGGAAGGGACCCATTTAAAAAGAATGTTATGAGGAGACACTCCAAATTTTTAAGCTGCAAGACTAAGGCAAGTTCATAGTTATTATTAGCTGAGAAAAAAATACTGGAAAGTAATTGGAACAGAATTAAGAGAAAATAGTTCTGTCCTAAAAAAATCCCAATATGCAGAAGAAAATGGAACCCATATGATAGCAAGAGTCATAAAGGCTCTATCTAAGGACTCTATCTTGCTTGGCATTTAAGAAAACATGAAAATACTGATTTTTTAAAAATTATAAATAGCATCTAAGACAGAGAAAGTATCAAGCAGAAAACAAACTCCAAAAGTCCTATTGTTTTACCGCTGAATTGCCAGTAAAAATCATCTGTGTGCTCTTCAGGTGATAAAGGATGATTTTTCTGCCTTAATATAATTTCAGTAAAAATTAGTTCTGTTATTTCTAATAACTCTCTTACATCTTGCTTTTTAAAAGATATTTCATGCATAAACAATTTGTGGTATTCATCTAAGAAAAGTGTACAATAGCCAGAGGCAGAAGTAAACTAGAGGCAATATGAAACTGAGCTTTGTCTTCCATATGTCTTAGGCTATGTACAGATTTAAAGATTCCCAAGACCAAAACTTTATTTTGTTTTTACCTGAAAAAATGTCATCTGCAATACTACAAAGATCAGGTGAATGCTGAAGATGGGAATGTATTTTATATCTTCTTTATATCTTCTGCTATGAGGAAGCTAATTTAATTGTTTGAATCAAAGCAAAATGCAATCCTCAACTGAGTATTAATACTTCAGCCTCAGAAGAAAGACACTTGGTCATGTAAAGTGGGATTTCTTCTGGATTATAGGCAAACCTCACTCCAAACTAATGTCATATGCTGAATTTTTCTCTCTGTAGTGATGATGTTCAATGTAGCAACAGATTAAATTCCAGGAAGGAGAAAACAGATCTGGTTTGGTTTGTTGGCATTTTTATGCTCAAGCTGCAGATGGTTGAGTATATCCAGGAATATTCTGAAAGGGAATTGAATTTTTCTATTCATTTTTTTTTTTAATATATGCAATCACCCTTAAACGTTTGAGTACATTATTCTTCTATTGCCCTTTGGGTCTGGAGGACACGTATGTAGTCCTATAGAAGTCCACATAGTCACAGAATGCTATAGAACGTGACATTTTCTCATTAAGATAATCTGTGATTTTTTCATGTGTCTGTTTCTTCTGCCCAGTTGATAAAACCAATTACAACTCGTTCAATTTTCCATCTACTACAGTTGACACAGTCAGAGGACAGAGCTCCCACAGGGTAAAAATGCTCTGAAATCAGCATATCACAAGGGTATCATTTCAGAATGGTGAGGACGAGGAATTCCCACTGAGAACAATGGAAAATAATGTTTGCTTGTTTAATTGTTGTCTCTGATGCCTGGACAAGCTGTGAAGTCCTAAGGAGTTATGAAAACATAAGCTTCAGGTTCTAGCCTGGGAACATGTGTTATGAGAGATCTTGTTTCCTGCCATATGGTCATGTGAGAAGGTCTTTTAATTTCCCTTCCAAAAACAAGATCTAACAACAGCTTCACTAATCTCACCACTTTCTTCTCAGTCTGTACCTAGATTAAGAAAATCTCTATCTTTTGTTTGAAATAAGTAAAAAAGAAAAATATTTTGGGAGGTCTTCTTTGGATAATTGCTGACAACAGAAATACAACAACTCTGTTACAAAAATGACAGGTTTTTCTCAGTGAGTTGTCATAATCACTTGATTGGTCAAAGGACTGCTGTGATCTTGCTTCTTATAAACAAGCTGCTATTTTTTACTTGTTGTTTTGGTTGTTTTTTGTGGTCTTTTTTGAAACTGGGGCTCCTTTTGGATAAGGCAGCTGTTGCCCCTCTGTTGGGAGTTGTGTTTTTCACTGGATACTTCAGCTTCAGCATGTGGTCATGAGTTGTTGTTGGTGATTCCCTTCTCAAGGCAACTCTCACACTCTTCAATGGCCTTTTTCTTAGAGGCAGAGCTGTTTCACAGCTGACTTCAGGTGAGCTCTTTGAATACCACTTTTCCAACTGCTCTGTGGTTCAAATGAGTTCATCCATCCCTGACACTTGCACAAAAACACTCTAGAAATGTATTATTTAAAGCCTGCCTTCCTTGGCGTTTCAGAAATAAAGGTGTAAACTTGCTTTAGAGGTCTGAGAAAAGAAATATTTCCTTTGCTCTTGTAGGAAGAAGTGAAAGGCCAGGCTTTGAGCTGCATACGTACCCCCAGAGGGCCCTTATAGCAGGAAACATGAAAATTACTGGAGATGATATTGTTGTCTTCCTCACTGCATCTGAGGATGCTGAAGCCACCAAGGAGTGTTGTGCTGACACCTTGCCACTTCAGTCAACAGAGGGATGTTTAGATGTTACCAGAGCAAACAGCATGTCCTGCATCACACCTTCACCTGGGCTGGGGAGTTAGGAGCTGCTCTAAAAGGTAAAGGTCTCTTATAGATTCATGATGCTTCCGTGCCTTTTGTTATTGTCTGTTTGACTGGTTGCTCAAAGTAGAAAGCAAAACAAGGAGTCTAAAATGAACACTGTATGGTAAACATATTTTGAAGAGCCCTGTGAAGGGCTGGGGTCTGGAGCCTTAGCATAAAAAGTGTGAAGAGGGATGGCTGGATCTTATTGGTATTTCATTAAATGTGCTTTTTCATTTTCTTATTAATGCTTTGTTGGGGGTACCCATTTGAAGGAAGGTGTGAAGAAAAGCACTTTTAAGGGTCAAAAATCTTTGTCTCTAGGGCATAAAATTCTCCAGTTTTCTATGCTAGAGTTGGGAGTCTTCTGCAAGTAAAAAATTTTGCAAAATATAAGACTGAAGGCTCTTGATAGATGGGCTTTTCACTCTGTTCCAGAATGAAAACAAGTTTGAAAGCTCATGAAATGGAATTCCTGGTCTCCAGATAGCAGTACATGGTGAGCATTTCCCTTATAAAAAATCAGATAAATACTCCAGAATATTGCAATAGTAATCCCAAGTAGAGCTGTAAAACCAATGTACGGAGGATGTGTTGGAGCAGAATGGTGACAAACTGCAGCAGTTTCAGGGAAGCGTCCGTGCGTGTGGTGGTGTGGAGAGCAGATGCAGTTGGTGTGTCACATGCAGGCAGTTACTCTCGTTGGAGCAGAGCACGTCTCTGTGAAGCAATAGAAAAGAGCTAAGCTTTTTGAAGCATGGTATGTAAGAACATCTGCCCTTCAAAATGACAGTAATGCATCAGGTAAATGGAGGTGAGCTAGAGCTTGATGCTGCATCTGACATAATTAAAGGTGATGAGAAAGTACTGCTGTTGTTAAGGGGGGGATATGGTTTAATACATCTATCACAAAGAATACCATTGTAAGAAGAGAAATAAAGATGCCCCAGATTTGTACCAGCAACACAATTTCCCAGTACAATTTCTACAGCTTTCATCATGTGCTTGGTAGCACCCCTGCAAAATGACTGTTATCTCTGGGTATGTTTGAAGTGTCACGCTACTTCCATGGAATCTATCAAGTTACATCTTTTTGCAAGGGACAAATCTTGTGCAATGGCTTAGCCCTCCAACTTCCGTTCTTAGATTAAATCTTTGGGTAACTCTCTGGACAGTATAAGAAGTGATAGCCTTAGATCTGTTCAGGAGACAAGGGTCTTGTAGTATTAGCCCCCCTCACTCTGTGCTCATACCGTAGTCTTCTTCTCAAAACCTATAAATAAAATAGTTTGAATAAAACAAGACTTGCATCTTAAATGGAATATGCAAAAATAAGAATAATAAAATAAGAGTGAACCAAGTAACAGAGTTTCATGATAAGACTGTGAAACATAAAACTACAACAACCAGCAAAAAATAAACAAAAAAAATTAGGCTGGGCAAATGGCTGCACAGATTACAATTTAGATAAAATAAATGCATTAAGACTAGGAAGAAGCTGATTTAAATATTCAAGCTAAGCAAAACCAAAGCATGCACCAGAGTTTTGTTTGCCTCAGTCATTAACCAAGCACAGACTTTAAATATATTCAATAAAGGAAATCGACAGGTCTTTACAACACAGTTAATATGGAATGAAACAACAAATCAGAGCAAAAGGTCACACCCAATTGATGTGCTGTGGCCAAAGGAATATGATGTGGTGATATTCAGGAAGAAGAAAGAGAAAAAAAAGTTGGAAAGGAGGCAAGTTAAGAGACGGCCTGTGTAAATATTTTGCCTTATCCACATAACTAGAAATAAAAACTAACATCCACTGGGAGATGTCACTGAAGCAATGCAAAGTGTGAGGAAAAGCATCCTTGAAAGAATAAAGGGGCAGCACCTACTGGGCATTTTGATGTAAAATGTAGCAGATTTATTACAAACATAGATTCCCAGCCAGCTCCCAGGTGAAATGCTTGGCTCAGTGCCATGGTTGACATGCCATTGACCAAGCAAACCTTGGCACCTTCTCTGTCCAGAAGGGACGAACTTGATAAGTTCTTCCTAGAGTGAGTCAGCTCTCCACTGTTGGCAGCTTTTGTATCCTTCTCAAGCTGAAAACTTCCTAAGATGGCTTTCTGAGTGGTCCCTGGTTCTCCCCACTTCAGCAGACTTTAGACACAGTTAAGTCTGCAATGTCCTTCAGACTTCCTTAGGAATTATTGGGTCCTTCTTGGAGGACAACCAGTGCCATGAAGAATGATGGTTCATCAGAGCTCAGGCAATAGCATGAGCAAGTCACTGGTACAAGTAGAGAGGTTCCTGGCTGAAGCTGGCTGTTGAGAGGGCAGGAGTTCTCACAAGAACTGTTGGTTCTGTGCCTGGAGACGGAGCTTGCAGCCAGCAGGGCTGGGATTGTGAGGTCTCTAGGTAGGGTGGCGGATTTGGGAATTCCTGAAGGAGAATAAGAGTCTTTGCTGATGCTATTGCTTTTGTTGCATTCAGGAAAATGAGTCTGTAGGTGAAATTTTTCCTCTGTTTTTGGAGGGATAAATAAACAATATTTTTTTAAGATTATACCAAGAGTACAGTTGACTTACACTGCTGATTTGTTATGCAAATAGAAACAACTCTGCAAGGCTTTGAAACTTTGGCTAATCATTCAGCCAAAATTGCTGCTCTATATTAATAATAAAGACATCTATTGATGATTATGTTCTGGATTCACTAATTCAATCACAAATGCTTTTTTTCTGTAGTTTCTTTGTACTTATATTTCTTACTCGTTTTTTTAATATAAAAAATAATTGGAAAAACCTCAATAAATAGATTACAGGAACAAAAAGGAATTCCATTACTATACAAGTTCTTCCCCTTTCAGCATTTGCATGATAATCATTTAATAGCAGAATACAATTAGGGTAACTAGGGAAAAAGTGTATGGCTTTCTGTTATGTGATATAACTCTTATTTGCCAATACTATGAGTGCACAAACGACCCACAAAGATTTCACTTGAAAATCCAGATTGGACACTGGTGCAGGTGTTACATCAGGACCTTTTGTGAATAGAAATGCATGTCTTAGAACTGTTCCAGGCTCTTTTTCTCCTCAAAAGAGAGAGATGAACTGAGATCGGCTGTTTTATTTTTTATTTTTCCTAGTAATTTTACAGACAGGATTATTTGTAATCCAGTTTTCTGGAAAGAACTAGTTCATGCTTGGCAATTTAAAAGTTTCCTGCTCCTTTTCCTTCCAGAACTGCTGTGCTGTTTTCTGCACACAGCCTTCTATCTCACCTCTCCCTGTCCTGCCTTGTCAGGCTCTTCTGGGTTCCAGCTGCTGTAGCACTATGGATACCTTCTCTTGATCCTTCCAGCTCAGCAGAGGAGAAGTTATCACCTGACAAGAAAAAACCTGGCCAGAAAAATGTGTTGTTCCAACTCTTATTAATCAGATACAAAGGACATCTGCCAGGCAATTGAGGATACAATAGTAATGGTCTGGAAACAACAGAAAAGGGTAATTTCTGCTATGTCTGCCCCACCTCATTATCTCCTCCCATCTCCCTTCCAGACTATCACCTATACATCTACCATGTCCCTGCTGCACACAAGGTGCATCCCTGTATGGCCACGCATCTCCATTCACCCTTCCATTTCTTTTGAGTTTATACTGTTCAAGATGCATCAGGAGATCTTCTGGTCTTTTCTAGATAAGGGACCGGCTGTACTGCAGATGTAGAAAAGTGAAGATTGCTATAGCCTTGTGACATCCAACAGGGTTGTTCAGACACAGGGAACTGTAGGGCAGTCATTTTCCTTTTCCTTATTTCCTCTTTTTATTTTTCCCTAATGCTGAAACCATTTTCAGAGGGATACTATTTTGCAAAAAATTAGTCTCATGAGCTATATTTCTCAACTGGGCAAATTTCTGCTATATTCATGTGATAAGATTATTTATAAGATCTTTAACAAGTACTATTCGTTTCACAGATTATGAGTGCAGCCTCCACACAATGGATAGTGTTGGCAGGGGAAACATAATTCAGTCAGAAGGCTCAAGAAATAATCTGCCGTATGTACAGGGAAAAATTCAGTAAGGAGGTTTCTGGAAGACTAAAGTTTATGGTTTTGTGTGCATATGATGTGGAGTGCTGGTGGCAATGGTGAAAATGAGGTAAGACAAAAGCAAAAAAATGCTCAGCTCTTTTTCACTTTGCTTTAGTGACAGTCTTTTTAACAGTGTGGGACTTCACTTTTTAGCAAAGAAGTTTATGGTTTTGTGGGAAGTAATTTCATATAGGCAATAGTCTATTCATACAGTATTGGGCTGCCAAAGTCCTTGGATTCTAGAAGTCTCCCCTTTTCTCATGCCTATAAGGAGAGATGTGCTCTACTTTAGCAAAGAGTGATTTTCAATGTCTTGCAAAGCCATTCCACAGCCTCTAGTACTGTTTAAAGATGAATACATGTGGTGAAACAAAAGCATGTTGTTTGCCCTCTGCTGTTCTGGAAAACAATCCCCATCCACATTCTTGTCTTTAGGGACCAGAGCCTCCTTGTGACTCTGCTTCAGTCCTCCTCCACAGTGCAATAGCATCAGCCTTCATACTTCCCACACTTGCTCCCTGATGCCATTCCTGGGAAACACTTAGGTCACTGGGCCTGCTGCTCTTCCTGCTGTGAGGCAGAGCAAAGGCAGCAGTGCAGCAGGGGCACTGCATGGGTCAGATATTTCCCCCAGTCCCTGCTGAGCTCTCAGGGGAGCTTGCAATTGTCCAGATGCTTGTGGGCAAAGGAGGAAGCATGGAAAGCATACATGATTGAAGTGGTGACTCTTCCCATCCCACAGCTCCCAGGCTTTCTAGCTCTTGGCTGCTCCCACTACAGGGCACTGGGCAGTGCAGACAAGATATTTTCTCCTCAAATAGGATGTGCAGAGGTCAATGGTAGTCACTTTATGTTTATTATTTTTGCCTATAACTGGTATGGGTAATATTCAAAAAGAAAATGTGACTCACAACTTCTGGTTGCATTCACTCACTCTTTTTTAGGTTACACATATTTATGTGCCTGTTGCATCAATTAAATACCAACCAATCCAAGTACATTTACAGTCTGCCTTTAAAATGCCAGTTCCATATTGTACTTTCCAATTAAGCATGAGTAGATTAATGGGATGCATTGTTCTCTTGGGCTAACTCTACTGTGTTGTCATTAGGTGGATACACCCTCATGAATCCAAGTTTTCTTTCTGCAAAGAGAAAAGAAACTGCATGATCAAGAAGTAGGGCAATTTCTACCAAGCAGAATCAGCTGAGAGGAAAAAAGAAGAGAATCCTCTCCCTCCCACTTTTTTATTTCAATTGTAGTTTAATTGTTTCTTCGACCCAGTGGTTTAGTGATTTCGCATCTATTTAATTAACAGAGAAATGGATAGGGTGCACTGAAAAACAAGAAAGGAAGATCAGATAGACAAATGGTCTCTGTAAGTTCACAGTTCTTTAAACAGATGTTCACCTCTGCTGGCTATGGTATATCATTATCTCCAGGAACCCTGAAGAGAGAGCAAAATTCCTCATTGCTTGTAGGAAAATTAGAACAGTCTTACAGGACTAAACACCAACCCATTTCATCTTACAGGACTAAACACCAACCCATTTTATCTCACTGCTGTTGTATCACTCACAAGTCAACAAGCATGTCTGTCTGGGGAAGCTGAGGCTGCAGATAAACATTGCAGTTGTCTGTGGAATCAGGGACTGTGGAGATGTGATGATGAGGTGGTGTCTAAAGCAGAAGAAGGTAAATGGTGGAAGGCTGATACAATTCCTCTGTTATTTATTTGGTGTAAAGGCAAGATGTTGTCTCTTGGACATCTTTCTTGCTTTTTGGACCAGGTCAACTTATTATTGAAGTGGGCCTGCCTGACTATAACTACCTATAGCTGCCTGAGCTTCTGACTGAAGGGTTGGGGAGTGTGTGGAAAAGCATGTTGCCTCTTGCTTTCTTTTTTCTATTTTCACTAGACATTGCAGACATAAATAGGTAAAATATCAGTCCAGTGCTAAGAAGTCTTCATCTCTTCTGCCAGGAAAAAATCAATAATTATGGGAATTCCTCCTGTCCTAGGGAGATGGACAAGAAATAGATAGAAAGGGGAAGTTTGCCCATATAGTCAAATGCATATGCAAATACGCAGACAGACACACCTGTACAGATTGGCCACTGACTAAGTCCCTGGCCTTGAATCTGGTTTCCACACCTGAAGTTAGTGCTAGGCTCTGCTGTGTAAGAGTAGAATGGAATAACACTCTTGGAAGAGCCCCTTGGAAAATGTGCCCCATATACTTTGACTACTGCTGCTCCAGATTTAGCATGCCTTCTGATTATGCTGTATCACTCTTACTGTCTCCACTAACTTTTAATCACATCTGAGTATTTCCAATCTGACTGCTGTTTCTGACTTCAAGTGTGTTAAAGGAGTATTCAGACTCCCAGATAAGAAAAGTGTGGGGATTTGCTAGTCAGGAGGCACTAGAGGGATCCCCTCTTCTTCCCCTTTAGGTCTCACCCTTCCCCCTTACAGCAGAGCCCTGGTAGTAGAAAAGAAATGTTGAAATCAATATAAGAATAAATTGCCACGTGGTCCTTATTGTGGAGGCAAGGTTTCTAGAGAAAATCCTTGTAATCAGAAAAGAAGGAAGATGAGATTAAACTGATTAAACTGAGAAAGTCAAAAAAGGACAACTTGAAAGATTAGCTCGAGGACGACTGAAAAGCATAATCCTCCATGCATGTTAAGTAGAACAGTCCCTCTCTGTTATCAGCCCCTTCATCTGGTGACCTTCTGTTGCATTAGCACAGAGCTACTTGATCCAAGGCAAATAGTGAAAATTGAAAAGCCAGAATGCCAGTGATTACAACAGGTATCAATATTACTACAGTGATGGTTTGTTATCATTAGGGAGCTCCATCAGAGCTTGTTCTGGAAGCAAAAGGAACAGAAAATCACAAGTCATTACACTTGTGGCAGGCACTAGAAGAAAAGACATTGTGTTACAGTGGAAAAGCTTTTTTCATCTGCTTCAACCTCTAAAATTACAGTGTCAGAACAGGAAAAGAGATGGGGGGAAGCAATACAGGAGCTCACCTGTGTTTCTTTGGAAACAACTGAGCCTCAATAGGTTGCACACAGCTAGTGTGTGCTACCTTTTTTCTTTTGGAGTGAGGGGAAACAAAAGGCCTTTGTCAGTTTTACTGGTTCAATGACTTTTTTGCCTCACCCCCCCAACTTTATATCAAATCTCTTTCTGTGTGGTCCCAGCAGCAGCAGCAGCAAGGCTGGCACCTCTGCAGCCTTACAGCTCCACACTGCAGGACTGCATGTCTGAGCCTGGTGTGGTGCTGTTCAAGGGCAGCACCTTCTCCCTTCTGCATCAGAGATGTAGGAAGGTCTGGAGAAAGAAAAAAAAAAAAAAAAGAAAGCAAACCTGGTCTAGCCAAGGGATGTTAAGCTCAAGTACATCACATATCCCATCTTAACTTGTGAAGAAATATTGTTTCTGATTAGACTCACATCTTGTGCTTTGGAAATGTGCTTAGCACCACATGGACATTTTTAGAAGATGATTTCATTGTCTTTCCTTTTAAGCCAGCAGAGACCACAAAAGCTAAGGAGTGGAGAGTGGCACAGGTTTGTGACTGTGCACTTCAACAGTTATATTTGCTATAATGCTTCACATTTGTGCCTGTTTTGTCCTTTTCTCTGTTCCCCCTACCCCCCCAAATTCTGTCTTTTTACCCCACAATTGCCCAAAAACATTTTATACTTAGGCACTCTTTTCTTTGTCAAAAGCCTGGAAGTCTACACTGCTATTAATCTTTGTTGTAATGTTGCTGATGTAAATGGAGAAGCATGACTCTGAATCATTTAAATGTTTTGACTGAATGTAGATTTGTTGCTGAGTTGCTGTTTCATTTTGTTCAACTTGCTGCAAGTCAGTGCTGTTTTTTCCCCTGCTGCCTTTGTTGGTCTCTAAGTTGGACAGGATGTCTTTGTAGGTTAGAATTGTTTCTTACTGGGCATTTGTCAAGGGAATGTGACTCCAGTTAAAAACTAACTAAAATGCTGTGGTCAACTGTCATTAATGGAAAAACACAGTATCTATTTTTAGATAATTTTCCACCATTTTTAAATCCACAGAATTTTACATTAAAAAAGCACAAAGCATTACTGCAACAGCATCAGGCTTAAATGTTTTGAAAAATCTGGGGGAGGAAAAAGGCCCTGCTACTAGTGAAATTTAAACTTGTTCCAGGGTCCAGAGAACAGACCCATTTCTGGCAAGACTCTTTATTATTAATTTGAAAGATCTTATCTGCATATAGCGCTAATGTCAGTAAGGGGAACTAAATGCTATAATCTTACCTTGCCTTTCTTTACTGGAGAAATAAGGATCCCACTACACTTTTGCTACTAAAATGCTTTTGCCCTTTTGTCAGTAGGTTGGGTCAAACCTAATCTAGGTAGGAAGAAGCAGTACTGTTGCCTTGAGAGAGTTCCTACTTCTGTCATGTCTGAATTTGTCCTCAGTTTGCTTAAGTCTCAATCAAAAGAGGTTTCCAGTTCAGGAGGTAAAGGGATTCATTATATCTCATTCCCAGAAATGTCTACCTGATTGAGAAAGAGTCCCCTCAGGGGTAATGCTCATAAGCAGGCGGAGGCTGAGGGGCTGAAAAATGACCCATTTTGAAGTTTATCTAATTAGCTCCAAATATATAAGTTAGGTGTTTTGCTAGATGGATTAGCGTAATTATCTTAGTGCACCTATTCATGCTAGGAATGTCAGAAAACCTGAGAACAGAGGAACTCAGAAAAAAATCACAGTGGCTCAGCCTGTTGACTGCCCTGATCCATTGTGCTGTAGAAGAAAGAGAGAAAACTGGAAAAAAACACAAAGTGAGAGGAGCTGCTTCAAAGACAAAATATTGGCAGCTGACCTACAAATAAATTGACAGGGATCTACCTCGGCCCAAATTCCTTACACACAAGTAGTACAGAAAAATCATCTCAGGTGAATTCAGTCATTGCATAAAGGCAGTATCCTTATTGTTACACCAGCAATTCGATCTGAGGTATTCACTGTAAGCTCTCTATCTTTAGTTTGTCTTCTGTCACTGAGCCATATTTAAAATGAATGAAAGGATTTTTCTTCATCTTGAAAGTTCTTCTTCTGATGGAAAATGGATTACTATTATATTGTCTGGTTACAGATTTTTTTTCCGATCTGTTGATAATGTAGATCCCACACATCTTGTGAGATCAGTTAAAAAGACGGTTGACAGCTATAAAATAGCTTTTCTCAAAAAGGACTTCCATTTTTTTTTGGATGAAAGGGATGGGGAATTAAAAAAAAAAAAAAAAGAAACATAGAAGTGGGGTCAGCTTCTATAAAAGCTTGCTTTTATTAAGATTTGGTTTTTCAGGTATACATATGCCATGATGTATAGAAGCAGACTGGAGAAAAGAACAGCACTGCCAAGTAAACTGGAGACCAATCAATGGCTCTTCCAATCATTACTTTTTAAACAGTGAGTACTCCAGTTGTATGGTTTGTTCCACCCATAGAAATACTGCAAATCTTGGGCTGATGGCCTCAACTGCTTCAGTGCCACACAAAATCCAGTGGCAGCTGGAGTTTTTCATCCACCTTGTTGAACGCTCTCTTTTGCTCCTAATTCACGCTGTCTCCATGCCCCCATTCTGTAGGATTAGCTGAGTTCCCAGCTAATGGCATTTCTAAGTGTATCTAGTGTGCAGTGTTAATTTCCCCAGCATCTCATTGACTTTCTAGTCAATATTGCCATGATCCTTTCAGAACCACTCTTGTGTTCAAAGTATTGTAAATGAGTTTAATCACTGGAATGACCTGGTTTTCAGCAGGGTTGTGTACCCTTGGTAACCATGCAGTCACCAGGTGACCAGCACCCCCTCTGCCCCTTAATTCACCTTTGACAGGCTTTGAGTCATGCCTGTAGAGGATAATACCAGGATTAAAACACACTCAAGAGTGTTCAAAATAGTCATAGTTTCCCAATGAGGTTTTTTTTTTTTTGAGTTGGAAAAGCCTGTTTTACCAAAATCTAAATTTTTCATGTGAAAAATGCTAATTATTACCTTTTTGTCATGAAAGAATATCTAAGGTCTAAGTACCAGATAGTGAACTTAACTGGGCTCAACCACTTAATTGGTTTGTGAAATTTATCAGATTTAATTTGATGTATCATTTATAACAGAGCAAGTCACCTTTAGCATTACAGGTTCCTGTTATGTTTTCATAATGTGAAATTGAAAGGATCAAAATCAGGACATGATATTTTAATTTTAATAAAATTGAATAGTTGTGATTTAATAATTGCAACTAGAAATAATCATTGTTCTTTTTCTTATAATGTTTTTCATTTGGGAATTAGAATTAAAACAAACTTCAGAATGTGTCAGTTTCAGACAGTTTGAAACTTTCAAGTGACAACCAGCTTTATCTGCCTACTTGTGCTAAAGTTATTTTACAGGTATATGAACTTTCTCCCTTTGTAGAATTTTTCTTGCTGCTTTAAAGGCAAACATTTGTCCTTGAGTCACAGCAGAGGGCAATCAAATGGATTGAAGACCGGAATTCTGCCCCTAGCCTTTATTTTTGGCAGAGCAGAGAAAGTAGAGGGAGATGTGTTCTGACATCTGTGGCATGTGGTTGTTGGTGAACTTGCAACTTCACAGCTATGCTCCTTCCTCATATGTACTCCTCTCCTGTCAGTTCCTCTCCGCATCCCAGAAAAGTAACTGCTGGCACCTGCAGAAGGAGGACTCGTCCTGGCTACAGAGGGACATTTGTTCTGAAGGAGTGGATCAGTATAAACATTTTTATGTGCACAAACATAAAATGAGAGAAGAACTCGGAAAGAGAGACCCCAAGAGGCAAAGGGAGAAGAGAGTAGCTAGGAATTAAATGGCCGGAAGGGAAAAAATGAATCCAGATCTTACAATTATATGTGCCTTTTAGGCCTGTTAGAAATTTCTGGGAGGTGACATGAAAAAGAGTTAGAAGGTTCCCAACAAGGTTCACCAAAAAGCAGGCTGCTTGCAGTGCCAGCTCATGGCTTGAGGCCAGACTGCCACTGCCGTTATGCCCTGTAGGACACCTTAACTGTTTTACCTCTGGATGGGTTTTAGCTCTCTCCTGGTTAAACCTCTTTGTTTCCTCAGTGGTTCTGCTTCAGAATGTGGTTTTGATTTTGGAAATTAGGGAGAACTGCCATTTTTAGAGAGATTTCAGATATCTATTTGACATTATTTATGCTATCTATTTAAGACATTATGGAAATCCTTTCAGCATGTTTCTATTTGAACATGTATGTGGCATTTTAAGAGCCTTGCTTGTTGGTGCACTATGTTTATGGTCTACACATTTATGGCCTCTTTGACTAAACACTAACAAATGTAGCTGTAGCAATAAAGAAGATGTGAAAAAGATGGTAACTACTGGAGAAGTTACATCAAGCAAAGGGGCAAGGTGATGAGTTCACGTTCTAAGGAAAATGGTGAAGAAGAGCTACTTTAAATGACAACTAAGTGCTTTTTAGGACAGGTGGCTGGGGTGTATTTGGAATGCCCTGATATCCTTCTTGATGCATTGACAACTCACAAAAGTCAGGACATCTCTTCCTGTTATTACTAAGTTATTACTTACATTTAATTAGCACTTTGTACCCTCTGAGGGCTGACCTTCATAATCACACAAGCTGAATTCATATAGATTTTTGTTTGACTTGCCGCAGATAGATCATAAAAGACTAGTCCTTATCAGCAATCAAGTCGTCTGTTAGCACTGTCATTCATAGCCTTTCATGCTTCTTCAGTTGTGCCCCTGCTACTCTAGCAGGAAACTTGCTTGAGAACACTCTTCTCATTTACTGCACACATCTCCTTAGGTCTGGGCTATTTCTCTTTCAAGCTGACACTTTCCCCAGGCTACAGAGGTCTGTGTTTCTCCTATTTCCATCCCTTTGCAGATGGAGTGCCTGTTTGCTCCCGCCTTCTGAACAGACATGAATCTGAACTTTTCACATTTTAGGTGACAGTCAGAAGGATAGTATTGTTAGAGAGCTAAGCTGAGGCTATTTTTGATTTAGCAGTTAAAACTCAAACTTTCAAAAATTTGAAGAAATTAGCCTCATATTCTGAGGTAACGTAGTCATGTGACACATAGGAGAACAAGTCTTAATCTCCTCTGTTCTGTTTAGCACTTGGTTACCTGTAAAGTACCTCTCATTTTGGGAGCAGCCTGATATTGGTCCTGTTGGCATTGCCTATGTTTTGAGAAGTTTTGTGTCAGCCATCTGTGTCATAGAAGCTGCAGGTGGATGCATGATGCCAGCAGGAGCTGTGCCAGACCTTTCCTCATGCAGCACAAGAGCAATAGTACTGATGCTGTGGGAATTAGTATTATTGTCAGTCACTTCTTGTTTAACTCAATTTGAAATGAGCTCGGTAAAGCTGAAGAATGGCTTAATAGTTAACTGCAATTTGGCTGAATGTCAGGTAGAGCCTTTGGGTCTGTAAAAATTTGCAGTGATTAAACCACATTCTTAAGAAGCCTGTTTTGCCGAGCACTTTGAATATGTGTTTTCATTGTCCCTTTGGTATACATCATGAGGCACAAGATGGAGGGAGTGTTGTTCTTTGAAATCAATGAACTAGATACATGGAAAACATTAAGTGAGGGACTATTGACTTGTAGATCCATGATTGCCTCACAGAGCTGGGGCATTCAAAATGCTTATTTCCATAATTGGTGAGGATGGTTCCAAAAGAACACAGCACACTTGCCACACTTACCAAACCAAGTGAATTTCACTGACTACATGTTAATGTCTGCACTGATTTGGAGTTGAGGATTAAGGATCCTTTACTACAAAGAACCAAAAAAATGTTTAATGGTTGGAGTCTTGGAGAGAATGTGTCTTGGTTTGAATGACAGGTATCTGCTAAGGAAGGCAGGAGCCTCTCTTGGAATGAAGAATGTAAACCCCCCCTCCCTCCGAATTATTATAATTTTGTAATTAAGGGGCTCTCAGGCAAAGACATGGGAATAGGAATAACAGTCTATTATTAGGAGAATTAAAATAAAAATGCAGTAATACAAAAAATACAAACCCACAGTCAGAATACAACCTGACACCCTGCAGGTTTGGGCGCTGGTAGCAGTCCAATCTAATGGTGGCTGCAGTCCTTCTGGAGGGGCAGATGTGGCTCTGTTGAAGCAGTGAAAGATGTCATTTTCTGCTGAAGGTCCAGTGGTGGTCTCGATGGGGCTAGTCTTCTTCTGGGAATCCAGAGGAGAAATGGCTGCCTTGGGATTTCAAATCTCAGATTTTTATCCAGGTAGTGATGCGTGGCTCCTCCCCCTGGGTGCAGCATCTCATAATGGGATGATGTAATTTTATCAGTCATGTAGTGAAACTCAATGATCCACTTGCAGAAGATATCTCCCTGGCCAGAGGATGGGTCCTGGAAGAGATAAAGAAAACTGCCCTAGATGGTTTTTTTACAGAAGTTACCCACCCCCCCCCACCCCCCCCCCGTTTCAACAGATGGTGATAGAATACATCTGCTTATATTCTGCACTGAGACCCAAGACAGAATGTAAGCAGTAATTGCTGATCTTTGGGCTGGTGTGTTTTCCCTAGTGTCTTTGCTTTCTGGCCTCAGACATGGCAGTCTGGAGGCAAATTTGCCTGATTGTTCCCAAAATCCAAAATATGTGAGAATATCTGCATTTTGGAAGGAATACATATTTGAACCACTCTGTGAGTTCTTTAGCTATTGTGTGTCATGCACCACCACATTTTGCAGTTACAGAGACAACATGAAAGTTCTGGTAGGACTGGTGTGGTGCAGTTTCACTCTCCCTCTTAACAGGTCTCAATAAAATTACCAAGATAATATCAATAAAAATTAGAGACATTGGAAAAAATTACCTAAATGACCCCAGGCTGGAACTCCAGAACTTTATCTGATGTAATATAAAGCAGTTCATTGGAGGTTTATGGATTTGGGGGGTTGGACTAGATGATCTCCAGATCATCTGGAGAAGATGTGTTCCAGTGCTAGAAAACTGCATTCTCCATACCAGTAGTTGCCACAGTTATTTTTATCCCCATACTGTACAAAGTAAGTCCTTGTAATAGTTGCCCTGGATAAAGCTGCAACTTTACATAAAATGCTGGCAAAACATGTAAACATCAGCAGGTATTTCCAGATGTCTATGAATGAGTAAGTGCAAGAATAATGAGGCTGTGGCTGCTATAGTTACTGCTGTATACAAGTGTGACCCAAGTGAACTCAGCCCTTCCCCATTTCCTGCCATTCAATAACAAAAACAAAAAGATGGTTTGAACAGTCTTCTGGACAGAGACCAAATTTTGCGTTATCTGTTCTAGGGAAAGCGTGAATGTAAATAAAGGCAATACACTGTTTGTCCCCAGCCACTGCGTGTACCTCGGGTGCTGCGGGTTGGGTAAGCATGTGCCATTTGCTGTCAGCATGGTCTATCTGCATGGAAAGCAGTTCTGTTGCATGCAGATGTAGCCAGGGGAAACCTTTCATTTGTACAAGAGGCTTACTGATACTAATTAAATATTTTCTTTATTTGGAAAGCAGACAGTTCATGACCACCTACATGCCCCCAGATTTATACAAATAATTGATTACAAACCTCTCGTGTTCTGGAAGGCTGAGAGGGAATTCCTATTTTAGCCCTGCTGAAATGAGAGAGGTAGGCAATTCAAGTAATGGCCTGCTAGTCAGTTATTAAATATTGCTCTTCAGCAAAATTGCTAATGATGATGGTCTTTCTATACTACCTTTAGGAGCGTGCAGAGTTTATTCTGAAGAGAGATTATCTTGGATATAGAAGGCCACTAGCTTGAATGCTGTCCAAATCAACCAATTACCTGTGACAATCAACTAGCTCTGCCAGGCTACACAGAGATTAGTTTCTATATAAAGTTTCATGCTTTAAATTAAGTGGCTAACAGTAGAAAGGTGAAATTGTTCAGATGATGAGACTTGATTTTTAGAGGAAGGATAAAGTTTTAGCAGGGGTGGGCTGCCTTCTGTGGGTATAAGGACTATTGTTCTGAGTAAGTATCTTCATCATCCTTTACAAGCTGTTAATAAAAGACTGTACAAGTATAGCTAATCTAAAATCCTTCAACCAACATTGTGCTGTCCCAGGTATATGCTGCTGTGTGCAGGGAGGTAAGTGTTGAGGGACAGGTACAAGGTGCAACAGAAGCTGGTCCTGTTGGGCAAGATAAGCAGTAAGGCTGACTTCTGATTACATACTGTGCTGGTTTTGACTGGGGTAGAGTTAATTTTCTTCACTGTGGCTGGTATGAGGGTGCGTTTTGGATTTGTGCTGAACACAGGGTTAATAATATAGATTTTTTTTTTTTTTTTTTTATTGCTGAGCAGGGCTTACAGAAAGCCAAGGCATTTTCTGCTTTTCATACTGATGTGCTAGTGAGGAGAATGGGGGTGCTTGGGTGGTTGGGTAGAGACACAGCCAGGACAGGTGACCCAAACTGACAAAAGGGATTTTTTCGACCATCTCACATCATGCTCAGAATATAAAGTGAGGGGAAAGACGAAAGAGGGGGGGGGCATTTGAAGTGATGGTGTTTGTCTTCCTGAGTAACCATTACATGTGATGGGGTCCTGCCCTCCTGGAGATGGCTGAACACCTGCCTGCCCATGGGAAGCAGGAAATTAATGCCTTGTTTTACTTTGCTTGTGTGTATAGCCTTTGCTTTCCCCATGAAATGTCTCTATCTCAACCTGAGTTTTTTACCTTTTACCCTTCCAATTCTCTCCTCAGTTCTGCTGCTAAAGAAGTGAGTCAGTGTGGTACTTGATGGCTGTCTGGAGTTAAATCAATCCTTATATTCAGAACACAGATGAAGGAGAGCAGCACATCTCATCCTTCACACATCATAAAATAACAAACTACTGGTCAAGCACACGAGCTTTAGCTATGATTGCTAGAAACATTTACTTCTGCCCTTGCAAACAAAGCATCATCTGCAGCTATTGGCAAAATATATGCTTGTCCTCCAGGCAATACTGGAGAAATGTTGATTTGGGACAGTTTTACAAGGAAAAAAATTTTGACTGATTGCATCTTTAAGAGTTTAAAAAACAGTGTCTGGACAGAGAGAGTTTACCATGAAGAAATAAGCCAAGCAGATACAAGGTTCCGCTCAGAGGAACTTGCTCAAACTTACCTGCATCAGAAAGTCCTGGTTTGAGTGCCAAAATTCTGCAGAATTACCATGGTATGGTATGGCTCCTGCTGCTGTCCAAACTAGGAGGCAAGGAAGAAAAAAATAGGAGGAAGAAGATGCTGCCTTTGCCAGGAGGAGACGCAAATGGGAAGAGGAGGAATATCAGCATAAGCTATGGACCAGAGACTCTTGCTCCCCACTCAGCTGGCACATGATTGCATCTATCCTGTTCCCTAAACCTCTTCCTTGTCTTTTGCCTGGTCACCAGCAAGCAGTGAGTTTTGCCAAAGCAATGAAATATGTGCTTAAGTCACACGGCCAAGCCCCCACTGAATGTAAATGGGAGTGACTCCATTGCTTTCACTGACTAAGGTTCTTGCCCTCAGTTTTCAAGATGCTTTTAAGTATTGAATATAAACAACATGCCACCATGGATACACTTTGGTTTAGAATGGATTTTTCACTGCTCCAACATACCTATTAATTGCAGTAATGTTTTGCTGCACTTCTTTGGATTAAAATGCTATTTCTAATTGTCAGTTAATGGGTTTTAGTGAAAGTAATTTCTTAAACATTATGTACTCAGTTTAAATCTAACAGGGTAACTAAACATAAAGTAACGGGGGGGGGAAATCTATATTGCTCTAATTTGTATTGTATGTTCTTTTCACCAAGTATAATTGTTATTGAATGCCTAAAGCAGCTTTCTCCAAAGCATGAATAACCAGAAAAAAAATTTGCAATTGTATATAAAAAGCAGTGTCATACCTTGCTAGCATAAACATGGGATGAAGAGACAAGAGTTATGTAATATGATGCTCTGCATTCATTGCTGTTTCTCCCTCACTTAGATGGGGATTTTATGACTAACCAGCTCCCAGTGGTGTGAGGAGATGATGAGCATAAAAGATGCATGTGCGTTTTGTTGGTAATGTAAGCTACATGGAGGACTAGAACCAGACTGAACAAGTGTCTGTAGTAGTACTATGGACAGGGTGATGCTGTGTCACCTTCTGGTGGCACCTTCTTTCCTCAGTGCTAGAGAATAAACTCCATTTTCATATTTTCAATGATGGGTCTCCCTTCTTAATGCACAGGGGGATTATATTGCCATAGGCATAGAGGGCAGTGTTCACATTGTTCTGTGTGAGTAAGGGAAGAACTGGTGTCCAAGGTATCACTGCTGCTAAGAAGACTTCCAAGAAACAACAAAATGAAAAAATCCTGATTTTAACTTTATTATTTGGAAATTAAATTACTTCCAGACTTATCAATAGTAGGTAACACCTTGCTGTCTATAATATTCCATCTGATATTTCGTACTCAACAAGAATTTGACGTAAGAGGGAAAACTATCATTAAGGGGGTACTCTTGATGTTTTGATCATAATAACTAACCAAAACTTTATTAAAGCCCTCTGTCTGTCCAGCATAGCAATGCATAAATAATGCCCCACAGCTTCAGAAAACTCAGCAGCAGCCTGTAGATATGGACATCCTTAGGAGCCTTCATGACCTCATCCTCAAAGGTTATCTGCAACATTTTAATGAAATCTAACTGACAAGTTATTAGGCACACACTCCCTTGTCTTCTTTGTCATGATCCAAAGAATTGCTCCCCATTCTGACTCTTATTCATGGCTACAGAGTGTACACCTACAAAAGAAAAACTATTATTAGGAGAGGAGGTATGAACTGCTGTATAGCAGACTTTTATTCACCAAAATACAGACTTTAATATTTATCTGGTGTCTGTCCCTTAACTTGTGCTTTCCAAACTCTAAAATCTGATACTACTTTTAATTTCCTATAGCCAGATAATTTCCAAACAAGAGCTATAACTCTTTCTAAGTTTAACTACTTGCTTGAAAGGTGGAAATGTTCATGTGCTAAGTGATGAAACTTATGTACTATTCAATGCATTAATTTTGTGATGTATGCTTTGCAACCTGCTTGCTCCTTCACCTGTGCTGTGCCTGCAGATCGAATCCCCCCAGCAGGTGCAGATTTATGTGGGATAAAAAGAGAACTTCATCTTCCTCACCCTCAGCTCTTGATTCACACCTTCCTTTCATGACATCCACAGCACATGTTTTCCCAGAGTTATGCTGGAGATTATCTCGGAGTCCCTGTGCCTTATTTCAAAGCCAGACAGAGAGTAGAAATTTGGGCACTCAGATATTTTGGGTCTGATCCCCACTATTAGCTCCCCTTCTTTGTGCACACCCACCACACGGAGGAGCATAGAGACATGTTTCTCCTTCAGCTGACATCTGGGAGACACCTACATCAGTTAAAGGTCCTCCTAATTTGTACTAACCTTTAGGAACCAGAAAAATTCCCCAGTTCTCTCCTAAAAATCAGCTTAAGTTTTGAAGTAGGGGTTTTTTTGGTTTTTTGGTTGGTTTTTTTTTTGGTTGGTTTTTTGTTTGGGGTTTTTTTTGTGGTTTATGTGGAATCCATTTGCTGAAAATTACAATGGTCTAAGACTCAAATCAGATTGATTTTGGAAAAGGTAGTGCACATCTTCTCCCAGGTTATTGTCAATGCTTTTTCACACATTTTTGTGGAAACCAGTTGAACTAAATAACTTGTCACAGGCCTATCCCTTACCTTCCTCAGCTGTGCCTGGTCAGTTTTCCAGGGTGAGTTTTAAACCTGACTTTTGTGCTGAACTCAATGGGAAGTGTTCCATCAGCCTGTGCCAGCAAAAGGACAGTGACAAACAGTGGTAGGGTAGTACTGCGTCAAATTGGCACCAACATTTCTGGATGAACTTGTCACCTTCTCAAGCGGAAACTGAAAGTTCAAGGGAGCTCTAGAGGCTTAAGTTGTTTTAGTTGCTCCTTGGGGCAGGACCACGTCTGTTTTGTTTAGCATTGTATTAAGCTTCACATTCTGTAAGTAAATAATAACAGTGACGCTACAGTGCATTGGTGTCTGTGTGGGGAGCCCTGGGCTGGCTGTGTTATGTGTGTCAGTGCAGACAGTGGAGAAACTTCTCTCTGAGGAGCTGTGGGCAACAAAGATTGTTCAGCCTGTTGTGTGACAGGGGTGTGCAGGATCGATTCATACACTGCTGTTTACACTTTACGAGTAGAAAGAGAGGATCAAAATGGCTTTATACAGGAATTTCTTAGCAAATCTGGGACCTCACATGTTTATTGCCTTGCCTGTATTGCAAAAGTATCTTTCAGTATCTTCAGCCCAGATTTAAATAGAATGAGTAAGAAGTTCTTATGGTATAAGCATGCATGCATGCATGCATATGTTCAAAATAGCAAGAAATAAGGGGGTCAAATGCATTGACTGTAAAAAAAAATTGCTACAAAAAACTACTGAATATTGAAATCTACAGAGATTCAAATAACACGTAATAATAAAAGGAGTTGCTGTATATTTTATATGTATTTTTAATGAATTATGGGTGTACTCCCTTACTACCCAAACATTTAGATTTAGCTGTCCTCTGCTTTTTCAACTATTCATCTCCTTCTCTACATACATATATGCAAGACTATCCCTGTTGAATGTTGATGATGGAATTATTGGCACCATTCTACTTTTACTCCCCTTTCTCATAAGTCAGTGATGACAATGGAAGGGTTTGTTTGCTATTTGAAACATGGTATATGTGGGAACAACTTTGGAAAAGGTCTCTGGATCTGAAATCTATGTGTCTGTGTCGACTTTGTTAGCTAATTTCAGCAGTGCTTTTAAGCTGCTGATTGCCAGGAGCTGAGACAATTCACAGAGGAGAGAATCACTCAGTCCTTTCTGCTGTGGCTTTTATATTTTTTTCAGCCGGCAGATACTGGCAGGTGTTGGAAACAGGATATGAAGTTAAACGAAATTCTGGTCTGACCCCATAGGGCAGTTCTTTCAGTTTTATTTAGAGGCACATCTCAGCAGTGGATGAGTCTGCAGCCTGATCCATTACCCAGTTAAAAGAACATGTTGCAACTCACTTAAAAGCAAACGCAGTCTTAAATTACACATACAGAAGCCAAAAGTAGCCCCAGTTTAAATTAAAGGGTATGCTTTCCCAGAGGGGCAGCCAGCTCTGGTCGCCCAGAATGAGTCTCTTCCTGTGTGGGAGATTCTTTTTTAAGGCTGTATCTACTTAAGCCAAAATGCTTCCTGATTCAGCGGCTGTGCTAATGCAAGCAAAAAGGGAAAGGTGAAGCATTACACACTGCTATTATGCACTATTTAAACAAGTATTCTTTTTTTGGACCTATGGAGGTTGTGGTTTTGCTTATTGTTGGTTTTTTTCCTTTTTTTTTCTTTTTTTTAAAGACTGAGCAGGCTTTTGGCAGGAGGATAATAAGGACTCCAGAAGGAATTCAACAAGATGCTTTTTTATCACGCTGCCAGGGTTTCATGGGAAAGATAGGGCTGTGAAAAACATTTTCGGTTGTGGTTCACAATAACACCTATCATCTGCTTGCATGAGGGACTCCAGTGAGGAGCTACACAAATGCTTTGTGCCAGCCAGACTAAGTGGAGGTAACTTAAATGACAATTACTGCATCTGTATGAAAATGCTTAGGTAGAAGGCAGCCACCTGGACTAACAATTATTTTTGTAACAGATACTCCCAGCAGAAAAGTTTTTTTAGGTCATTTGCAAAGTTTAGGAAGGCAGGGGAGAAGAGGAGAGATGGGACAAGAGTCTGGTGGAAGTTAGACAGCATTTTCAGAATCAGAGGCCTGAATTCAAAAGCCTGCCCTTGGATAGGTATTAGGCACCTTTGTTGTTTCTAAAACTAGAAGACAAGAACTAGAAAAGCTTCCATGTGGGGAAGCCAACCTCAGGTACAGAAATGCCTTTCAGGGTTAACATGCCTGTGCAGGTCTAAATTAGAAATAATATGACCCAGAGGAGAACATAGTGACAGATCTGTCTGTTTTACTTTTCCTGCCCTCTCCCTTCTGAAAGTTTATCACACATTTTGCTTCATTTTTCTATACACTAACTTCAGAGCCTCATTTGTTCCTCACTTCGCAATTCACCTCTTGGGTGTATTTTGTTTCTGTTGTTCCATTGTGCTGGTTAAATAATGCAGGAAGACTAATAAATTCAAATATAATTTCTGATTGGTTTAGCATCAGTTTAACTATCTAGAATAATTAAGTGTTATTGGATACTTTATATGATGAGTCCGCGATGTTTAGACTAGAAAATAATAAAATGCACTCAATTGATTAAGCTCTTTGTAGGAGTCTAAGAATTAGCATACTGTCTAATGGCAAATAATTTATAATTACCAAGAAGAGCTGATAAAAGAGTTCAGTGCTATTGACTGCTTGACTTGATAACCTTGATCAGCAAGCTTCATTAAAAGAAAAGTCCTAGCTTGAACACAACTCTGTAAAAGACATGAGATTACTTTAACACTTTGTCTCTTGAATGGGATGCTGCTGTTTTGACAGACAGTCCCAAAGTGCTGCCTTTGGAGACCACACATACTCCAGATTGAGGGGCATGTTGCTAGGCTGACTGGCAACACATTCCCAAGTGGAAGTTTTCCCTGCAAGTAAAATCTCTGTTTTGAAACTAAGTAGTACAGGATATGTATAAAGCAACTTACTGCAAGATTTTGGCCTGCACTTCATTAACTACACTTGTCAGAGTAGGAAGATGAGTTCTGCAGTGGTATTTGCTATACTCTGTAGACTGTAGTTGGAGACACAGTCTGGTTCCTTTCACACATTTCTCTGAAGTGACAGTTGTTTGAGCCAAATTTAAGGTTAGAGATAACTTGTAGAAATGTAGAAATAAGTAGATCACAGCTTTTGGGGTACACCTGTGGACACTTGATCTTTTCTAAACTGGAGAAAGGTGAATAAGCATAACTTTCATGGAGAAGGAAAGGTACTGCATGGAAACTGAAAGACATTGATGTGCCAGGAGGGTCGACAGCTCTGCCATTTAAATGTCTCCTTTCAAGAACATTCCCCATTCCCATGACTTAGTTATGGCTGTCGAGTTCTCGTTTATTTATACAATTGCCCCCATCTCTGACTGACAACATTGAAACAAACTTCAGGTTATGCTCCTGTTCTGGGTCTGGGCACACCAGCTTCCTGCTTTGCCCCACATCCTCTCTAGTGAGCAGAGAGATGTTGTTAAGTGTTTCATACATGAGCAGAGTAAGAAGAACCTGTGGCTGTCTCTGGCACATAGTGGATTTGCTCCAGCCACAGATTTGTCATTTCAAGTCAAACTACAACAAACTTAAATATTTTCATGCAAAGCCTTTGGCCTGCAGAACAGGTTAAAGATGATGAAAGAGGGCAAGTGCTTGGTGGGTTGAGGAATGCTATAAATGCATCCCTTTTTTTTTTTTTTTAATTTAAATTGGCATGGATAAATATCACTGCTTTTGGAAGCCATAAAATCTTTAATTGTAACCCACTGTTGTTGAAATTTTATGATATTCAAAATGGACCCTTTGAATGTGTCATTCCTTCTGCCCTTGTTCTGACACAGCAGACCAATTGGTTTGAATGCTTGCCTCTAGCAATCATCTACTCCAAGGTTCTTGCAGTCAGGTCAGAGATGGAATTTTGTAGAATACCGGTTTTGGTTTTGAAGACACTTCTTAGGAGCACCATGCTCAGGTGACATATATATCTGGGCACTCGACAGACACTGAAAAGAATGGGAATTGCTGTCACTTTATACACAGAAATGGTTGTGTTCCCCATAGTTTCATTTGTGAGATGTCACTTTAGAGAGGCTGAAACTATGATGATGGACTGTCTATCAAACCAGTGCAGCAAATCATGTAGCAGCAAAACTGCTTTGCTAAGAAACAGAACAATTCTCATTTTCAAAAATAAATTCACACTGGTTTTAACATTGGAGTGCAGTACTTTGAATGTATCTTATGTGTTGCAAGGTGTTAGTCTGAATGAGTGAGCAGAGGCTGGTTATGTTTCATTCTAAGATGATAAAACTTTTCATGTTTCTGCTAAATAAAACAATGCTTCAGAGAATACATTTTTAACTCACATTTCAACAAAAGAGATATTTAAAGTAAACTCGGAAGTTGATATTTTCAATCTTGAAAGCTTCAGATCTTAAACTTTTGGGGTTTACATTTGTCTAATTGTAATGCAGTATAAGTCTAATTTATATAGTAAAACAATTCAGCACTTATATAGCAAATCCTTAAAATATCTTCAAAGTAATGGTGACTAGTTTGTAACAATGTAGAAAAGTCTATGACAGTAACCTGTACACATAGTAATATTAATAGTAAAAGCTAACTATTTTGTGTGGATTCAAATATCTAAACTCATGTTTTCTGACTGAGTTTGAAACAGAGAGAAGGTAGAGTTCACATGAAGGAACTGTAATATCTAATAATCAAGATTCTTCCTGTTCTTGGAATGCCTGTTTTGATTTTATTTGCTCTTGCAGTTTATTCGAAGAATTTCTCACTAAAGGTCACTCTGTGGATAGCTTCCAAGTATTTGGCATTTGCAATTGGTTCTTTTCTCATTGGTCATATCAGTGATATTGTGTATTTTGCTCCGCAGACAAAATGAACTAACATATTTTGTCTGAGATCCTTGGAATGAAAACTCTCCTGAGCTAGTCATGCACAGATACAGGCAGTTCCAGAATATAAAACATGACCTCTTAAACAGATATCTAACAGATCTGTTAATGCACATCTAACAGAGTCTGCTTTCCTCCTTTATCTGCAAAGGGATCACAGAATGACTAGCATGGATGTCGATGTCCACATTGTGGAAGTCTGAAGCCAAATGAGACAAATACTGCTCTAGATGGGTACAAATTTGATTGCATTCATAGTGGAGAGTGCTGTAAAAATATTCTGCTAGAAACTTTATTGTTTCTATTGTTATGATAGAATTTTATTTATTATACTTATAAGGATAAGCTGGATATGGTAGAAACGTGAACAACTCTCTAGTGAAGAGTGATAGGCTGACACTTGGCAGGACAGAGTTCAAGTGAAGTAGATTTCATCTCTGACCTCAGGCAGATCATTTGAAGTCAGTTTCCCTGAAAGGAAGAAGCGTTTAACAGAGCTTCTCTGTCTCACAAGAACTTTGCTGTGATTAATACAATGGAGGCTGTGAGCAAGAATTCACGTCACTGTGTGTGCCATCTCAGAATGGAAGAAAAGTAATCCAACCTTTGAAAACGTTAGGACCCACTGTTGCCTCTCCCTTAAGATGGAAACGTCTCCTGATCACCATGACCTTTCAAAGATGATCAAGACTGGCCTCACAATGGCACTGATCAGCTCCCTGAGCATTTGTAGGTGCCTCCCTTCAGGTCCCAGGGACAAATGTATGCCATTTATCTAAGTATTCCCTATCTCCTTCACAAAGATTACATTTTCCTTTCTCTGGAGCTTCCTTCTGGTCTTCAGTGTGTGGGATGCTGGATACAAGCAGTTTAAAGAGATGCAGAAGTCATGGTGAACTTGACCTTCTTTGTGGCTTTTTGTAAAGATCCACATTCCCATTCAGCAGCAGGTTCACATTTTCCCTAGTATTCCTTTTGCTGCTGTTGTACCTGTATCAGCTTTTCTTGTTGCCCTTCATGTAATTTGTCAGACTGAGATCCCTGTGGTCTTTGGCTTTCGTAATCTCATCTCTACACACTTGCACAATGTCTTTATTCCTCATGGACTGCCTGACCCCTGTTTTCCCTTCCTTGTACATTTCCTTGTTGTGTTGGGTTTTTGTCAGGAGCAGCTTGTTCATTCCTGCAGGCCTCCGATCACCTTTGGTCTGCAGGGCAGAGTGAGCTATTCTAGATATTGGAAGATGTAGCTCATGAAAATCAATTAGGTCTCCTGGGCCCCTCTTCTCTCTGGAACTGTTTCCATGGGATGCCTCCAAGCAGGCCCATGGACCAAATCCTTCTTCCTTAAGTCCATGGCTGTGACCCTGCCTTTTGCCTTGTTTCCTTCCATTAGTAGTCTGGACTCTAACCTGTTTCATTTTGTGAACTTAGGATGCTGGGGTACATATTTTTTTTTTTTCATTTTTTAGATACAGATTTAGATGGTGCCTATTTTCTAATCCATGACTGACCTCTACCTCCATTTCTCATTGCTCCATTGGGACTGTGCATGGATTTACCCTGCAATAACATTGGAGAAATTTTACAGGATCAAACGACTTGGAATAAATCTGACCTGAGGTGAGAATCAGCCTCCTCAGTCCCTGTAGCAGAACTAACACTGACTTCTATTACACAGTGTCTTGAAAGATTCTCGGAAATTGTTTTGTGCCTGGACTACCTTTATTTTATTAAAGTAATGAAATAATACATCTTTACAACTCCTCAATGCCCTTTATATTAACAAAGCATGCATTATTTCATCTCTGTCTAATTAATACCCTGTTTAATAGGTATCTCACTTCATGTTAGGTTCCTGTATTCTTAAGAATTTTTACTAATTTAATTGAGAGCAGTCTCAAATTAATTGTATAATTAATCTTGTCAAATTAGGTAACATTCATACAGCACCTTATTAAAGAAACTTGAATATTTTAAATTACCATGCAATTAGGCATTAATAAAGAAGTTCTTCCTCTGTATTGTTCTGCTTTATATCACAAAGAAGGTAATTGCAATATAAATTGCAATATAAAAGCTAAGTTCTATAGCACATTAATAATTAGATACACATTATTCCCCAGTAAAGCTTTTTCTCTTATTAATTCAATTGTTGAATGGATAAGTCTTTTATAAGACAGGAATAATACACGCCCCAAAATACTAGGAATGTATTATTGTGTGGATGCCTGAACAACAGGATGGCTAGAACCCGAGCTGTTGCTTGAGTGGTGTCTCAGAGAAGCAGGTCTCTGAGAAACCTAGTGCTGTGCTACAAGCAGCTTAAAGACTTTTGTGACTGTGGAAAGCTTCATTTGCATCTCATGTTTGGGAATAAATGTGTCTCAATTTTTTGATTGAAAGGGAAGAGGTGGGCCCCCATACATGCTCCTATGGATTACAGAGAACATCAGCCTCCTTGTAGAGCCTGAAGGAGGTGTCCCAGACACTCCTGGAGGTGACCATAAGGGTGATGTCCTGGGAATCAGAGGTGGCAGCTGTGATGTGGGAGAGAAGGGTGGGTGGGCTGAGGAGAGAGGAATCAATAATGAGAAGTGCTATCAATTTTTAATGAGTATATGGAAATTGTACTCTAGGTCAGAAAGCCCAAATACTATATTATATCTGTGGATGCCAAAGAGATTTTAATTTATATAATATATTGGTCTAGTATTTTAAATCCTTAACCTTAGTGCCCGTAGTTGTGTATACTAAAAGTGCCCATTAGATTGAATACTTGAGGCACAAGAAATCATCCACGCATGAATGCTGAATGTGTAAAACAGCATTTCACACAGGGACATATGCTTCGGTATAATGTGTGGGATACAATAAGTTGCAGTGTCAGCCTTATATGTAGAATAGCCTGTTCTGATAGATTCAAAGTTACTGCTGAGAGGCAAAGCCATAAAACAGCAGTGTGAAATCTGTTGTCACCAAACAGCAAACCTTACTGGCCTCTTACAGGTGCATCATGTGGGAGTTCACAAAGTTGTCTTGGTGAACATTTCCTGTCCTGGGCAGATGACCATGGGCAAGGCTGGGAAGTGCAGTTTCTTTCCCCTTCTTCTTCTTTCAGCCTTCTTGTTCCTCTTCCCCAAGTAAATTCACCCCTGGATTATCTGGAAGTGCACAGAGACACTGTCTTTTGTATACATTTGAAAAAACTCTGTCATACCCTGCTCTAGCTCCCTCAAGCACAGATTTATGAATAATGGCTCATCTATGTTTTTTTCTTTATTTACACAATTGAACAGAAGAAATGTGTTTTAAAATAAAACAGAACATTGAGTATACGACATTTAAATAAAGGGGGGAGAGGGAAGCAGGGAGAAGATGTTGAAACTGAAACACTGCATTCGACTTGACATTAACTGTTCCCATTTGCTATTTGAGGCTAGACCTTTCTCATTGTCTTTTTATTTAGCTCTCTTTTTCCACAGAAAAAAAAAACCAAAAAACCCTCCAAACTATTTCAGAACAGAAATCCATATTCGTTTTGAAATCTTACCAAAAAAAAAAAAAAAAAAAAAAAAATCATCCTTCATTTTTCTTGGCTGAGACTAATCACCAAATGTGATCACCATTTGCAAATAGGACTTATCCCCTTCTTCTGTCCAAATCTGCTGTCGCTTCTTCTTGGTCTCACTTTGTCACTCTCTTTTGTTTTAATTGTATTTTTCTTTTTCCTCTTTAATGATTAAGCTGGAATTGACCATTTTCTGCCTAGCTCTGTCCTTAGGTCCCCATTATCCCTACAGCCAGCTAGTAGACTGATTAGATCAGCTGATCCCTGGAATGGGGATCCATGCTGACACTTCATGTTTGTTTGTAGAAAATAGAATGTTCTTAGGATGCAATATCAAAGAAATCTTTTCCTGCTTACTCCCTTCTGAGAACAGAAGCGTCCCAGATTTGTTCTTGAGTCATAGGGATTGTAATAAAACACCTAGTTGGTGCAGACAATGTGTAATGGTCCAAAAGACCATTAAAACCTAAGAGAGTAGGGAAATCTGCAAGATTCAAGGTTGGAAAAGCCTGCAAGTTCTCTTTCTCCAACAGAAGTTTGTTAGATAAGATGAGCTGCTGCTGAACACTGATAAAAACTACAAGAATTCCAGGACTTCATAGATCAGCAGGCAGTTGGCTGCCAACCTGAGGAGTGAGTGGCATGAGGAGATGGCTTCTGAAGACAAGTGGGAGAAAAAAAAAAAGAGATTAGCACAACACATTGAGAGAGACAACTTTAAAGTTTTAAGCACAAATGCTGATTTTTCACCATAATAGCAAAAGTATCACATACTGTGAAAATCTAATGTGTTACACATCCATGTAGCTGTTACTTGAGTAAGTAATTGCTGTGGGAGTGACATTGGCATCACCTGATAACTCTTGGATACTCAAACCCTGAGCAGGAGCTATTGGTCACTGCAGAAAGCAATGCTGAGAAGGTACCATGTTGGGCTTCATCCATCACTTTCAGCCTGAACATAATCTAAAGGCAGCAAAACTTGTATTTTTACAAGCATATGAGCCCTTTGCAACTCTATCTGCCCCCTTAAAGGAGTGTGAGATGTAATGCTTGTCTGTTGCTAGTGATATTTTTCTTTGTAATTCAGTATGATTTGAATCAGATGGAGTTCATTTCTTGCTGCTTTTTTGCAGAGCTGTCATCCTGATTTGTTTGTGGGTTGTTGTTTCGGGGTTTATTTTTGCCATGCATAATGATATCTGAATAACCCTTGTGCATTCCTTCTCCCCCACATAATATGTAATATTGGCCATTCTGTACTGCACTACTTCTCTTGGAGGTTTGACTTCAGTCCTGTCAGACACGCTGCTCAACCTGTCACTGCCCTCCTGCTGGCAAGACTGACAACACCAGACTTGTAACATCTTACCCACCAAAGAGGAGGGGGGCGGAAAATGTCCCAGAAATGTATTTCTTCTGTTGCTTTTATTGAAATCAATCTTGCTCACCTGCAGGGTTTCTCTTTATTATTTTAAACATTTTTTCCCTCACAGTCATTCCACATTATCATTCAATGTTAATAAAACTGATTGCTTGCAGTGAGGAGAAAAAGAAAATGCTTTTTATCAGGTGTGTATTAGCAGAACATGCTGAGTCCAATTGCTGCCTCTTGCAGTTAGTCATTTGTTTCGTATGGCACCTCTCCCTCCTCCCCAACATCTCACCTTTAAAGTAAATGGATTTTGGGAAGAGAAACCTGAAGGCAGATGCCAAGCCCTGGAGTTGTACTGCAGTCAATTGGATCACAGAGTGCGCCTGTTTCCTTAGGGCCCAGAGCTGACCCATTTCTTGGCTGGGACTTGGATGTGGGCTTGTCTTGAATCCCTCAGGTCTTTGTGCCGTTGTCCACAGAATCCAGCCTCAAAAATTGCTAGTGTCAGGATCAGTTCTGAAGTGCAGAGAAATAAATGTACAGTAAACAGGACAAGTTTGTTTATATAAATATTCAAACTTCCTTCAATTTTTTTTGGAAGCAAGATTTTTCATTGAGTGTTTGGTAATACAAGAAAAGTCCTCCACTGCAAACAACCCCTAAACTCATCATTTCTTTAAGAAATTGATCTAGAGCAAACCTCGTGTTCCTGTTCAAGTAATTAGCTTAAATGTTATCCAATTTTGTGACATCCACAGAAAAAATATTTGGGTTTAGGTCATCCTGGTTCTGAAACCTTCAGAGATTGTGGTATTAAGGGAGGATTTGAGGTGATGCTGTGCAAAGCTTTCAGATCACAGATGAGAGCAAAAACCTGAGCCTTGAGAGAGAACCTACTTATTTGTGCCACACTTAGATTCCTCCCTGGAGGCAATTCCCAGCACCTGCCAGAAAAGGAAAAGTTGCTGAGCCTCCACCCTTTCACAAGAATCAAGAAAGTATGATGAAATTCTGTTGCGAGCATCAGTGAACTTTTTTGACAAGCAAGTAGGAGAGATATAGTTAGTTGTATGCAAAATGTATGCTTGGATGGATAAGATTATTACGGCATCGATGGATGGGCTGGGATAAACAACCTTTGCAAATTATTTTGAGGTGAACTGGTGAAGGCTCAACATGCCAAGTGTTTTGGAGAACAGAAGGCTGATGTGGATTTGGCTTTTTTCATAAGTACAGACTTCCCATGGATCTCTGGACGTGTGACTGTTTTTTCCTCTTTTGAGAGAAAGCAAACCATATATGTGCAAAATACGTCCCAGCTTCTTATTTGCCGTATGTCCTTCTAGAAGGAACTTTGGGTCACTCAGTTTTCCCACTAGAGATCTTGAAGTGGTCCAATCCTACAACTGCTGTTGAGCATAAACTCTCAGATCTTTGCTGTTATTCTGAATCATGAACATTTTCTGAGGAAGTTACACTTCTGCTCTCCCCAACTTCACAAATCATTCTTTTAAATCAGAAAATGAGTCAGCACATACATTCTATAGTCTTATAGAGTAGCTGCTCTGCCACAGAGTTGAATGGCCGTTTTAAATTTGGTCTTTTCCTTCTCTCTCTTTCTCACTGTTACAGTTCCTCATGACTCCAGCAACATGACAGCCCTGGCTGTTCTTCCAGGCCCTCCTAAGAACACTTTTGAAGGGGACATGCCTGTGGAAATGGTACAAGGTCCAGCATGCAGCTTTCTTCCTGGCCACTGCTGTAAATGAGAGCTGGAAGGGGAGAATGGGGATTTGGTCTTTTCCCAAATACTGTCATCTTTCCAAGAGACTCAGCAGCAGCCCAGATTCTGCTCAGGTCCTGCGACAAAAATGAAATACATTGGCCGTACTGAGTCTGTATGGCAACTCAGACAAAGCCTCCATAGCACGAAGGATACAAGGTCACTAAAGACCTGTATAGTTCAGTAGGGACTTCAAAATTAATTCCCTTAAAGAATTCTGTCTTTGTGAATCTGCTTTCAGTTTCTTTCAACGTGTGTCTGTAGAAACTGGTCTGGAGGATTGTCTACTCCTCAAGATTTGAAGTACAATGACATTTCCTTACTCTCATTTCATTTCCTCATTTGGTGGCAAAGGAAAGCAGCTTTGAAGCATTGTAATGGCAGTAGCTTCTTCCATAAGATTTTGGAGCTGTCTGCTCAGAACAATATTAAACCAACACAGCAACAATCTAGGGTGCAATATGTCATATTAAATTCAAGTTAGCTCACTAAGCTTTCATCTTGGTACTCTTAACAATTTGCTCTCCTTCAGAAATGGTCCTGGTTGATGGAAGCTCCCTGAAAATGGCATGCATGTTCTGAGTTTTCTCCCATACTCCAAGGCAGGAGATAGTCCAGTGAAGCAGAAAACATAATTTTCTTTTCTTAAAACCACCTGGTCCCAGCTGATTATGCTTTTTTTCCTGTGAAGATTTTATTTGGGGAGAGAGATACAAAGAAGGCAGAAGGGGGAGAATGAAATGCAAACACCTGACATTTCAGAGAATCTGAACATTAAAGACAACAGTGATCTTCTTATGCATGCAAGACTTTACAGAACCATCAGTGTTTCTCACTATGCCACTACCAATTAAGGACAGAGCTGTAAGCTCTGTGCTTTGCAGTGCTATGCAGAGAGTAGGAGAATACCACCTGCGTGGCCGCTGCAAGCAAATCCAGTTACTAAAAAAGATATAAAGGGAAAGGATTAAATAGTTAGGGTTTGATACCTGGATTATTTATATTGGGGTCTCACTGGTTGGGATAAAAATGTCTTCCATTCCAAGGTTATGAAATGCCGTCCAGCCTTAAATCAGCCCTGTTATGCTAGATAGAATATGCACATACTAGCACACCAGCTGATTACCTGACCTTGCAATACTTCTGTGGGCACAGGAAGCGTTCAGAGAGCAAACAAATACATTGATGGATGATGAGGCAGGGTGAAAGGAAAGAATCCCCTCCAGGAATTTCACAGATTTGTCATGAAATATTAGATAGCAAGGTTAGCCCAAAACTCCAGAAGTCTCAATGCCGCATGACTGAGCCCTTGTCATTTTTCTTTTTAATAGTTAGGAATTTAGGAGTGGGAGACTTTTGTTTTTGTTTTGTCTTGGTTTTTTTCTTAATTTCTGCCTTGATTCTAGAGAGCACCAACTACTGAAAGTAATCCTCTAGAGAAAAAATATTGATTTCCCCCCTGTTCTTCATTCTGTTTGAACTCTACAACTTCCCTAATTCCCCCAGGGAACAATTCTCTTCCCTACAGAGCTACACTCAGTTTCAAAATTGACTTGAAAACAAGAAAACAAAAATCTGCCTTTCTTTTCTTTGTGTTCTAAAAGTTCTGACAAGGGCCTTTCTCCAGAGAGCCATCTTCTTCAATCTCTTTGTGTTTACTGTCACCTGCTAGCATTTTGTTCTGCCTTAAGGAGACAGTAAGCTAGCTATGCTGTTTTCTTTTTGTGACTTCCTCTACCTGCTGGCAGTGTCCCACTAGATGTATCTGAATCTGGCCTTCAGCTTGGTCCCTCTTGATTGCCCTGACTGTCTGTCTATAAGCAGAACATTCATATTATTTCATGGATGGGTCTCTGTAATTGCATCCATTTTTCTCTGCCTTTCTCTATCTTTCAGTTTGTTCTGCATCTAGAAAAGATTAGAGGACATGACTGTGTGTAGGGCAACACACAGGAGCTTTCTCTAGTGAGATACTCACTATTAATCTATACTAGGAATCTCTTAGTTCTGCTGGAGTTTTGTATTAAATTACCTGGATACTTAATTAGGCAGACTTAATTTGATTTTAAATATCCACATGACTCATGCAATTATTATTCAGTATCTTGCAACTTGCCTCTGCCTATGATATACTGTGTCTGATGAGGGTAGTGACACATGCACAGAGGCAAAAAAAAGTCTGTCATTCTAAGCATCACATCAATGCTGTTTCATGAAATATTTTAAGATCCTTAGACAAGCAGGCATTTCCCTGAAAACAAAAGCATTATCAAAATACTGTCTCATTTCCTCACCTGTTATAGCTATACACTAGCCAAGTTTCCTCACCATGCCTGGGGCCAGAATGCTGTTTGGAACACGTACCTCGGTATAAGATCCTATGTGTTGCACACCTTTATGAGGCCAGAGACCTTTGTTCCGCTGCCAGAGACTTGAAAGCTGGTTTGCTTCTGTCTCCTCAATAATTCACTTTCCTGTGCTCCAGCTTCATAGGGACCCTGATAAATGGCTTGCTCCTTCTGCAGCACATTATGAATGAAAGGCCTAAAAGAAAAGTTTCAAAACAAATTCTTTCTAGTCAGCAGAAAATATATACAAATCTGGATCAAGAACATGTATGTTTTTCACTTCTCTTTCATGACTTTTTTTTTTTTTTTTTTTTTTCTGGTGCAATTATGTGTTTTCATGATTGTGGTTAATCATGACTTTCCCTCTGGAACATGGCATATGTTGCTTCTTTCCCAGTCAGCTTTTTTGCTGATTGTCAGATGGATATTCAGTTTCTAAAAAGCTGATTATCCTTGCTGTTAACCATATTTGTTTGCTTTGTCAAAAATCCTACACTGAGAGTGCTCTTAGTTTTGATTGTATAAAAATTTTCTTCTTTCCTTGGGATGACCTGGGCAGAACTGTCTCCTTTCAAGGCAAACATCAGTCTTTGTATAAATATGTCACAAGAACTGATAGTAAGCATTTGGTAAATTTGAAAATGATCACAAATAGTAAGACAAGTTGTTCTCTTACAACAGCACTTTGCACAGAAATGTTCAAACTGAAGCAGGTTCCAGCTGTAGAAATAATGGAGGAAGCTCTCCAGAGGACACATGTGGCCAGTGATTTCTTGGGTTCCTTCTGACAATTTGAGTACTTTCTCTCTTTATTAGCTCTGTTTCTAAACCTGAATGACACTGTCACTGAGTAACTTTTGAGCCCGTCCCACATTGTCTTTGAAGCTATTGTTAAAGAAGATAGCTATCTACTAACGTCTGTTAGACAGAAAAACATCCCATCACTCTCTCATAACAGGAGCCTTTAATGTCCTTCTCAGGTAGAAAACATGCGCCAATACCCAACTTTGTATTTAACAAATGTTTACATGAGACATGTCATGAAGCTAAGCATTCTCAGCTGAAGAGCTCTTAATACCTGTTTAACTTGAAGCTGGCTTAGTCATATACTATTTTAAGATTTTTCTGCCTTGGAAAATCTCATTTCAGTATTAAAATATTAGTGGCACTGCAATGTTATTTTCACAGTGCCCTGCTTATCTCCAGGTCACTTATATTTTGTCAATCAGTCCTGCGGTGTTAGTTATTTATCTATCACTTAATAACCATGCTGCAGAGAATAATTTATCTGGCATAGCATGGTAATTTGTACTATAATTTCACCCCTGCTGCTGCAGACTTGCATTCCGTTACAGCAATGATTGAGGAAAATTAAGATTCCTAGGTCACACTTTGGGCTCTATGTTTTCTGCCTTTCATAATTTCATTTCACTTCATCATCTTTGATTGAAGAAAGGGTTCATCTAGAAATGTGAGAAGTGGCTAAAATAACTGTTTTTCAGCCCACTAGGACACAGTTCATGAAGATAAGGGGAAGGGGACTGTGCAGTCTCAAAATTGGCTCAGGAGACTCGTACCTCACTAAATCTGAATCCACTGTGAAGATTCTGCAGACAAGCTCAGACTACATATTTTGGTTTCTCATTTCATTTCAAAATGTAAATAAAACCTATATGTACCATATTCACCCCTTTATTCCAAGGTCTAGCCAGCATCAGTGCCGGTTAGGTATAGAATTCAACTTTATCAGACACCCATCTGCACTAATTTTGGAGCTGTCTATCACAATTAAGTGTGAGACTAGACAAGTGCATAAATATAAAGAAAATAAACTGAAAGAGAAAGTAAAAATTGTTACTCATAGAATTGGTTTTATTTATCCTCTTACAGAGCATAATAAACATACATTATTTTTTAAAACCATTAATTTTATTACGATGATTATTAGATGGTGGAGCTTTTTGTGATGCTAGTGGATGGCCATTTCAGAAACACTATTTCAGGTATTCACTTTCAGGCAGAGGAAAAGGTGTGGACTGTAATATGCATTGGGCAATGGATTTTATCCATTGCTGGCTATTAAGTACTGCCATTTTTTCCTGTTTTTTCTGTGGAACAAAGAAGCTTTCATGTTCAAATTGTCTTCAGATTTTGCATCCTTCAAGAAAGATATTAAAGATAGTAATTTTTTTTATAAAAGAAAAAATACTTGATGCCTGCTGAAAGGAGTATCTAGGCAGATTTCTAAGTGCTAAGACAATATAAACAGTAACAAAATCAGCAATATCAATATCATGGAGATTAATTTCCATATGAACCCTCCTGTGAGAGATTCCATGGATTTGCTACAGACCTACTTCTGCATCCCTAACATTTATTTATGTATTTTAAGTGGTGTGTAAGGAACCTAAATTATTTTTAAGTGGAGAACTTCTACATAAATTGCAGAGCAGCCATTGAGTATCATCTCCTTGTCCAGAATTGCCACTGAGCTTCTCATTTTTCTGTTTTATTTTGTTTGCTTGGGGTTTTTTGAGTAAAATGTTCCTATGTTTTTAGTTTTGTTTACTTCAGCTCTGCTTCTGTATTGCAAAACAACCTAGGAAGGAAAGGCTATTCTCAACATAAATTAATTTTTTCAGAATTGTTCTTTATCTCCATAGCACACTAAGCTTGGCTAATGGGTTCTTCAACATGGTACCTCAATTTTAATTCTCAGAGTTACTTATATAGGACTAGGGAGTACAGCTTGGACCTGTATTTCTTTGTTTAATAAGGAATGCGAGAGGTAGATATCTGCTAGCAAATACAAATGTGAGCACGCAATCTGAATGATGATTTAGTTATTTTCAAGAAATAAATAACATTGTGCTGGTATTCCAGCTGACTAATTTTTCATTATCACAATCTCAGACAGTCTGTCTAGAAACAGTCTTGAGCACATACTGGTGAGTGGTCTACACAATAAACGAATCAATGAAAATTATTAGGTAGAAGAGGGAGTTGAGAGGAATTGCTGCATGGATACCAATACATAGAATTTCTTAGAAATTAGTTAACTCTATGGTATTTTATACTTGCAGTATATGTTTTACCTGAACTGTCAGTGAATGGTGAAGTACTAATGGATAACGACAACATCTGGAAATAACCAGGGCAGCAGGAATTCATTACTCTTGTTTTGCAATCTTTGGTAATGCTGATGAAATATGAACATCAAATTATCAGTCTGATGAGAATCAGGATCAACAGTTTTGATTGTGGTGTGGTTCCCCATCTTGCTTTATTTATAAGAAGCATATTCCTTGCTGAACTCTCAAACATGACTTTGAAGCTGATTTATTTGAAAACTTTAGTTCTCAAGTTAGTCTCTTGTTGCCTGTTTCTGTTGCTTTGCTTTCAAGGGCAACTCCTTCCCCCTTCCTGGTCTTATTTTGCAGGTGTTCCTTTCATTTCTAGCTCATATTCTAGCAGGTGGCTATTCAACTTTGGCATGACTTTGAGTTATTGTGCTCCAGCTCTGCTTTGGCAGGGAATCAAGCTTTGCAAGTATGTGTCTAAACTTCATGTCCTTTCATACGTTTAGCCTCTCCAGGTGGTGGGTGATAAGCATCCACCCTTCCCTTCCTGCTAATCTCTAAAGAAAATGCAGCAAAGTCTTCCGATTGGTCTTTTAAAAACAATGAAGACAAAATAAATAAATAAAAAAATGGTCCATTACTGGGAAAAAAAGAAAAGTTGCCTGCATTATTATAGAGTGTGGATTAAGGTGTCATAAATGTGCCATTTGGCAGCTCTTTTTCTCATTACCTGTGCTGGCCTTGGGTGCAGATAAGACCAAAAGTTTATGAGAATTTCCTTTTGGAGAGAACAGCTGGAGACAAACTGGCTCTGACAAAATGGCTCTGGAAAACTTTTGGAAGTGTTTATCATTTACAGGTTTAAGTAGGGTGGGCAGAAGGTGGAGCAGTTTGTACATTGAAATTCAGTTTTCAGAGCTCACCTTTATGTGGTAAGAGGAGAATCTCCATCCTATTTCAGGTCCAGCCAAATTGTATGCTTTGGAAAGCCAGGAATTTGCACCTGACTCCTGGCCCATCTGTCAAGGAGTGCAAGGTTACAAGCATTGTACTCAAACTTCAAGTCTGCTAAAAATCTTTCATGTAGCCACATGACGTTTTAAGTCCCTTTCTGAAATTTGAGAGCAGGTTATGCCCTCCATGTAAATACAGCCCAAAATAGATACTGGCATGCTGCAAGATTTTAAATGCAGAAACATTTTAGATACCAAGGCAGATATAAACCCAAAATCTTTGTATCTGCCTTGTGCTAGCTTTACAGTGATGTAACAGCAGATTTTAATCTTACAGACACATCCATCAGCATATTGCAATGATGTGGAAACTAGTCATAATGGAACAAATTTACACATCTGACCAAGTCCTTGGAGTACAGTTAATCCTGGAAGGGTTGTTCTCTTTATGCTAACACTAATTGCCAGTCTCAGGTAAAAAATATTGCTCTGCATTTCTATAGCACCACATAAAGATTATGGGCACAGAGCCTAGAAGATAATTTAGATACCAGAGCAACTGATAGAAGGGAAGTCAAGAACTCCTCTGGCTTTTTGTTCATTTTTTTTTTTTAAAGTCTTAAATTGCTTTCTTGTAGTGCAGAATAATCTTAAATCTCATATGGAGTCTCCATCCTTCTCACTCTGCATGCCAGAGGAGACAGTGAAGTGAGCAACCTTTTATCATTGTCCAGAGGTCATCACAGTTGAGCCAGGAATGAGAACACTTCCACAGTGTCAGCTCATAGGCAAACGTGAGAGAAGTGCTTGGTAGCTTGTTTCTGTATAGGTAAAGGCCACTTTCAGGTTGTTTCCCAATGGCAGGTTTTCAGTCATCCCTATGCCACTGGTGTTCTTTCACTCACTAAGGTTCTCTACCCAGGCCTTTTTTCAGGCCTTTCTCTTGTCCCCCTCATCTATCTTTGACTCTCTTACCAGACTTCCCTAACAGAAAGAAAGGTTTCTTCAGCAGTGATTTGCCCATTTACTGGTGCTTTGTAAAAGGATGTGTTTCCTCCCACCCCCTTTGTCTCATACAAGTGTCTGCATCCTCTTTTGATTTGAGAATTTTTTCAGGTTTGCCTTCTTTCACTCATGTCTATATATACCTATCAACATTTGCAAAAGAAAATAATAGGACTCAGCATAAATTTTCATCTTTGTCTCTAGTACCACTTTAACATTGCCCTTTATAAATACAACTAAAAAACAGAGATGATTTGGACTTGATTTCCAGTGTCTGTAAATTGCTCTGCATCACCTTGGGAACGACTGTCACAAAAACAGCTATAAAGCCAGTAATTCAGAGGCTCAGAAAAGGAACATTTCTAGAATGGGCAGAGAAAGGTAAAGTACTGGATCTCTTGTTCTTCAGTGTCTTATCTTTAAAGAGAGTCAAACATGCTGGTCTGGTTCTGAATGGCTCACCTGAAAATCAATCATCGATGTCTTTGTTCTCTAAGCAGCATTTGCTTTCCTTTGAAGTACAGTTGTTCTGACTTTGAAATCTGCAGTTTACATTATTCTCTGGATACATAATTTGAAGTTAATTATTTTTACATCTGTTTACAAAATCTAATGATTTTAAAAGGTTATTCCTCTCTGAACTAGATCGGTTATTTAGATCATTTGAAAGGTTATGTCACTAGCTGGTTTCTTATTCATCGGTTATCGTTACAAACATAGTTTTTTTGTAATGTTTGTCTAATCTGAGCACACAGTGGCATTCCTAACTGTACTTGAGGATGAAAAGCCCTTTGTCAGACCACCAAATTATCCCACTTAAGCAAAAATTGCAGGCTAAAGGGTGTGTTTTGCTGCAGTGATAGCTTCTCCTGCTGCCCGAAATCCCACCACCCCTTCTGGAGCAGCCAGCTGGCACTTTGCCCATTTGTCTCATGGATTAAGAGCAAAGAAGTCTTCCACTTCTGACAAACAGCCCAAAGAAACACGGCAATATTAGCAGAAGACACTAACGGCAGTCTTAGGGTTTTATGTATTGGACTGGGTGGTTTGCCTCACTAAAATTCCATGGTGTCCTGTTTACTAGGTCCTGCAGCAAACCTCTGAGAACTGAATGGAGAAGTCCTGTACAGTCAGCTTCCTCCAAAGGTGTGGCCTCCTTATTTCACAAGAAATTAGCTTTTTAGAGGAAATGCTCCTCTGTTCGTTTTTGTTTCTATTCCTGTGGTAGGAACATAGCCGAACAGACCAAATTAATCAGGAACTATGACTCTTGCACCATTCTAACAACTTTTTGTGTCAGTGGAAAAGATCCATGTTTTGTGCCCATTTAAAGAGCTGCTGTGTGTATGTGCATACGTGTGTGAGTGTGTGTACGCATTTAGAAGGATGCTTTACTAAATGAATTGGATCTCCTAGAGAGACACCTGGGGATACTGTGTAGCTGCCTCCCACTGGTATGCCCAGTTACATCCATATTTATAAACAACTTTATCCTTGGAACAGGAGCTGTTAAATCGCTATCCCTGAGGCTGCTCTGGCTGTGGGAGATAAACGTAAGTATATCTATGTATTTTATGTCTAAGGATTGTAAGCCTGCATAGAGAGTTAAAAAGGGCAAAAAGTTCAAAGTAGGATATGATTGAATGGACGGATGGTAGGAAACAGAATCAGATGAGAGTACAGCACCTTGTGCGGATGGAAGTCTGCTTGTTAGCAATGCAGAGATGCTCTAGCCAAGAGCTAGGCGGGTGTCTCTGAGGAGCAACTTTTGAGAAGTCTACAGTCACGGGATGGCTGTGAATAGCAGGAAGATGACTGAGGGACCACAAAACCACTCTGGAAGCTTTGATTTGTTTCAAAGGATTGCATTTTCCTCTGCATGAATGCGCTAATGTGACTTAAGTAGGGAGTAACACAGCTTGTAAAGTAAAACTGAGGTTTTCCATCTGCTTTTGTTTTTACACAATTTCCATCTTGTATTGTCTTAAAATCTTGATGTTTAGCTGATTCATTTTTAATCTTCCATTTGACTGGGATCTATCCTGCAGATTCAGCATTCCATGGAAGAACATTGGTTTCTATTGGGATGTTGTTCATTCCCATCAAGAATACTGTACCTCTTTCTGTTGCTTGAAGTTAGTGTGGATTTATTTCAGTTCCTTTATATTTGTGTTACCTCTCTTGCACAACTACCATGCTTATGGAAGGCATCTGCTAAATGGTTTTGGAGACTGAGAGTTGCTTTGGCAGGTGAGTTGAATGGCCAGAAGCCAAATGCTTCTGAGATATATTTATATGGTTTAGATGGAACATTCAGATACTCCATAGAAATATTTTGTTTGGTTTTCTTACCTCATTTTTTGCATATTTCCGGCTGCAGTGACTGCTCAGGGCAGTCAGTGTTTATCACATAGAGCAAGATCTGCACAATTCTACAGATGATCATGCAAAGTAATCCAGAGACAGGCATTCTGTTTATTGAAAGCTGTTTACAACACCTGCTTTGAAGTCCAGTGACAACTGGACTCAACTGGACTCAGTGCTGCCTCCACCCCAGTCTTTACCAATAAGATCAGCCTTCAGGATCCCAGGCCCAAGACCAGTGAAAAAATCTGGAGCAAAGAAGACTGACCTGCTTGGCAGATCAAGAGCTAGTTAGGAAGCATGTAAACACACTGAACATGCAAGTGTAGAGGCCCTTGGGGGTTGCACTCCCAAGTCCCACTATATTTGCCAGGCTGCAGCAATTGAGAAAGCTTCCTGAAAATTGGAGGAGAGTGAATGCCACTCCTTTGCTCATGAAAGGCAAGAATCTGGGGAACTATAGGCTGGTCAGTCTAGTCTTGATTTCTAACAAGGTGGTAGAACAACTAATCCTGGGAACCATTTCCAGGCATGTGAAGGACAAGGAAGTGATCATGAGTAGGCATCACAGAATGATGAATGAAAAGTAATGCTTAACCAGGCCTGATAGTCTGCTACAAAACTTGAGGGATAAAAGTCACTGATGGTGCATCCCAGGGGCTGATACTGGGGTCAGTACCTTTTAACATCTTTATTAATGATGTGCCCAATAGTACAGAGCCTGAGTTAGTTTGCTGATGATATAAACCTGGGAGGAGTTATTGGTACAGTGGGTGGCTGTGTTGCCATTCAGGGTTATCTCAAGAGGCTGGAGAGAAGAGAAGCGCAGCGGGACCTCATGAAGTTTCACAAAGGCAAGTGCAAAATCCTGCTGGGGAGGAATCTCCCATGCAACACTTCAGGGTGGAGGTTGACTGTCTGAAATGAAGCTTTGTGGAGAAGGACCTGGGGATTCTAGTGTACAGCAAGCTGTCCATGAGCCAGCCGTGATAACTGCTGATCACAACTGACTCTGATAAAAAAGGCCAGTGGTATCCTAGAGTGCATTAGGAAACGCACTGCCATTAATTTGAGAGGGGTGATTCTTCCCCTCTACTCATCTGTACATCTGAAGTCTTGGGTCCCCTTCAGATGGATCTGTAGTCTGACGTTTTCAGACCTTACACTGTTCTTTTATTGGTAGAGTGATGTTTGTATTGTCTCCAGTTCAGCCACAGGATGTGTTTTATGGCAAGATAAGTTCTGTCTTCATACCTGTTCATACAGGACCTCTTGTCTGAGCTCAGCCTCAGAAGGCATCTACCCACACCTTAATACTACGATAGCTTTTGGTGGCACAAGATTTCTGATTTTCATAAGAATGAGCCTTATGAATGAGCCTGATGAAGTGCTGATTAGATGATGAAGATTAGTAATGAAATAGCATTTGCGCAAGAAACCCCTGTTATAATCTGGAGTGATTTGTGAAGCGTTTGTTCCTCTTAATATGATCCCTACATTATGGTCCCTCTCTAGAATGCATGAGGAAAACTTAATGTCTAATTTGCTGTAAGGCAAATAAGTGAAATCCATTTTTCTTAAACAAAGACATGCTTGTAGGACATAAGAACTGAAGCATACAAAAAGCGAAGAATAAACTTAAGGGCATTGCAGACCTATTTTGAGCAGACAGTAGCTGTGTTCTGGTTCATCTTTTCATTTTTAAGATCATAGAGAAAAGCCTGTTCCTTTTTTAAAAAAAAAATGTAACCACAGAGAAATGGGTACAGTAGCAACATGCCTGCAGGATGAAGCCCCACATTATTTTACTCTTTATCGTAAACCCATAAAGCAGTACAGGCAAAATTATTTTCCCTTTGTGACCTCCTTGAGTTCACAGGGGCTGTAAGGGGTAAAGAGCAGTTGTCTGACTTCATGTAACTGGCTGAAATAGAATGTGTAAACTTAATACTTACTGTAGTGCAATGACAATTTATTTTGGATTTATGCTACCATTATAGCTCTATTCAGACCAAAAAAGGACTTGTAGAGCCAGTACTGTGGTAGGAGGAAAAAAGTAAAAATTTAGCTATTAAAAGAGAGAATCCTGAGATGATTTACGAAATCAAAACCACTCAGGGCAAAGTAGATAGCTGACCCAGACTGAGACAAGTCTGAGAGGGTTTGTAGGGCAAACTCATCTCTGAAACAATTCCTTTCCCTTTAGGAGAACTACAGTAGGTATAAATTTGACCTTTATGGGTCACCATGTTATAAAACAGGAATCTTCCAAGTCTCAAAATAAAGTATTCTTCATTTTGGAACTGTTGCTCACACAGAGCAGGAACTGGATATGTATTATCTTGACTGGCTCATCTGGAATGCATGCTACAAACAGTGCAATTTAAGGTATTGGAAGTAATGAGAGTGGGTTTTTTTTAAAAACCAATTTCCCTAAAAACAAACCCTGTAGAAACACTCTGAGTGTATTGTCTCAAATGATGTTGTTTCCTGATAACTTTTAAGTCTATTGACTACTTTCAAGAAAGTTTGACGAATAACTAAATGTGAAGAAGTGAGCTTATTTCTACAAATTTTGTGAAAATTTAAAGAGTCTTCTCTTACTGCCTTTATCTATCAAAAGACCAGTAATTTGACCTTTTATTAGAATAACAGGCAATCTGGCCAAGAAGGAGATTTAATTAATTATTTTTTTATTTCTCATCTCTTCTCCTTTTTTCCCAAGGGAGGTCCCGGCGAAAGCATTGAATTACTCTTAACTATCTGTGGGCACATGCTCTGCTCTTAATTAGAAGTCACACATAACCTTGTATTCATAACAACTGGGCATAGACTTCATCTCTGGTACATTTTCCCACATTGAGCAATCATTGCCCAAGTGAGTCAAAGGCTGAGATATGTGAGAATGGAAAACTTTATCTGTTGTCCAGTTATATGTATATCTTCCAGCCTTTAGAACATGCCATTAAGCATTATACAAACTCCTAATATGTTTAAAGGCTGAATAGGAAGGAAGAGAAATTGAGGTGTTGGGCTAGGCAGAAAGCCAGTGATGAAAACCAGAACACAAATCCTGATCCCTAATCTGAACTGTATCTTTTAGTCCTACAAGACACATTTTCTTAACTCTAGTGTATTGCTCTTGAGAAACGGCTGATGTCAGAAGTATATCTGTAAAGAGATTATCTTTCCTTTCTTTTTCACCCCCCCTGCTGCTGAAATAATTTCCTGTCTTAGCTGGTTAACCTTTCCTACTCATTTCTATTTTCATGTAATTTCTTATTATAGTTGCAAGTTAATCACAAATCTATTGAGAGACTTCTCTTTAATCTAGCAGCCTTCGTTTACTTTCTATGTCATTTAAAACTGTTGTGCTACGGTTAAGAGTGTCCAATTACATTCACTGCAGGAGAAAAAAACAAGTGATCAGCAGCCTACGATTTCAGCTGAAGATATCATCAAATGGGAAAACAAATTAGGTGCCTAAAAATAAAATCAAGGATTCACGTGCCAGATTTGCTTTACTCAGTGACACAGAATGACTGGTCAGAAAACGGTTAACCTTTCCTTTCTCCCCAAATAAGAAAGAGGAAAAAAAAAAATTAACTTGTGATCATCTCTAAACCATTTAATTTCTATAGAGAACAGGCTTCCTTGTGGAGTCTATATGAATCATATATTTTAGAGCATCTGCCACTCCAGTTTCTTGAATCTCATTGTGCATTTGCTCTCACATAACAGAACATCAGAAATTCCTGACTCAATAAATAGATTGCTATACTAATACAAAAATTATTGATGACCCCCATGCACTCTTCTGTGAGGTCTAGGGGAGAAACTGGTGAAAACAGGGATATAACACACACTGACTAGTAAGTTATGCCCATATTTGCTTACTTCCTTTCTTCTTCCTTACATCCCTCATTTCTTTCTTCCTCCCTCTCTCCCTTCCTTGTTTCCTTCCTCCTTCCTTTCTCCTTACCTCCCTTTCTCTTGCACTCCCTCTCCTTATAGGAATCTACTAAGTAATACTTTGAAATAAATCTGATTTCTCTCATCCAGCAGTGAAAGGGTCCATATGTTGATCAGTGCTCTGGAAGCTCCTCAGTTAGGAAAAACCTATTTCCTGGACAGTCATGGTTTCAAATGAAGACTTGAATACATAATGCTTACTGATGCTTTCCTACATTTCTAAAAGACATGGAAAGTGGTAAACACCAGTTCCAACACACACATTTTAGCTGCACCTTGGCACTGCCTCACATAAAGCATCTGTCTCAGGATCTTCCAATAACCACACCATACATGATCTTTAGCAGCAAGGTTCCTCTTTCCTGAAGAGGTCAATAGATAATTAAAGCACTAGGCAACTAAAACAAGAAATTCTGCAGGAAGAGAGAAAACAAATAAAAGTCTCTGTCTAGTTATCCAAATAATTAAATTTCTCCTAGTAAAATCAGAGTAGATATCCCATTCAAAAATGCTTGATAGTATGGATTTTAGAGAAGATCAGCTATTTATAGCTGAACTTCAGAAATCATTAACTTGTAGAACTCTCCAAAAAGGCCAGCAACCACATACTTCTCAGGATAATTCTAGGCTCTCCAACAGGTAAAACCAGGCAGAAATTGGAACCACATTGTCAAATGTCAGTGCTTAAAACTTAACACTTCAAATGTAAATATAATAATTTTTCAGGCACCAAATTGATTAAAATTGTAAACTACAATTCAGGGCTTGAATTCAGCACATAATAGAGTCTAAACTCAGTTGCATTGCCCAAGCTACCACGGCATCTTCTAAAATCATAAAAAGCAAACAATCACAGCAATATGATTGATCCTTTAAAGTGGAGAACTGTCTTCAATTCAAAAGTAATAAAAGGTCAATCTGTTTCAGGTCTTAGTGGCTTAAAATTCTCCTGGACAAACAGAAGATAGGTTGCTGGTCTGCACGTATGTGCTTGTGTTTCTTTCTTTAACGTAGCCATACCCCAGTTCTCAGTTTTCAGCGCATAAATCAGTGGTTGCCAGCACTTATATGAAGGTGTAAATAAAGGGGGCTTGATGACTCACGGCACAATGGCAACGACTGTAGTATTTCACAGGCTGGACCGCAGCTGCTGCCCACCTACCCTTGAATTGGCTCAATATATCCTGTCTGGGTGGGTGTTATTGACTTGCCTCATTTGTCTGTCTGAACAGGCTCTCTTTGGAGAAGGAAATGAAACCAAGACTGAAGACTGACCGTTCTGAAACTGCTCTTTGAAGATTCAAAGGTAAATGCTCCAACCGCCCATTCATTGCAAGTTATCCATCAGGCAAGGTATGCACCTCTCAGTTTTGTAGTTTGACAGTGACCTGCACAGGAGCAGGAGGCAGCATGGGAAAGCCCTCTTCTATAAACACAGGGAGGTGGTGGTGGGGTATTTCCATACCAAAAAATAAATTAATGCCAAACCAGGACAGGGCTGCAGAAAAGTGAATTGGCAGATGGAGAAGAGGTTCCAGGAACCATTTCTGTTTTGTGATACCTGGCTTTAGGGGACAGTGGCAACCCTTGAACAGCTGCTTTGCTGTACTTGTTCAGGTGCCTTGTAAATATATATATATATATATATATATATATATATTTTTTTTTTTTTTGTACTCACACATACACATATCACAGCCTACTGAACCCTTGTTAGTGGCAAACAAATAGAAGATTAATCCAAATGTAAAAGAACCATGACCGTTTTCACATCATCTGAATTCATAAGCAAAGAACATTTGTTTGTCTACCTTTTATAATCTCTCATTAGCAGAGAGTGAAATAGGAGGAAGGTAAAATTACAGCCTTTTCAAGGTAATGTATAGGATGTTGCTGTGTAGAACTGTTTCTTACCTCTTTCTGCACAGAAGAAAGCATGGCCGTATAAGGAAACTATGCTTGGTAATCCTAAATTTCTGGAGCACTATATTCTGAGCATTCCGCTTCTCTCCTGAAGTAGGAGTTAAATCAGACTAATTTATGCCCAGTTGTACTAATATATCCCGATAATGAAGCATTTGCTTCTGGCCCCAGATTACTGTTTTCTTCACCCAGATACTTGCTCCTTTGCTGTGGATGCTCACAAGTACAATTAAAGTCTTTTTAACATTTGCACATTTTTCAATACCTGGATATTTTTAACATTAAGATTGGCTCTTCATTGATCCCTACAAGCTGGAGCCAACGAATTCATGATAAGACTCCTGTGACTCCTGCCTAGCCTAATAAATGTGGGCTATGAGGCAATGAAATCTGCTGAAACACTGGAGCACATTTTAAACAGTCGTCATGGTGTAAATATTCCTAAATAGAAGTCCATGGTAATCTAATACAATACTGTGATCTGCAATATGGTAATTACAACTGTGACTTGACTCATTAATTTTGGTAACAGTTGTTAAGCAGCTCATTAGGTGGGTATCGAACAGCAGACGTCAATCTGGGGAGCCTCTCAAAACCTTCCAATATTTTTCTTTTCACAGCCAGCAGCTTAGCAAAGGAAGAAGGAGGCTGGACTTTGGGACTTTTGGACTCTTAAATTCTAGGTACTTTGTGATCTTGACACTGTGCTTGCTTTGTGAGACAGAATTAGGCAAAGATATAGGAGTGTAACACATTACAACTGCTGGGCTTAAAAAATTCCCCTTGGTTTCTCAAATCACTTTTATTTCAGCAGACCCTCCATTTTCTATTGAAAAACAGTGGGGATAACAGGGTACATCCCAGAACTTGTCTGTGCTTTCCCTTTCTCATTTCATATCACACTTGAACAATTTTTGGCATTTACTTGTATTAATTCAGCTAAAGTACATCAGCTGGAAATAAGCTTTAGTTCCTCATATATCTCTGTGCTGGTTATGGTGAACAAGATCACAAAATTCACAAACATGAAAATTAAGCTGTTAATGGCAAGCATGTGAGGTATAATATCTTGAACATATGCTTTAATTTCCCTGCTTCTGCAAATTTCATCAATTTGCTGTTGGGCACATGAAGAAATGGTGTGACAGCATCCAAGACTGACCAAAAACGGACAGTGCTGGCTAGATAGCTACTCTGCACAGAGGCAATTAGATTTTACTTCAAGTATTTAGCTTTTCCTTGAACAGATTACTCAAAGGAATTTGAATAGACTGTTCTGAAGCTGACTGACTACAAATAGCAATGCCAATACACAGATGCAAGTCAACATTCAGCCACATTGTCCATGGATTTGCACATAGTTTAATCTTTGAACTTAATGAAGCCTGAAAGTTGTCAAACTTCTCTGCTCCTCCCTTCTACAAAACCTGTTCAGCCAGGCAAACAAGTGCCAAAATCACTATCAGACTCTACATTATGGAAAGAAAAGCTGAAGTTATTCAAAAGTTGTCTGTAAAATTCCCCAGTCCAACCCTGCAATGCTTTGGCAGAAATAGGGGAAGAAGCTCAGCATCTGAATAGTGTCTCCTGGCCAGTATATCACAGGTAGCTTTCTCTTGGTGCATTTCCCCTCCTGTCTTCAGCTATGAATGGTGTCAGTTTCTAGAAAACAAGAACCATCAAGGTGTAGTTCCGTTTCAGAGCAATGGTGTACTGTAGCTGGGAGATAGTTTCTCTGTAGTACACGCTTAATCTGCTTTCTTATTATTAGTCTTCTTTCCTGTGGTTGTAAAAGCTTATGCATTTCTTACTCCACATTATCAGCTCAAGAGATATCCTGACTCCAGCATATAAACACCTCCTTGCTAAGTAAATGATAATTTTCTGATATGCAGACCAATTAAACCAATGGTGCAATATAACTGCCTTTGAGACATTTAAGTATTTTTATCTCCCGAGTGACTGAGTAATTGGATGGTGCTTTTCATCCACTTTTTTCCTTTTCTCTCCTTTAATCATCCTTATTGCATACAATGATGCTGAATAACACCATAGAGGCCATACTACGAGGAGAAGCACTACTAGTGGCAGCCTTTGAGTGACAAATACTGGTATGTTTATGCTAGACTTGAGTTTAGCTTAGAGATAAGAGGTGTAAACTCTTTACTGTGACTCTGTCCAAGATGTCATCTGCTGAATCTTTGCAAACTGGGCTTAAAAGACTCCAGTGCCTCACTGAGACAGCTGGAGAGCACAGCCACAAAGGGTAGTTTTGATGGGCTTTTCTTTGTCTGACACACTTTCTATTATTCAGATGCATAAGGAATAAGACTTTTAAAAGCTATTCCTCCCTCCTGTCCTGCTCCCTCTCCCCACCCCAAATACAATCTGGCTGCTGTTGAACGCAAGCCCTCTCCCTTGGGTCACCTTCAGGCAGGAACATCATTTTTTGTCTCTATTGCCTCTAAGTATCTGTCTATTTTCAAGACTTACTGGCAAAATTCTCCTCCTCCACTCTTTATATTTAATTCTGAAAAATAAATTTTAGTAGGATACTGGTTATATGAAATATACTGCAGGTTGGTTCCACCTCCCTTAATGCGAGCTATCAAAAATTGATTGTCTATTCCAAGTTAGCTGTCTAGGTTCCTTCTGTAGTCAGTGGAGAGACAAATGATTTAGCTCATCCTAAATAAGTATTAGAGGACAAACTTCATGTTATATATGGACTGGATAATACTATGAAGAATTCTATTCCCTCTAACTTAATTGTATAACCAAGGTCCCAATACACCTCAAAGTCAGTTTGGATCTAAAGTCTGACAGCCCATCTGGTTTCTCAGTGCACAAGCAATCTTGCATTGTGCAAAGGAAGTTTTATTTGATGCCAAATTTAGCCAGCCTTTTTTATGTGGAATAAGCAATTTATTCTTCCCCTAGTTGCTATTTTTCATTCATCCCAGAAAAGAGAAACTGCTGGATTTTCTAAGTGCTCCAACAAACAGTTATCTAAAGTCCTGTAGGAGTGACACCACAGTTCAAGTGATAGCAGAAAGGCAAACACTTGATTGATCCTCGAAAGTGTTAGTAACACTCACTTCCCTGTCTACTCTTTCCACATCACTCACTGTCACATATTTTTAGAGCACAGCACTTTCACTCCTCCAGCTCCGTTGTATGCCTTCTCTTTGCTGCATGAGCTGTTTGCCAGAGGTGGGAATTGAAACAAAAAAATTCTTTGCTCGATCTTCACTTCTTATGGTTGCCTGGTCCCTGAAAAGAATATGAAAAGCTGCACTAAATAGAAGTTCTGTTTAGCTTATAGGCAAACATAAAACTCCACAAATCTGCAAAAGTTCCTCTGCTCAAAGAGTCAAACTATTTCAAGCCTGGACAAACACAAAGCTGTTGACTCTTGTTTGAAGTTGGGTCAGTCTGTCATGGCCTGGAACTGGTGGCACCTTCGTCCATGACTGGAGGTTGCTGGAGGGTGTGAGCCCTGGTGGGAGCTGCTAAATGTCTCATAGCATCAGAAGGGCAGAGGCAGGGAAGAGAGAGAATGATGCAAGTCCTCAGAAGTGTTTATTTTGCCTCAAATCTCTCATTTAATGTTTGTATTCCTCTCCAATGAGGCAGATAACTGCGCAGTGAGTGAAGGAAACTGCCTAAGCATTTTTCACCTCTTTTACTGAACTCAGTCCCCTATAGCAATTTTATTTTGGAATTTGATTTTCTCCCATTCTTTATTTCCTAAGAAATCCTCCATGAGATACAGCACATTTTCTCATCTTCAGATTTGGTTGCACTCCAGAGACAAATATTCTGAAAAATATTTCTATCCAACGGTAAGCTACTGAAGAAGTAATAAGATGAAAAAAAAAAAAATTAGGAATAAACTCTGCTTTGATGAAGCAGATTTTGTCAGCTATTCCTTATTTTAAATAGTTCCAAAATACAGAAATTCTAATAAGCTGCTTCTTCATATGAAGAAAAATTGCCATACACCGTAAAGCAGTTGAATTAGTTCATAAACTGGGTATGCTGTGTGTGGTTACTCAGTTACGACCCACTAGATACAATCAATAATTCTACCCTATCACTGTACCATAACAATATTGCCTAGGCATAAAGGGCTTACAAAATCCACATCTATTATGAGCTACTGTCTCAGTTTTTCTATTGCAATTCCTCACAATCTACTTTTTTATGTGTGTCAAGTCTCATCTGTGGGGGAAGAATAATTTAGAAGATCAGTAATGGGATGTGGAACATTTCACCTCCAGGTCACTTGTTTGAATCTAACCCTGAACCAGTAGTGATTGAAAATCATTGCCATCTGATTGCTTTCTTTTGCTGGCCTAATGGATATGAACCATTGGTCCTAGTCTACAGCTTAAAGGACGTGTGTCCACATCTAAAATCTTCCTTTGGAATTCAGTTAGCCTCTTTACACTCCCAGCAAAGAGAGAGAGGACCAGGGTGGAATGGGTGATAGTGAATGAATTCCCTTACCCCCATGACCTGCAGTAACCTTTTCATGTAAGTGAGGTATTCTGTAGAATTACGGAGAAACTTTTACTGCTTCCATGATAATTCTGCTGAGAGATAGCAAGCCAAGCCTCCATGTCAGATCATGTCCTGTGTTTTTTGAGTGCTTAACTTTCCAAAAGAAGTAAAATATTTTAAAAATTACTCTCCAACCTCCACTACTAATCAAGAAAAAAATTCAGCCAAGATTTCAGGGTCCTGAAAAACATTAGAAAATATGTGGGAGTAGTGAAGGGAGGCAGGGAAAAAAAAAAAAAAAGCTGAGGTGATGATTATACTGAATAAAAATAATAACAGAAACCATGACATTATAAGCCTAAAATCTGTAACTTGGCTAATATACCACAAATTGTTAGACATTGTCTGTAACTCGTTGTCTGTAATTTGCAGAAGAGATCCAGAGGGGGGAACTGTTAGAAGGCACTGTTTGGGATCTGTGGGAGGTTTCTGGAAATAAACCATCCTCTATACTGTTACCTGAGCTGGCTCAAGGAGCAGATGGGCATGACAATGCAAATAGCTCTGACAAAACGCTGGTGCCTCCTTTCCTCTGTCTAGTTGGGCATGAGGCACCTCATGTACAGAAGATACAAAGCTGTATTTGTCAGTGCTGCCTCAACTCATATCTAGTTTTCCTTTCATAAGCATTTTTGTTTTCTCAGGAAAGATCAATCAGACAGTGCAAGGAATACTCCTATTGTTTTATTCCACAAGACCAGACAAAACAAAATCAGATTAAATCTGTGAAGCACAAGTAGAGGAACAGAGTGTTTGCTATTACTCTAACCATAAAGACATGCCTTAATCACAGAGCTTGTCTTAATTCTTCCTCTGATCTACTTAGGTAAAATCCTTTTTGAATTAATATGAGTAATGACAAATCTGAAAGCTAAGGTGAGACTTCAAGATTTGGCCCTATATGGCTTTGGGCATTAGTTTGTTTTGTAACGCAGGTCCTCACATTTCAGTACAAAGCAGTGTGCAATACCAATGTAGGAGGAAAAAACAATGAAAAACTAGGACTGTACTGCTGCCCTCCAGGAGCCAGTAAGAATAATGTCTTAGATTATAAGAAAGGGCAGCAGCAATATCACCAGTGCAAAGTACAAGTAACAACTTCTGGCTCCTTTATCACTGATTTATTTTTTTTTTTTTTTTTGCCAATTTAAGATCAAGATCTTAGAAAGAATTACATTCTGTCTTAGGAGAAACTGACAGAAACACATTTTCAATTACCAGCGGGTGACAACAGAACAACAATGTTGGTACTTTTTTAAACAAGGTTATTTCTTGGTTTACAGAGGTGACTATTTATAAATGACTGAACAAGATTCTCTTACAAATGATCTTATTTTTAAAAAAAGAAAAATCCTCATTTGGGGAATGGAGATGTTCAATTTATATCATATACTCTGCTTTAAAGGGCAAGGGTCTTTGTGCACAGAATAGTTGCAGTAAAAATATTTTGAATTGATCAGTTCTTTAAATAAAATCTGGCTGTGTCATGGGGTCTCTTCTGCCAACTCTTACATGGACACTGCATCCTGCCAGACTTCAGTGACCCCCATCTGGGTTCTGTCCTTTGTGAACAGGGTCCTAAAAGAGAGCGTGGTATGGTCTGTAAATCACCACCTCTTTGAAGGTAGAACAATGCCTTCCTGTGCAACCACAGGAATCAGCAGGGACAAAAACTCACTTACAGATAACACACGTTAGTGTGCTATCATTAAGGAGAATAAAGAAATTTTGCAGTTTTTCTGTGCACTGAAATGTATGCTTTCATTGAACTAAGCAGGGGGGGAAGAAAAGTAATAGCTCTTGCTTCTATGTGATTATAATGAAGAAAGAAATGTTGCTACACTATTCCTGCTTAAATATTTATCTTATTGGAGCTTTGTCAATATAAAACCCTGAACTGTACAATAAGATGACCTGGAACAAACACCTTTCTGATGGCTAAGCACAGTTCAGCAGTGCTGGAAATAAATACATTACACAGACACAGGAGCCAGAAAACGATCCGAGCACAAGGCAGCCTGACTCCCACATAATGGGGCACTTTGTGAGGTTGTAAAACAGGTGATGTATAAATTACACCAGTATAACAGCCCTAGGTATGTAAAGGAGTCACATAAACATGGCAGGCAGGGTGGTACTTGGGAGCTGGAAGCTGGGTAGCAGTAAAGTAGCGAAGAAGAGCCCGTAACAGATGCATTCTAATTTGACATATGTTGATACAATCCTAAACCTGGCTGGCATCAATACTGAAGCTGTATCCATTTATGTTAAGATGATAGCCCTGACAGATGCTAGGCCTTTCTTGTACTGGTTTAGTGAATTTTTACAAATCTGAAAGTGTCATGGTCATGCATGTATGCTCTGAAGTCCCAAATGGAAGGGGTGACAGTCCCGTTGAAATCTCTGGGCAATAGCAGAAGGTTGGAAGGAGTAATCTGATGCTGAAGTCTGCCATTGAAAACCCAGGCTGGGAGATCAGGTGTGATGAAAGCCTTGGTGTTGATGGAGGACTTTAAATACCCAAGCATCTTTTAGAAAACTGGTATGGTGTCAAACAGCCTGTCAAGCAGTTCCTACCCTACCTTCAAACAACTTAGCAGGAATTCATTGCAGAAAGGCAGCTTGTGTGAGAACAGTTGTGAAGTAACAGAGGACACAATTTTTAGGAATAAAAAGTGAGAGTAAGAAGAATTAAACCTAAAAAACTACAGAAAAAAACATGACTTTGGCAAAAATAACCTAGAAAAAAAGAGGGAATCTCCCTGGGGACAATCAGCTTGACGTGTGTAAAAGATCTCATTCTGAAGAAGAATAAACAGTGCCTCATATTCTCTCTGAGTAGGACAATGGTAAATAGGTTTCAATTGCATGAAATTTTAAAATCTGTGAAGACAGTTAAACCCTCAAATGGATTGCTTAGGAGGGATGCGGGATTTCCCTCCTGGGGTAGTTTCCAGAGACAGGTTAGACAAAGCATTATGAACATTTCAAGTACAACTGGTATTGCATGGGAGTCATGGAGTGGGGAAGGATTTCCCCATGATGAGGAAACTCAGTCTCCTTCTTAAAAGAAAGATGAAATTTGAGATGACTCAAACATGAGACTTCAAGGGAAAGAAAATATTTTGACATTAAAGACTTCTGAAAATCTCCCAGTTTCCTCACTGTTCAAGATGAAAATTTTACCTATATAAAATTATGCAAACATTATTTTTTTTCTGTCTTGATCATTTAACTATTTCAGAAACATCTCATTGGGCAAATATCTTCCCCACATAAGTAGTTTTTGCCTCAAAGCTTTTTTCCGCACATGTATTAATCATATATTAGTCATTTTCCAAAGAGCAATTTTTCTTTTCTGTCTTCTCTTTCTTACTCAACAGATATGTTTTACATTTTGGTCTAGCACAACAAATTCTGTTGTTGAACAGCTTAGAAATTATCACTGCTCTTTCAGCAATAGGGGAACATTTTAAACTTTGGTAAGAAAAAGTGCTTTGCCTCCACTGAATCTGATAAATTTAAAGAAATCAAATTTTAGATTGTTGTTAATAGGAATAGCAATAAACATTTAATGTGTGACTGAATATTATGTACTGTAATTGGTCAGGAGAGATTTTCCTTTAAAGCACCTGGTTTGGACAAAAAAAAGCTTTAAAATTATCAGAAACAGGAAGAATGATAAATAAAATAAAATAAATAACCCCAGTTTCCCTTCTTTATGAACAATAATGTAAAATCCCAGAAAGGCTAAAAAGCTGGTTTTCTCCATGGCCTCCTTAGGAATCATTCTATTGCTGACCTGTGCTTTCTGCCCAGAAAACCACCTCCCAAATCTTAGATAAAATAGAAATTACCACCAGTGGAAGAAAATCTCAATTAAAATCCATGACCTTAATACTGTCAGCAGACAAATCTATGTCAGTTATACCTTTCTTTTTTTTTTTTTTTTTTCCCCAGCAAGATCTATTCCAAAAGGGCTGAAATGTTTCAGAGAAGTTTTCTCTCAACTGATAATTTTCACTTCCATTTATGTGTATACCTCCTCCTCACAGCCTTTATGCTTGCTGTTTAGCTTAAGAGGAAAACATTTTTTCCTGGCACCTGCAATAGTCCTGGGATCCCTCTTTAAAGCCAAAATTATATATTCACAGTAGGAGGACTGGTTCAGATAACCACAGATCCAGAGGCCTGGACTACTACTTAGGCTGGAAATACCAGAAGATTAGTTTTTTCCAGTGCTGTTTCTCTAATCTTATTTCTGGATTATGATGGAAAAAGGCACATGAGAAATACTTTGCAGTAAGGCAGAGGAGTCTAGGGGAGAGAATGGACTCTGCATATTTTAGAAAAGACTTTATTTTAGGCTTTCTTTTATACAATAGTGAAAAATTATGTCTGAATAAAGTTAGTTGCCTCTTTTTCATAATGTTGAAAATCACACAAAATCTATTGCCAGCAACTTGTAGATATTGCCCTGTGGCTAAATATCTCCCATAATATTTATTCAATATATTTTACTATATGGAAACTAACCATGTGTTTATGGCACATTTTTTTTTTGTGAATTAGTTTGCAAGAAAGACTTGTGGTGTTGTTACTGTGTTGCTTGGGGTTCGATCCCTTTTTTTTCTTTTTTTTAGTGGGGGGCAGGTAGAAGGGTAGGAAAGGGCTTGTTTCTGTGGAGAAAGCAGACTAAACCAGAATAGCTGTGTTGGCTACATTTCAATTAGAAGACAAAGTACATTATTTACATGTTGGGATGGGTTGACCTTGGTCATCTGCCAGCCACCCACTCATCCACTTTCTTACTCTCATCAAGAAGATGGAGGAGAAAATTATGGAAAATCTCCTGGCTTCAGATAAAGACAGGTAATTTATCAATTATCATCACAGGCAAAATGGAATTGACTTGCAGCAAGTATCAGCACGTGTCTATTGGGTGTAGGTTGCCAAGCGTTGATGATGGGGAACTGTATCCAGCACAGTGTAGCCCTGAAGATGCTCCCAATGTTTCCTCTGTCTTCCTATTTCCAACACCTGGCTGCCCTCATCCAACACACATGCACTGAAAAAGTGTCCCCTAGCAGAGACACTGGAAATGTCTTTACACTGAAGGTCCTTGAGCCCAAATTATGTTTTATGGACTTGATGGGTTTTGAGCTTCTGGCCAAGGGTGGCAAAACCACTGGTTTCTTTGGTCAGCATGATGCTGTGTTATTTAATTCACTCTATTGGAGTGTCTGAGGTTTTCTTTCTCTTTTTTTTTTAATATTTAATCTGCCACTGAAATATGCCTGAAAATATGATGGTAAGATGTAACAAATGAGCAATGACAAAAGATCAGTTAATGCAAACAACATAGGGCAGGCAAAGAAGACAGGGAAGATACAGAGGAATGACCAGGCTGGCAGGTTGCACACAGCCATGAAAAATGGAAATACACTACTTAAGTTAAATTAAGGCTTTTTCTTGTGTTGTTTCTTCAGACATCACTTCATGTAATTTCATATAGCAGCTCAACTGGCTTAAATATCTACTTCAAACTTTCTGTAACTCCAAACTTGCAGTCTGAAGTTTCTACCAGTGCAATGTGCCACTAAATCAGACTTTATTTTCTCCAGATGTTGAGCATCTGTCACTCTTAATTAAAGGAACAGGAGTCAGCACTATGGAAAAGCATGTGCTTTTAAAGGTGACTTGCAGTGGGATGGAAAACTGGAATTTTGCCCTCTCTTCTTCATGATGTGAAAGAAAAGCTAGAAAACTTTCTGCTTTTGAGGTTGAGTTTATTTTGTTTAAGTGATGTGCTTAGAAATATCAGGAATATAAAATCAGGTATTTCCTGGTTTTGCTAGGGGACTCTTTGGAGGCTTCATCTCCACATATTATTTATTTGTCCTGAGGTATAGCTGAGCAGGGATCAGTGCAGCACTGTGCATATGTGATTTGTGCAGCATCTGGCACAATCTTTATTTGCTCTTAAAATTTCTGTGGGTTTTAAATCTTAAACAAAGGAGTGTGTTCTCACAAGTTTTTTTTTAGATAGAGCTGTTGAATTAGTGTGTTTGATTTAAGGAAGAGAAACAAAATTCCTTCTGCATTTCATCAGTGTGGACAGAAAATATTTTGGCTTGGCCATACATGGTTAACCTGGGAAACATTCAGTATATCATTGTTTATGATTAAAATATGTTTTGTACAAATATTTTTAGGACTGTGAACATAACAGGCTTTCAAATATTTGGTTTACATTAGTGATCTTTCTCTAAATAGAAGGCGGTTGTCAACAATGGAAAAGGTACTTAGTTTTTCTTCAGCCTCAATAAAACTAAACATTTTGGACAACATATTTAGATCAGTTACAATATTTCAATCAACCAATTTCCATTACTTTTTTGATTTTTTTTGCTGCCATAACAAGATAGATTCTTCTCCTGGTTTTAAAGTTGTCCTAGAAAACCAAACCAAATTTAACCAAAATGAAATATTGCAAGAAATATGGATTACAACTCTGAATTCTAGAATAAAAAAATGAAGGCCCAAAACAAAATGTGTGAATTAAAAAAATAGCAGATATTCAGGGGCCTTTAAGAGATTTGTAATGAAGGAGTAAAAACAGAAACACATTGATTCTGTTTTCATTTGTAGGGTACTTCTGAAATATTTAACTCCAATGTTTAAGTAGGAATCTGTTTGTTGGAGTTTCCTTCTTTTGGAGCTTTCCCTTCCACTCTCTTGGTACTTATGGCTACTCTGAAAGATTTAATTGTGCAGAGACAAGCTATCTTTGTCAGATGAGTCAGAGGCACCCATAAAATCTGAGCAGTTCCAATCAGATGGGGAAAATGTAAACAGTCTCAATCACGCATGAAAGCTTTCTCACAGTATACAAACATAGAATATAATTTGAGAGTTTCAGAAGTGCAAAAACTTGTATTGTTTGCGTGGTGAGATCAGGGTTAATAAAAGAGGTGGTGAAGCAGAAAGCTGGCTTACACAGACATGAGGAGCAGAGCATGAAGGTTTTTTTCACTGAACAAGGATTAATCAAGCATCTTTGACAGTTTAAAAAGACACTTCATGCAAGGAAGTGTTAGTATCTTTTCATCTATAAGGAAAAGATGATCCACAAAATCACTAAGGCAACTTCCCTGGCCCTGTATGCTTAGCTGCTCTTGATTTCATAGGAAAACAAAAGCATGGAAGAAAAGACAGAACTGACTTTTGTAGATAAATATATGGGCTAATGTTTTACTTTTGCTCAGGTTTAAGAATGGGGTAGAAGGATGTACTAGATTATTTTGTGCTAAACAGTAACCAGAATTTAAACAGATTAGTGCAGCACAGAGTTCAGTTTCCAAACTGGGTCTTTTCTCTTACAGACTGGAAGCCTTTGTTAAACAGAATTATTTCCCTTTTCTTCTTGCTTTGGACCACATGTAATTGCAATGAGAATGAATCCTGATAACTGTAGCATTAGAATGGTGGGGTGAAGTTCCAAAACCCAAGGGGGTTTTTGTATGTAGGTAATAGGCTTCCTACTAACACTGTCAATGCTGATCCTTCATTCCTGTAAGCATATGCTCTGTAGTTTCTTTTTGATCAGCATTTGAGTTGGAAACAATCTGCCTACATTGTCAGGGGTTCTTTAGATATTGTGAGAGGATATAAAGCCTCTGTCTCTTATTTCTCCTCGATTTGCTTGGAATCCTTTTTTCTTAAAGATGTAGAACAAATGCCTGTTTTGTTAAAATAGCTCAGTCTTGATTTTTGTATAACCTATATTTAAAGAACATTACGGCTTTTCACATATCTTTTCACTTTAAAAAACAAGCAGGCACAAAAATATTAGGAGTTGTGGCATTCAGTCTAGTTAGGTGTGACTAAACCTCAAACTAACAATGAGTTTTAACATGTTGTGTGTGATTTACAGAAAATAAAATTAAACTCTGATGGTTCTTCTTCACACTGAAGTAAAACCAAAAACAAAAACAAAACCACAGCTTTACTGAGAAAAAAATATAGTGTGAGCTGAAAACTACAGCTTTTTTGATTTCAAGATAAAAAGTAGATCTGAGTAGGGAAATTGGCTCTTCCAAGACCTCAGCTTTGTATGAAAGAGAGTGATATTAGAGAGGCTTTAAGGATTTCACATTCACACAGTTGTGAAGCAGCTGGTTCAAGGTACACCACAGTGAAGCACATTGATCACTAGAGAAATTCAGATTAGAGAAATGCACAGATTTTCAAAGAAATTATGAAAAGGAAAACCTTCTTCTACATTGAAAAGTCCAAAACCTCCCAACTCTGGGGATATAGAGTCAAGAAATACTACACAGCAAGTCCCAGGAAACAGTGTGATCAAGGGAGTGATGCTTGGGGTGTTGCAGGATTTGATCCCTTGCTTGCACTGGTGAATTGTTTTTCACAGTCTGCAATCAGGAACTTCCTCTTGCCTTGCTGGAAGTAATGCTCTTTTCCATTTTTAGCCTTGTTTATTTTTAACAAATTAATTTAATATACCTGACAAATTGTCATGCTTTTTAATTTCCCTTGAATTAACATAAGGAAATGCTGTAGACAAAGGCTTTTACTTTTTGAGATCCAGACAAACTTGGGGGCCTGCTAGAAGGGATTTTAGATCTGGTGATGTCAGTTGTCAGGATGTAGGGGATAAACATGCCCTCTCAGGAGTTCCTTGTGTCCTTAGAAAGGAGGCCTGAAGTGATGGGAGGACCTGTGGCTTCAGAAGTCACAATCTTGTGCAGATGTTGTACTTAAACAGGAACACATAAAAATAATGGTGGCAGCTTGAATTATCCTTCATCTTGTGTGCCTTTTGGTAAGTCTCTGAAGTTATAAAGGTGATCATTATTTAAGGATGTGTGCTCCCCTTAAGCACAGAGGTTTTCTTGCAAAGAGCTCACTTGAAAGTTAAGATATTTGATTCTTTTCCCAGAAGCCCCAAAGTCGTATTCATTTATGGAACAAAACTACAGAAATGCTATCATTTTCTTCAGTGAAGAAGATGCAAGAAGTTTATCACAGATGAGTCTTTTGCATTATTGACAAAGCAGAATTTTGCCTTATTGGTCCATTCTGAGGTAACTGGCTCTGACTTAGTGTCTCCAGCACATTGCAGCTTTCCGAAGGACGGGAAAGCTTCTCTGCAGTAGGCAACATGTGAAATGAGCCAGTGGGGGTGAAGGTTTCATCCCAACTCCCTGATTAGATATTGGTTGACTTTGTGGAGTATGGAGCTTTATTACAGCTCACAAAACTGGTAGAAGACTATTTTTGCATGAGCTGCATCCTACAAAAACTCAGTATGAATTTTGCTTCAGGAATTGCATTGCATTCTCAGGCTAATCATATAATGTTTCTTGAGAATACTTCTTTTCTAATAGTTTTCTAAACCAACAGGGGACTTGAACAAAAAGCCTTTAATCACTAGCTATGTCTATATAGTTTTAAGAAACCTGTAATAGACAGTTTGAAACTATATTACGCAATGTTGTATAAATCAGTGCTGGACACACTTATGAAATTTTAATCTAAAACCAATATTTGCTTAAACAGACTTCATGCTGATATCTTTTTAAGAACTTTTCTTTGCAGGTCTTGTAATACTTAAAAGACAGGGTGAAAAATTCACTTAATTTTGAACAAAATATCATAAGAATATACCTTTTGCACAAGGAAATATCCAGCTAAATCAGAGGAATAAATAACTGAACTATTTTACATAGATGAATGTAATCAGCTGAGATTATTAAAAGTCAAGTTTAAGTATTGGAGAGAGAGAGATACAATATAATTTCATGTCAAGAAACAGTTGCACAAACTGTCTATTAACTGCCTATAGGAATGCATTAACATTTTTCAGTTTAACCTGCATAACCTTGATATCAAGCCAGAAACAGTTAATTCCACTTCTCTGCCCTTTTTTATTAGAAAGACAAATGAACATGAGCACAGAATACTCTAGCAATTCTACATACTCTAAAAGGTGCCTTTTTCTCCACGAGTGTAGAAATTCTGATCCTAGTACCTCTTATTTGTGTACTTATATAGTTTTATCCACTTCAGGGCAGCTTCTTGTGAACCTTCACTTAATCATGTAGAAAATTAGGAGTAATTTTTATTCATTCTGAGGATCACAACCTTGAGTGTAATAAGGGAAATCACTGTCCTTTAGTTTTTTATTATGAATACCGGTTATATCCACTCTTCTTGATGACAGCATCCAAGGCCAAAGGCAGAGAAGTAAAATCATACAAGTAAAACTGCATCTGTCTTATTTACAGTTGGAATATAACTTTTTTTGGTTTGTTTTTTTTTTTTGGGGTTTTTTTTTTTTTTTTTTTTTTTTTGTTGTTTTTTTTTTTTTGTGCGATAATTCTACCTTTGCCACAGGAGGAAAGA
>CM031859.1:58263832-58323686 GCA_018697195.1 Certhia americana | reverse complement strand
TTTTTTTTTTTTTTTTTTTTTTTTTTTTTTTTTTTTTTTGTGAGCATATTCTACCTTTGACCAGGAGAAGCTTGAAAGATTTTTCAGTTTCCGGTTCTTTAGAAATATTTTAGGGATGGGTCTTAGATACCTGTACTTGCTCCTAAAGGAACTCTGCCTTGATAAAACATGCAAAAGATCAGTCTTTTCAGTCAGAAATATGCAAAACATGCAAAAGATCAGTCAGAAATTCAAAACCTAAACAGCTGAAAATAATCAGGCTATATTGACTTGTGGCAGGTGCTTTCCCAGCACTGCTCTCACAGCAGACTCCTGCTCTTACATCATCTTGCCAGTGAAGATTTACCCTTCTTGCCCATTTATTCCTCCCCTGGGTGCTGGATTCAATGGAAATAAAAAAATAAGTCTTCATTAGCAATTCTGCAAGAGCCTTTGATCAGATGTCTCATTTAGGGGAAGAAAGGAAGAGTGGAAGGAGAAGGCCACATGGTTATTGCTCCTTGTTACTGCTGGCTGTTCTCTCCAGCCTTCCTGTTTCCGATGCTGACATGCCAAAAATCTCTAGAGATATCAGTGTTTTTAAAATGAATACACAGTTTCACTTCTCATATGTGCCTTTAGATTCTTTAGAAAAGAACAAACTTCACACTTCAATCTCTATCTAATTTTTGCTGGATGTAGTGTGGATGCATCCCTCCTTATCAGAAATGACTGATAGTTGTTAGTTCCTGTTATGCAAACATTTACTCAATTATTACAGTTGTGTGGGAATGTGCACATGAGCTTTGGTAGAGACACCAGCTCTGACAGAGCAATGATTCCCTCACCCACCATCTCAGTCTCTACTGTATGTGGTTTGGGTTAGCAATAGCTGCCTACCTGAAGAGGATAGGTCCAGTTTTTCATATTTCTGAGTTGAAATCTTCACTTTGATATGAATCTTTTCTTAGTGAAAGAGGACCAGAGTGATTAAAGGAAGTGCAAAAGCTCTGGTTTCTGCCACTGGAGGTTCACAGCAAGAAGACCTCACACAACCATCCTATGACACTGTCCCCAGAGGATCTGTTTACTAAGAGTTCCTAGGAGTGGAGTGTGGACGGCACTGAACCCCCCTCAAGCTGCCCATTGAGGGTTCAAGCACTGCTTTTGCCATAGAACCATGCTAGATTACCATATGCAGTGCTAGAGAATGTTCTGGATTCTTGGAAGAGCTGGGAACAAAGTTGTCTGACAGCCACTGTTGCCTCTTTTCTGTCTTCCAGTGCTATGGATTAAAGCAATGAAGTCCAGACTAAGGAATACAACTTCTGCTTCCAGAGCACTGACAAAATACTGGAAAAGAGAAACAAATTGGGCTAGTCCATTATTATAATTGGAATGGTCCATTATTAGCCTTCTTTATGCCACCTCACCATTTCCCCTCACTTCTCTGCAATGACCATGGGCTATTCCTTCTGAAATTTCTGTGAGTGGCTTACCAACCTTGTTTTTCCTGTTCATGTTGTAAAAAATCCATCCAGTATTGTGTCCAGCATTGCATACAGACATTTTCCCTTCTCTATTTACCTTATCCAGTTTTACAATGGTAAGTAGTGTGATCTTTATTCTAGTGTCTCCAATTCAAAAAGCTATCTGCTTTCTGTTCTAGCCTGACAAGTCAGGTTTTGTATGCAGTCCAGCCTGGCTAGAGATTTTCAGCCTGACTCTAGCTAACAAAGCATAAAAGAGACAAGGCTCATATATTCTTACAATTCCCACACTGCTCATATAAAATACAAATTACAGACATGACAGATTATCTTTATCCTGTTACATCAATTGGGGATGTAGAAAAATTTTGCCACTGGCCACATGACTCGTATGTTAGACCCTTTCTCCAACTCAGCAGCTGCTCTCCATTTGAATAGCCTCTGCCCTCCAGAGCATACAGTTTACTACACCATTGTGCTGTTTAGTCGCAAACATAGCCATCTCAAAGTTTACTTATAACCTGCAGTGACTTTGCATTGGAGGGAGGAGCTTATCTTAGAGCATCTCAGAAATTACTGCAGACCCAGCAGCCTTTACCTTTACAGGAAGGCAGGAAGTGGGAGAGGTGCCTCAGCATCAAAATCTGTGACTTACCCCAGGGTTAATGCTTCTCTTGTTTGGAGTCCCCTGCAGCTACCTTCTTCAACATTTCATGGGAGATGAAGTGAGAAATGCAGACATCTTGAAGACAGTAAAGTCTGTAGGGGTCTCCCAGGAGGAGAGACGTAAAGAGAAAGCTTCTGAGTTGAACATGGAAGGTAAGGCTGGACCTACCAGAATAATGCAAATACTAGATACAACACTACAGTGCAATGGCTTTTTGCTTTTGGGTAAATGAAAATCTGAAGACATACAAATACAGACAAGCATACCATTTATGCTAAATTAAGTAAATATTATGTATAAATACATGAGTATACATTTATATTTGAGTTTGTGGAAATAAATTCTATTATTGCTATTATGTACTATGTCTCCCAGAATCCTCCTTCTTTCCTTCATTTGCTAATGTAAACACCTACAAATTGTTTTTTGCTGAATGCTTGAATACTAATTAACCAATTTTAACATTTAGTACTGTTCAAATTGTAGGTAAGAAAAATAAGATGGCCCTGGCATTGGCTTTTTAACACCATAATATTAGAATACTACAATGTGTGATTTTTTTTTTCCCAGATGATTCAAGCTTCCTCAAAGCAGAACAGCTCCGCTTGTGCTGCTTTTCTCAAGTTATACTTAAAATGACCCATAAGCAGAATGAGACTGGATGAACATCTCTTTCTTCCACAGCCCTGTGAATTTTTAATGCCTGGCATTAAGGTGAAAATCATCATTTCTCTCTGCCTGCTGGGCGATGGGCCATCAATTAAATTCTCTTTTGTCCATATGTAAAATAGCTAATGGTTGCAGCTTCTTTCCATAATAGAGCCATTAGTGATAATCTGCCCCTCTCTGCCAACTGATTTACTCAGATGGGTATAGATGAATTGGCAGTAATGTGCTGTATAAACCTGGCTCTGTAGATGTCCTGAAAGCAGAAAAGGTCTCTTAATTTGATGCTTTGCAGCACTGTATGGCTGTTTGATATGTAACATAATCATATACTGGTGTGGTTGTGGTTGAATATTTTGAATGTGGTTATGTATTTCAAGATTTTAGTTTACACAAATCTGATTCGTGATCTGACATAATGTACATATGAAATATCTTCAGTTTGGTAATGTGAATCTGATTCACATTGATTATATTCAGCACTGGTATTCAAAGCTCTAAATTATCTTCACTGTTTGCTAGCTTACAGATACAGCAGAAAACTGTTAGGGAATTCAAAAGCCTTTGAATATATGCCCATTCAACTGTGGAACAATTAGTATTTTACATTTTATTTGAAAGTTTTCCTTTCTAAAGAAATCTAGCTTTTTCCTGGGAGGTGGGGAACATGACAGGGGGTCTTTGTGTTCCATGGTAATGGTAAAGGAAACAGGAAAGCAAAGTAGAGACATCTTGTGAACAGTGATAAATGTTTCAGTCACACACTTACCCACACCAGTGTGCAGTGGCTGAATAATCAGTAAGATAAACCATCATTTTCTTTGTATTTACTGTTTGACAAGTTTAATAAGCTAAGTAACTTATTTGGTAAAAAATGGCAATGATCCAGGAGAATGCGTTTTTATTTTTTATTTTCCCTGGGTTGAAAGCCAATAATGTATATGCAGCTGTAATGAGATTTATCATTACTTAAACATATAGGAAGAATACAGAAATATGGAAAAACTCTGCAATGGTTAGGAAAACTGGAGAGAACATTTATAAGTGAAGTTGCCAAAAGAATCATAGAATCATCACAGAATCATAGAATCTCTTGGTTTGGAAGGGACTATAAAGATCATTCAGTTACAATTTCTGTGACATGGACAGGGACATCTTCCACTAGCCCAGAGCCCCATCCAGCCTGGTCTTGAAGACTTTCAGGGTTGAAGTCCCCAGAGTTTCTCTGGGAAACCTGTTCTATTGCTTTACCATCCTCTCAGTAAAGTATTCCTTCTTAATATCTAATCTAAACCAACTCAGTTTGAAGCTATACCCCCTTGTTCCATCACTACATGCTCTTGTAAAAAGTTTCTGTCTATCTTGTAGGCTTCCTTCAGGTACTGAAAGGCCACAATCAGGTCACCCTGAAGACTTTCCTTCTCCAGGCTGAACCCCAATTCTCTCAGCCTTCCCTCACAGGAGAATGGTTCCATCCCTCTAAGCATCTCAGTGTCCCTCCTCTGTATTCCATCAAGCAGGTCCATGCCCTTCTTATCCTGGGGATTCCAGAGTTGGATGCAGTACTTTAGACAGGGTCTAACAAGACTGGAAAAGAGGGGACCTGCTGCCCATGCTTCTTTTTTTGTGCAACACATTATACAGCTGGGTTTCAGAGATGCAAATTCAGGTGAATGGCTCATGTCCAGCCTCTCATCCACCAGCGCCATCCCCAGCCTGTTTTGATGCCAGGGTTTGCCCTAACCAGGTGCAGCACCTTGCACTTGGTCTTGTTAAACCTCATGAGGTTCCCATTTCTCCAGCTTGTTCAAGTCTCCCTCTACATAGCATCCTGTCTTTCAGTTGTGTCAGCCACATAATGAATTAGGCATAATCTGCAAATTTGCTGAGGGTGCACTTGATCCCTTCATCTCTGTCATTAATGAAGATATTAAATAATACTAGTCTAAATGTGGACATCTGACTTATCACTGATGTCCATTGCGAGTCTGAGCCATTGACCACCATCCACTGGGTGTGATCGTCCAACCTGTTTCTTTTTCATCTAACAGTCCACCCGTCAAATTTCTCTCCCTACAATTTAGAGAGAAAGATGTTGGGAGCAGGATTGTGTCAGAGGCTTTACAGAAGTTCAGATAAATGACATCTGTTGTTTCCCTTGTCCACTGACGCAGTTACTTTTAAAAAGACTTTAAAAAGAGGAGATACCTTTCTTGAACCACTAAACTGTTCCATAATTAAAATATATAGTCTTTGAAGAGAGCACTTCTGGCCTGAAAGTAATTCATCTAAAGGACAGTGTTTACTCCAGGATATAGATGAAATATTTGAGGCTGATTCCCTTTTCAATAAAATGAGGGAGGAATCTAAAAAATGGGCAGAAGAAATGCTGGAGAGATGTTTCAAAAGCCATTGTCAGTAGTCCCACTCTACTCTCATTTAAGTCGAAAGCAGCATCCCAAGGAGTTGGTACCAAAATGAAGTTAGACCAATACTGAACACTCTTGAAATTATCATAGTCCTGTATATTTGTGTGCAAACATTTACATTAATGTTATGTGTGTATACACTGCAATTAATGTATCTGTGTCCAATAAACAGATACACATTTTCTTGCTCTCTGCTTGCTTTTCTTGTCTGGCACACTCTCTGCAGATTGTTTCCAATTTGGGTCATTTCTGTCCTTCTGCCAGTTTTCCAGTCCAGTGTGATCCAAATTAAATAATCTTCTATTGTGCCTTTCCTGATGAATGTCAGATCAATCTTAGCAGAAAGTGGGACTTCGCCTGACAAGATGATTATTGCAATATTTAAACAACCCTTAGGGCCTTAATTTACTAACAATTTATGGTTCTCCCTATACATGAGTGCTGTCTCTGCCTTCTGAATGCCCAGGTGCACCCTGCTGTGAACTGCTTTCTCAACTGGAACTTGGTGACATGCACTCCCTCTCTTTTGGTGCACAGCAGAATGCCTTAGGTAGAGTCAGAGAAGGGCTTTTAACTGCTCCCCCTCCCTGCTCCCCAAACCCCAAGAAGTAATCCCATCCCAAAGAAAAAGACAAAAATGCTGATGGCAGTCAATGGGAACAAGGTAAGAGAGATTCTGTTTCGCTTGCTTTTAAGTTGAGCAGCCATGATCTGCATTGTGGTGATGTCCCCACCAGTCACTTGGAGCAAAAGAGGTGCACAGCCTCTTCTCTCTTCAGGAGACAGCTGTGAGTGTGGGCTCAGAAGTTGCTGGGGCCAGCCAAGGAAAATCTTACTGGAAAGCCCAGTCCACAGTGCAGACACCAGACAAAGTGGCCAGAATAGAATCTGAGAAGTTTAAAAGGAATTTAAAAATGAAGCCAACACTTAATGAGGCTTGGGAAGAAACGAAACGTCCCCTAAGGCCCTGTTATTGAATAGTTGCTGGCTGGAGGCTTTTTTTTTTTTTTTGCTCTCTTTTAGACCAGCTGGTACTGGCCATTGCTGGAGATGGAAAAGCTGACATGCCAATGGCTGTCTCAAGGTTTATTCTAATAGAGTACAGATTCTTAGCAAAGGATGCAGCATGATGAGGACATCTTTATAATGTATGAATGAAGGAAGTATCCCACCTTCCCTTTCACATTTGTGTCCAGCCTGTGTCACATTTGTGTCCCAGGACACAGGGTTATGTTTCACTTGCACAGTGTGCCTTTGTCTGATGTCTGTAGCATAAAGCAACTGGTTGTGTTTAGTGGCTCTCTGCACCAGTAGCTCCGTCTTGAGGGACTGAAATTGATGTAATTTATCATGGCAGGTGAATATGCAAGCTGTGCCTCTTGCCCCATCACACAGTGTAGCAGAACAAGCAATAGACAACGAGTCAGAAATAGCTTAGAAATAGCTGCTTTTTTTTTTTTTTTTTTTTTTTTTTTTTTTTTTTTTTTTTTTTTTCCCTCCAGCTTTCTGAAACATCAACCCTGTCTGCTGGCTGGAAATTAGGTACAGTATCTGTCTAATGGAGCTGTGTACCACCACACTGTNCCTCCAGCTTTCTGAAACAGCAACCCTGTCTGCATGGCTGGAATATCTAGGTACAGTATCTTGTCTTAATGGAGCTGTGTACCACCACACACTGTCAGAAGCTGTTGGGGTTTTATTACTGAACCATTCGCTGTGCATCTATTTTGCCAGAAGTGGTAATGAAGACTGCATTTTGTTTTGTGACATTTTTTCCAAATAAATGTATTTCTTTCTCTGTGTTTATACTTTGTCTTGATGTTTTTGTACTGTCACTTAACACTGAAGTACCCTTTTATCTGTTTTCTAATAGACATATCCCAAGCAGGACTGAGCAAATGGATGGGACTGTCATTGCCTGGATCAGTATGTTTTTTCCCCTCCTCATTTACTGTTCCCTAATTATTCTGCATTACCTTGTCTTGATGGATTCATTAAAAATCATAGGTTCAGGCCTTTTGAATACATGTGTCAGTTCCTCCAGAATTTTAAGATGAAGATTACTAGGCACCTCAACTTGAGTGCAGTGAGTTCCTTGAGTTTTGGTTCCACCTCAGCTGTGTTACTTTGTGTTTCCACAGACTTATTCCAATTAACCTTCTTGCCTGTGCCTCCGCTTTTAGCATCATTTCACTAATCCATGCCAGAAAGACAGGAAACATGGACGTGAGTCATACCCACAGGGGGTATCCAAGGGATACATAATCCTACTCCCACTTTGAAGGATCCCTCAGCATGAATATTGCAACTTGAGTTCAAACATGCTGCTGCTGTTATTTGTAGGAGAGAGATTCTGCAGGACTTGGCAGGGGAGGGGGGAAGGCAGCGAGTTTGGCATAGTTTTGTCTGGGTAGGGACCTGTTTCAAGCATTTCTAGAATTAGTCCAGATAAGCCGGGCTCCTCACAGGTGCTGTCTCCACGTTGTCCCCAGGGTGGCTGGTGGGAACTGCAGCTGCTCTGCACCTCTGCAGCCCAGGCTGCTCATGTCTGGGACTAATCAGAAGTGCTTCAACCATGAAAAGGTTTGTGACTTTGAGAATACTTTACATACCCCTCTTAAGAAAGATCAAAATAACCATAATCCCTTTGCAAACGTTAAGTCTTAACACAATCTTTTACTTGGCTCTGTATCTGTGGGCAGGCATACACACGTTAATAGGGCTAATGAGCAGAACAGCCAACAAAACAAAATAAGCAAAATAAATACAATAAAATAAAGTGAAAGTGAAATAAAATTAAATTAAATTGAATTGAATTAAATATAAAACAAAATAAAATAAACACCTCCTACTCCCAACAGTGTAGTTGTATCACAGTTGGACTGTATTTTTCTTCTGCCGAATTCAGTTTTATTTTAAATTCTGCACATCACAGCCATACTAAATATCCCCTTAGACAAGACACAAAGCTGCTGAGTAAGACCCCTGCAAATCAGGGATGCTTTTTCATAAGACTAACATGCATAATTTATATCTGCATACAATTAGCCTGTTTACATTTATACATCTTCTGCTTCCTTTTATATGAAATATTCCACAGGATACTTGGTAATGCATTCAAAGTAGCCTAGGTTTTTTGGTTGTTTTTTTTTTTAAAGGCTGCAGGACTAAACAATTTATAAAACCTCACACCTAATAAATACTTTATATGAATACAAAAGTGTTTTCTTGCTAGGTAGCAATGGCTTTACATTAAAAATAGCCCTGCCTTTTCCCAGTTTAGAAGTTCTCTCAAGCAATAGTCTATAAATCCTTGACACATTTTAAAAATGTGTTTAAATTGTGGGTTTTGTGAATGCTTTCAGTGTTAGAGTCACAATCATCCCTACAGAATGGATATAGCAGAATAAAGTCCATCCACCACCCCTGATCTGAAGGGCCACTCCTTTAAGATTTCAGGATGCTTTAGGGGGTTTGGATTTGCTTCACTAGGCATACTGAGGTTTTCTTTAATCCTTCTGTGCCCACTGTATGGTGTCTCTTGGCCCAAATGACATGGCAAAGCTGCATATGCATAACAGATGATAATGAAGGAGCTTGGTGTGATCATAAGATCATAGAATCATTTTGGTTGGAAAAGACATCTGAGATCATCAAGTCCAACAATTAACCTGGCAACCAAGCCCACCACTAAACCATATCCCTAAGGGCCAAATCTACACATCTTTTAAATACCTCCAATGATGGTGACTTACGTGGGCAGCCTGTTCCAAAGCTTGCCAACAAAAGAAAAATTCTTAATATCAAATCTAAACCTCCCCTGTCATAACTTGAGGCCATTTCCTTTTGTCCTATCACCTGTTATTTGGAGGTAGAGCTCTGCCCCCCACCTGGCTACAATCTCTTTTCAGAGAGTTGTATGTATGTATCAGAAAGTGATATGGTCTCCCCTGAGCCTCCTTTTCTCCAGGCTAAACACCCCCAGCTCCCTCAGCTACTCATCATAAGTTTTATGCTTCAAACTCTTGTTTGGCCCTGTATCAGAAATGCAGCAAGCTGGTGAATGCAGTGGTGAAGCATGGTTGTGCTGCAGGGCAGGTGAGAAGATGGAGAGGGCTCACACCAGGGTGGTTTGTAGCAAGTTATAGACAGCAACTCGAGGTGTGTAAGGATAAAAAGCACTCTTTGGGACAAGGGAAACTCGTCTGAAGAGGAAGGGGCATGGTCACTTCAGGGAAGGAGAAGTGTCTAGAGGGAAATAAGCAGGGACAGAGACTGGGGAAGGTGCTTGAGAAAGAAGAATAAGATTTTGAAAGAAAACTGTTTCTTGCTGAAGGGAATGAAATCCTATTGTTCTCTGGGCAGGAAAGATCATGTACATTCTATATGGATAATATTTAATAATGGAGCCATATGAATTAAATGCCTTTGCAAATGACTCATTACTAGCTCTGTACGCATGTACTTAAAATTTAGAAGGTTTCTGCTATTGTAAAAGCACTGACAGAGGTACTGCAGGGATGCTCTGTGTTTGCAAGCATGTCAAGGTCAGAGCAATGGAGTTTTGGGTCCCCACCGCTATCCAGGCATGTACCCTTCTGCAGCTTCTGCCATGCAATGATGAGTTAGGTCAGTAAAGTTTTAACTACTAGTTACTGAATTTTGGATTTGAATGGCTGGGCATAGACTGGCACTTCCTCCCTCAGCCTACATTGGCACTTCTCCTGAAGCATTCTTTCTCTGGAGCAGATTTCCTATTCATATTCCACCCCCTGCCTTCCCCCTGGTTTTTTTCCCTCACTATCCCCTGAGAGCACAGTAGCTATTTTCTATCCATGAGTCAATGGTGAGAATGGTGAAGACTTTGGTACAGGATGATTCAACAGGAGAGGAATTACTGGTATTACTTTGCACTCACTCAGCACCAACTCTCCAAAGAGCTGTTATTGTAACATAAAACACAGATGGAACATAAACCATTGATCCTTATGAGGTTTTTTTCTTCAATCAATATTTCTTTATAGGGAAACTTCACTCAGGATGCAATAAAGAGGTACATCATAACTGCTATGTGCCACAGGACACAAGGGTTCATTTTAAATGCTCTGAGTCCTGCTGGTATTGAAAGGGGACCGCAGTGCCACAGCAGGCCAGAAGATGATACATTTGGAGACTGGGCTCTGCAGTCTATGATGCTGTAGGTGAGAATCAGGACCTCTCAGACAGCTCCCCAAGGCACAACCCTTGAATCTGCTGGTGCCTGCAGCTCTTGACCTCTCCTGTGCCTTAGACTCCAGGAAATTATTTCTCTGTTATATTTTTACTCAGTGGCTTTGAGACTCACAACTCCTGGCTGAGTAACAGGATGACTAAATACTGACCAGGACAAGTTCCAGTCCCCTGGATTCTTATTAAGCCTGGAGGACTGGAAATGGGCAGGGAAGAAACATTCAAAAAATCACATACACAAAAATAAGTCTCCTTGTATAACGAGACAATTAAAACATCCATAGCAGCAGTGCATTTTTGTAAATGAGTTCTGTCAGGAGCTGAAGAAGAGCTCAGAGTCACCCCACAAGGCAATAAGGAAAGAGTGTCAGATAGCAATTAGTGTTCATACAACCAGGCAGATGGGTTGTCCTTTGCAGCTCAGATGTGGAAGGGGCTTTTGTGGGTTTTTTTGAGACTCCAAAGCACAGAACAGCTTTTGTTATAATAGAACTTGTCTGTCAGATACTGAAATAAACCAAGATAAGTTCATATGCTCACAATTCTATGTTTGATGCTAAATAGAGGATTACTGTTCAAATAAATGGAGGAAAAAGTGAAGAAAAAAAATCCCAGGACAAGTTCCCAGGCAGAGAGGCTCTGCATAGACATTTTGTCATAATAGAAGCCTGGGCAATCACCATCCGTATGATGATTAACAAGGACATGGGCCAGACTCTGCACCTGGGACAGTGTGTAGCAAACTCTGAATGTAGGTACAGGCTGGGGAATGAGAGGCTGGAGTGTAGCATCATGGAGAGGGACTTGGGTGTCCTGGTCCATGGCAAGCTGAACACAAGTCAGCAGTGCCCTGGCAGCCAGAAGGGTTGGTGGTGTCCTGAGGGGCATGAGGCACAACATGGCTAGCAGGGCAAGGGAGGGGATTGTCCCACTCTGCTCTGAGCTGGGGCAGCCTCACCTTGAGTGCTGGGACAGTTTTGGGTGCTATAATATACAAAGGACTTAAAGGTATTAGCGTGTGTCCAAAGGAGGGTGAACAAGATGATGAAGGGTCTAGAAGGGAAGTTACATGACCTGCAGAGGTCACTTGATTTGAGCCTGGAGAAGAGAAGACCAAGGGGAGACCTTGCTGCAAGGTCTACAAATTCCTTGTGAGGGGAAAGGAAGGAGCAGGAACTGATCTCTCTCTGTGGTGACAGGACCTGACAGAATGGCCTGAAGCTGTGTCAGGGTAGGTTTAGGTTGGGTATTAGGAAGAAGTTCTTCACCCAGAGAGTGGTTGGGCACTGGAACAGGCTCCCCAGAGAAATGGCCATGGCATCAAGCCTGCCAGAGCCCAAGAAACCTTTTGGTAAGTTCTCTCTGGCACATAATGCGGTTCTTGGGGTTGTTTTGTGCAGAGTCACAGAAGAGGCCTCATCAAGGCCACAGGGAGGTGGCCTTGATGATCCTTGAAGATCCCTTCCAAATTAAGGGAATGAATTTAATTGAAGCTTTGGTCTGATTGTATAGCTTGATGTTGTTTTGCAACCATTCCTTTTATTGTTTCACTTTATTTTTAGGAAAATGTTCCTATCCCTTGCCATTTACCTCTGCTGTTCATTGTGAAGTTAGCAACAACCAATTAATGTTGCTGAAACTGACCTGAACTTTGGTTTCTTGGTTGTTGCCCAAAGACCCAAAGATCTTGGTCAGTATGTAAGCATTATTACTCTGCCATTTATTATTTTCTGCAAGTCAGTGACCAACAGGTCACAGCATAGACAGTCCTGTCTCAAGTAGCCCAAAGATTTAGTTAAACTTCAAAAACATACACAAATATATGGAGAGAGAGATTAGAGACGTCAAAGCTGGAAACAGGATCTGATTAGTTAAAGATCCCTTCATTTTTTAAAGATCAATAGAGGTGCCCTAGAGATGAAGAAGGAAAGGTTATGTACAGGACTAAGTCTCTCTGTATTGACTTATTTATGGTTACCATTGGAGGGTAGGGCTGTGGTAACCTTTGCTTCTGATTTTCCACTCCGTTTGTTTCCCAGTGTGTGGCAGAAGAAAAGATACCACCTGTGCTGTCTTTACCCCTTACCCCATCCTAGTTCAGCCCTAGAGTGCTGAGAAAGTAGATTACTTTGGATGAGTATGGGCATCATCACAGACTGACTACAATCACTTGAAAACAGATTGAGAAGCACTGCACATCTCACTCTATTTGCAGAGAAGCAAATTATCAGATGTCCCATTACAAAAGCTATAAAGAAACTGATAAAGAACCTTGTGAGTTTTTGAGTAGACTCTTGTGAATTAAGGGTTTAAGTCCAGTAGTAGGGTATGTCCACCTCATTTTCATCTGCTTTCTCTCTAGCTGTTCTTGCTAGGTAGATGGGCTGTGGGAAAGAGAAAAACAATTGAGCCAAGCAGAAATGGTGTTTGACTTCATAGACCAGAAGGGCATCAATACTAATGTATTTTTTAACTCACCAAACTACACAATGGAAGTGCTGCTGATTATAGAGAGGTGGGTACTGGTATGCAAGAGACTTATACACACATATATAGCACACGCGTGCACATTCACAGAAAAAAAAAAATACCACAGTGATGTCCAATGGGATGATGGTACTTTTTCTGACAATTCCAGGTAAAAGGATTGCTTTTCTGATCTACTATGTTGACTGCGAACAGAAAACAAGCTGGAAGCGTAGGCAGAGGTATGAGGTGGGCAGAAAGTGTGAGAGTTCAGCACTGTATTGCTTAGTGCAAAAACGCTTTGGCAGAGCACATAGGTGTAAAAATATGAAGATGGAAAGAGAGGGAATTCAATTTCTTCCATTTTGAGCCTTTATTTTACTAAAGAGGTGAAAAGTTCTTAAAACATCAAAGAGAAAGCTTTATGGATTGTTTGAGCTGTGAAAAACTCAGTTTGGTTCACACAATCATTGATGATTTTCTCACTTTCTATTGATATGTTATGCATGGAGTTATCACACCAGTGATATTTCACAGTGTTTCTCAGACCCCCAAAAGGTCATGGGATCAGTTGCCAACAAAGTTCTGCTACAAATGCTGATCAGACCTACAGTATTCAGTGCTAGATAGTGCTGAGCATTTTTCACTTTTAAGGTCACTGCAAAGTTTAGGAGCACACCAAGCTATTTGTTACTGAGCACACTAAAACAGAACAAAGGAATCTTGTTAAAAATGAAGATGCTCCTCACATCTATCCAGCATGTTATGGGGCACCAGGTGGAAGTATCAGAAAAATATAGGCCTGCTGAGTAATTTGAGAATAAGAGATTTGTTACACTGTCAAAGGATAAAGATCTTCTGGTCTCTTTGGACAAATCCATTCCTCATACCTTAATACTCAACAATTAAAAATGCAAATAAAATATTTGCACAAAGAAAACTAGAAATCATAGAATCATTTAGGTTGGAAAATAATTCTAAGATCATTGAGCCTACCTTTACTGAGCTATATGAATGGAAGTCATCAGTAAGTCTGTAAAATACTGGATTATTCACAAAACCACAAAAAGAAAGATTCTAAGAAAACATATATATAACCTGGAATAAAAAAAGTCAGCATTAAAGAATGGTCAGTGAGCGCAAAGTAGTCAAATGATTTTTGTTTCCAGCCTGAATAAATGACTGGCAATTTGATAGAGATGCTGCAAGCATGACTTGCTGGCCATGCTGGGTAAGCTAAGAGGCCCATTCTCCTGATTTATTTTCTCAGTCACTTTCTAGGTTTACATCTGCTGCCCACTCTGTGTATGCCTCCTGGGGTGGTGGAGAATCACCACCAGAAAGAGTTATTGACTTCTCATCCACCAGAGATCAAAGAGTCTACTGGCACTGCAGTGTATGATACCTCTCAAGTGACTATTCAAATTTAAGACATAATTTTGTTAATGAAACAAGGTGTCTATTTTGCAGACAGATGAGGTATAAAGGTCATGAATTTTAGTCATCCTGGACAATGCTGCCTTCATTTGCAGGTTATGTGAAAGCTGGATGCGAAGATGATCTGACTGAAGTTGAAACACCCCTATGACAACAGCAGTGAGAAAGTTAATTTAAGATGCGCTGAGCATCTTCATATTCTGCCAGGTAGTGATACAGAGAATTAAAGACTTTTTTCTTTTATAACTTTACTAGTCTTAATTATAACCAACAGCAAACCTAGGTGGAGAAATCTTTTGTTGGTATATTTTATATGCAACTTTGGTTTAATCTATGTTCTTAGCCCCTCAGATACTGTTCTATCGACTGATCTCTTTGCCAGCATTTGGTGATGTTTATCTGTGTAGATGAGGATTAGGTGGGGTTTCCTGCTATACTTTAAAGATGCCTGGGTACTTTCAAATATGCATATGATACCATATATATCAATGCAGAAATGAAAAAGAGGGTGACTGGGCATGAAAACGAACATGAAAAGAAGTGTTGAGACGGAATAGACTGGGAAAACCATGATTTTGTATTCAAATATATTTCTGAAGAAAAATGGGACTTAGAGGACTAAACTGCTGGTGTTTTGGTAAATAAGGCTTTTTATTTACTGCTTTAGTTCAAAACAATTTTAATTACTTCTAAATAATAGTGTAATTTAAAAAAAAAACCTGAGCAAGTACTCTTCCCTTATCTGGCTGAAACCCCAGCTTGTAGCCTCCTGTGGTGGGTGTGCACCCCCTATGCTCCTCGGTGGTCACCTTGCACATCGTGAGCAAAGCACCTGCTGCTTTTGCAAATGAGCAATTGTTCAAGTGATTAACCATTAACATTTCAGTCTCTCAGAAGTGGGGGAACTGCTGTCCCCTTGCAGTCCATAGAGTCAAGAGGGAGTGCAGAGATCCCCCTACAGCCCAAGGTGATACTGATACCTTCTCGAGGCTGACCTGAAACAGAGACTAGACAGGGCAAAAGGATAAAGTAGGAATTTGTTAAAAGGCCTCTACGGGTACTCTTGGGCTGCACAAGAGTCCAGCCAGACCACACCCAAGATGCCCACAAAATGGTCACCTGATCATGAGGTCTCACATTTTAATAAGTTATGGTCCTTTAGCATATTAGAATCAATTGTTCAACCATAGTTTCAGGTTATGAAACTCCATCCTCCTTGTTTTTGATTCTCACTTCACTGTTGTTTTTGTTCTTGGGTTTAAAAGTTGTCCTTGGTATCAAACTAAAGAAGGAATTTTTTTTCTATCTACTCTGTGAAGAGAGCTTAGTAGTACTTAACATGAAACCTAAAACTACTTACCAAAACAACAGAGTCTAAAAAATATGAGAGCTAAAACTTAAGGGATCAATTCAGGCTGTATGCCCAAGAAGAGGCTGTGGCCCAGAGAGAGGACCCTGCTCCAGCAGGGTCCTGGCAGGGACCAGTGGAGAGAGGAGTCCACTCCTGAACAGAATTCCTGGTAGGACTTGTGACCCTGTGGGGAGTGGCCCAGATTGCAGCAGTTTATGGAGAACTGTTGCTCCTGGGATGGACACACACCGCAGAAGTTCATGTCTGCTGTGGGAGGGACCCCACACTGGAGCAGGGGGAGGACTCCTCTCCATGAGCAATGGCAGAAACAGCCTGTGATGACCTGACCAGAACCCCCATTCCCTGTCTTCCTGCACTGATGAGGGAGAGGAGGTAGAACTGGGAAGAAGAGAGAGGTGGGAAGAAGGTGTTTTTAAGATCTACTTTAGTTCTCATCAGTCTGCTCTTATTTTTCTGGTAACAAATTCAATTAATATCCCCAAGTTCAGTCTGTCTTACCCATGATGGTAATCACTAGGTAATCTCTCTCTGTCCTTATCTCAACTCATGAGCCTTTTGCTATATTTTCTCTCCCTTGTTCAGTGGAGGAAAGATATAGATACAGAAAGGCTTTTGGTGGGTGCCTGGCATCCAGCCAGAGTCAACCCACCACAGTGACAGTATGCATAGTATTAGTGAACAGACTCTATACTCTATTATACACTACCGACTCTATTTACTGCCAGTTGTGTTTATTTGTTTGCTTGTTCATTTGTTTGTTTTCTCACTTATCAATGATTATAGGTTTGTCTGGTTTTCTACTTGTCAATAACTAAGGGTTTTTCTGTTCTAGTCTGGTGGAATTAATTTACTGAGACAGGTATGCTGATGTACATAAGCTTGTGTAGATGAGTGCAAGGGTTCTTCAAACAGTCTTTAATGACTCATGGCATTGAATTTACAGACCTTGATTCTCAAATAAAGTACTTGAGAAGGAGTTGTGTGTATTTTGAATTTGTAGAAGACATATCAGGGTTCCCACTAAAACTGTGTATCAAAACAAGGATATGAAGTGAGTGTGATCTTCAGCTGAGACATCAGTTTACAACCTGGTTAATTCTGGTTAATACATAATTACATCAACAGAAAAGTCTGTTTGTATGTCAAATAACTGGGTATTCTACTGCCACAATTAAAGGAATTTTCCTCTTTCTTGGGAAAGGCATTTTTTCCTCCTTTTCATTTTAGAGATCAAATAGACCATACCCTCCATTTGCTTGTCAGAATTAGAAAGCTAAGTTAAGATGTTTAGAGAGAGGGTTTCTTTGCTACCTTGCTGTTAAAATCATGTTTTTCTGTCTTTAACCACAATATTTTCAACATTGCAATGCTAGGAAGGAAGGACAAGATTACTAGCTATCATCACTGATTTTGCTGTTTCCTGTTTCATGTCTTATATGGCCTAAAATTTCTGTAGATAAATGCAGTTTCCAAGTTAAACACAGATGTGGTGCAGTGTAATTCTGGCAGGTGTGTTGGAGGTTGGGTTGAGTTCTTATAGAATTTTTTCCCAGAAGTTGCTAAGAAGCTAATGGCTGGGTGCTTTTCGGTACTTATGGATGCTTAGGGCCAAACAAAAGAAGCAGCTACCCAGAGACATTGATTTCACTTGGCTCGGGGCAGTTTTCTGCTCTGGGGGAACGGCCAGGGCTGCTCGTCTCAGCGAGGCAGAGAGCTCTCACCATCCTTCACCTCGGACTCCGTGGGACCACCGGTCTCTTCGTGTGTCCCCCGGGATTTTGGGAACCTGTTTCCTCCCTGCCCTGCACCCACAGTTTCTTCAGTTCTGCTCGAGGTCTCCCCACGCTGTGTTTCTGCAGCCCCTGCCAGCTGGGACACTTTTCCAACAGCTCCAGCCACTGCGAACCCTCGGAATCATCTCACCCTCCTAGAGCTGCTGCTAGCCTATTAGCTTGTGACGGTACTGAGGGGGGTGGGGGGTTACCAGAGGAAAAGCTGCAACTGGGTTGTTGTTTTTCCCTTTTTCTTCTCTAGTTCTGTTTGTTGTCAATATTGTAGTTATTATTGTTAATTTACCTTGTTAGACTAACTAGTAAAGAACTGTTATTCCTACCGTCTTTATCGTTGCCTGAGACCTCCCCTTCAATTTTGGAATTATAACAAACCCCAAGGGAAGTTTCCATTTTTTTTTGGTTCCTAGCAGACACCCCTGTCTTTCCAAACCAAGACAAGGTGCTATTGTGTTTTTGCTATAAGAGGTGTTACCTGCTCTTGCTTGTCTTTAAAGCTGAGCCAACAAGCCGGTAGATTTGGCTTTGCCTTGAACGTGCAGTGATGTAAGAGAAATTTTCACCAGCAGGTACTTTTTCAGAGGTAAACCAGGTCCACAGTGAAGGGCTTGTTTTCCAGTCCTTCCTGGGCTATCACAAATACCTGCCCACTGCTCCTTAGGAATTATGCTTTCCTTTGCAATTTTTGTGCAGTTGTGCAGAATGTGCTTTGTAGCAGTTTGTGGAGATGCTGATACAAAAGGATAAAGGTTAAGGGTGTTCGAAGAGATATCACACAGAAAATAGGCAAGGGGAGAGAAGCTGGCAATATAATGCAGAGATTAAGAGAGTAAGAGCAAGAAAGGATGTAAAGATGCATGCAAATAGGAGAATTAAACAGGAAAAAATAAGATAGTAGGCTGTGATTGAAAATGGTTAACATGAAAACATAAGGCAGGCAAAAGGAGCTAAGACAATACTGATTGAGATTTCATTCATCAGAGGAACAAGAGAAACAAGAACCTAATTTTCATGAGCATCCTAAAGTTCAGCGGGCATAAAATCATACAGTTAAATTACAGAATACCAACACTCTAAATCATGCATACATACATACAAACAAGATGTTTAAAAAAATAAATGTAATCTTATTTTAAACAGCTTATGGTTTCCCCCAGAACCAATTTAGACATTTTGTTTGTAATACCCTGGCATGGTTCCTGTAAAAATGGGAGCAATTTGAGATTCAGCAAGTTGGTTAGCAATTTAACTGGGAAAAAAAAAAAAAAATCAACCTGGAATAGTCAAATAATGTTAAAAGGTTTTACTTAAGCTCAAAAATCACAGAATTCAGGCATGACTAAAGTGATGCTACTTAACCCCCTCCACTCTGTTGAAAGATTATAGCAGCTATTCATTGTTTGAAATCTCTTTAACACTTAAATCCAGCAGATTAAACATAGGATTTTGAGAACTGAGTGCTAGGTGAGGAGATTGTGAGAAGAATAATGATAAAAGGAGACATTGTCATCAAATTAGTTTAATTTTATAGTTATATTTATAGTTGTGGGGGATAATGCATAGGAGCTAGAAATATTTTTATATCTTGCTTCACTTCTTGTCTGAAATTTTTCTTTTCGAGTGTTATGTCTGTTGCACCTGTAGGAAAGTTGCTCAGAAACTAGAGCTAATAATCAAGTTTTAAAACATCTTTTTTGCTTTTACTTCTTCAGTATTGCCCATGTGATTCTTGGGGCTGCCAGAACACATTGATTTGTAAGAATTCAGATGCTTGGCTAATAAAAAGTACTATACAATCTGGAAACCATTAATAAAAAAAGGTCAAAAACAACTGCTTCTAATAGAAAATAAACAAAGTCTAAATTCTTCTTATTCTCTGTCATAAACAAATGTGTTTAAGGCATTTCGACAATTGTGTTGTTTTGATTTAATCATTATATTCCTTACAGAAATATTAATAAAATATACATAATATATCTATCTCATTTAGGCATATCTATCTTATTTACATAAGATGAATAGAAAATGTACTGGCTTTGTGGTAACAACTGTTACAGAACTTTGGCACAAATTTGAGTTTTGTTTCTCAAAATGGATGGCTGTGAACTTGAGTACCAAAAGATTCAATGGGATTTGATAGAGATTAATGATGCATTTGAATTTCAGGCAGTATGCGTTTTGTTGAACTCTGGGATGGAGTATTGCTTTATTACTTTTCAGGTGAATGCTCTTTTTGAAACTCTTGTCTTAAGTAGGTACTGGATCAGCTTTTTGAATTGATGTTTCATAACTCTGCACCCATTAAGGATATCTTAACATGTGATTTTTCTGAGTTTCTAATTTTGCTTTATAACAAATCTGATTCTGAGACATCAGGAAGACAATTAGGGGATATGGCAGTCTGGTAGTCTATTAACGTAAGAGTTACATTACTTAGTTTTTTTGCTATTAATATTTTTGTTGGTTACAATGAATACTGATTGTCACAAATTCAAATAGTGCAGAAAAGCTAAAATAAACACACTTTCTATATCTAACTGAAATATTTTTCTTAGACTGTAATTCTTCTGTTTAATGGTTTTTTCCTCCAAACTACATTGCCTTGGTAGCTTGAAAAGTCCATATTGTCATTATCAAAATGATTTTAGAGATTTTATATTCCCTGGCTCTCCCATGGTAAGAAAACATACATAAGAGCTTACCTTGTAAGGCTTCATAAATCCAAGAACTATAAGCAAAATTAATTAGTCCTACATACCTTGCAATGGCATGAAAGTCATTCCTCTCACTACATTAGTCTGTCCATCCATCCATCCATCCTGCTGAATTCAGAGTATTTCCTAAGCCTTTGACTGAAGCTATCAGAAAATTTTGTTTTGAGATCAGAATATAGTAGGCCAGTTGCACAAATGATGATAAGACATTTCCCACTTGGCATACTGGTGAAGGCAGGTTGGCTGCAGGATTTCAAATGCCCTAAGACCAGAGGTACTGTGGTTGGCAGATAAAAAGTAACAGCACAGTACTGAAATAACCCCATCTGAGAAATGGAGGTTATACTGTCCTGTATATTTTTTGCTGAAAGGAAGGATTATTTGTAATGGGAACCAATTACTCATTTTTGTGATACTTTGCCATTTTCTTTTCTGTTTGTGATACTAATTGTTAATGTAATTTAAGACTAAATATACAAGACCTTACAGCCTTAAATGCTGTGTATTCAGAGTAACACATTAATTAAAATATTGTGATTAAAATATTCTGGGAATGTATTTTTCACTTGGATTTTTTTTTATAATATTAAGATGAATCCCACTGCAGCTTATGTCGGTCTTGTCAAATTCTATGATGTCAGCCATCAGAAAGATATATGGAACAAAGGGTGGAAACAAAGACTTAGGTTACTGAACAGGAGACAAATCAGGATGTATATATAGCAAGAGATAGAGAGGATGACATAAAAGGATTAACAGAGAACTGACAGAACAGTTGTGTTCAGGAGCAGAGGTGGAGAAAAAAAGTAATGTTACAATGAAAAGGGAAAATAGCTCTATACAAGAGTGAAAATCTCCATTAAGTCACCTCCAGTAAACAGCCTAAAAATATTGTAACAACCTTAACCTGCTTAAAAATAGTATCTAAGTGCAATTTTTTTAGAGCTTTATTTGTTGTTCCCTTCCTATCAGAAATCCCAGGGACAAGTTTCCCTTGAATCATACTCAAAGGTTATGTCAAGAAGGCATTAATGCATTGCTAGTGTTTATACCATCTTTGTTTCTAACATTACAATGGTCCAACTCACTGTTCATAATAGTGCTATTTTGTACTTTTTGCCCCACAAAAAATATGTCTCCCATCTGTAATTATGTCTTTTACCATCTAGTTTGTCTTTCTGGATCTGCTAATCATTGACAACACTGTTAGTAAATACGAAAGAAAGGATAATATAAAACACAATCTTTAGTAAATTTTAAACTATCACATGGCAGTGCTAGTGAGTTTCATGTGCCTGTGGAGAGGTGAGGTTTGTCAGGTTACAGCAGATGACTTGTTTCACCAAACAGGCATGAGGTGCCTGTTGTCTTGGTACCCAAGCCCTTGTGAAAAGCAGATTGCCTACAATAAGCTGTTGTTACTGGTGTTTTCAAATATTTCAGTTGCTTTGTTTGCATGTTAAAAGAGGGAGATTTCATGGACTGTCTTTTCCTTTCTTTGCTGACTGGGAAGCATCTCAGTAGGTACAACAGTTGGTTATATAGAAACATACTCTTAAGGAAGAACATATTATTGTATTTTTCTATCACCAAACATAGTTTAACAGTGAGAAAGAGGAAAAGCCAACTGGCGATTTGCCACCATCCTGATGGCAACAGCATTTATTATTTTGGTCCTTAGGCATCAGTTTGGGAACCACCCTCTAGGAGTGAGCACTATAAAGAGAAATGTGTTGTCTCTGGCTGCTCTTGAAGCTCCATGAGGAATTTAGATTTTTATTTCAGAAGTAGAGCTGGTGGCAGAACTCTAGTGAATACTAATTCCTGCTCTCCCATAGCTGAATTTTCTCCACAGAAATCTCTAATCTCAGGCATTTTGTAGCACCACCTGTCAGCTGTCCTGGATCTTGATCTTGCAGTATGCAAACTTTTTCCATGAAGGTTTTTAAAACATAACCCATAAATTTCAGGGTTTGATTTAGAAAGGCAAGCATGAATTTATATGCATGTGATGACAGTAAAACAAGCTTTTTGCCCAGCAGAAGACTGAGCCATTTTTTTTGCTCACTGAGCAACTAGCAGCATCCACCCCAGAAAGCCTGTTGGATGAGATTGTCAGAGCAAAAGTCTTCTTCACGGATCAGAGCAAGGAATCCACCACAAAGAAAGGTGAAAAAAGAAATAAACTGGAAAGTAGCACAGAAACAAATCCTAGGATGTGGCAAGCGTGTTGAAGGAAAATCAAGATGGGAAGATAAGTGAAAAACAGACATGCAGTTGCAGCTTTTTATCTGAGATTAATTTCTTCCTCCCACATGGGAATAAATATTATTTTCATACTTAATGGAACTTCAAAATTCCTTTAAGATTTCTTTTTCAGTTGAGGGCTAATTTCAATTAACCTCATGTTTTTTAACTCTCACATGAATTTCCCCCTGATAGCTAGCATCTAGATAGTGAAAGAATTGATGCCATTTACAAATTCTTCAGGGAGAGGCTTCAGTAATTTATGCTGCATTGACGTCAACTGTGTACAAAGCAACATTTGTAGGTTAAGGGGGTCAATAAATGACCCTAGGTTAATGATAAACATATATTTTTACTAAGAGGTCATAAAGCACCCCAGAGTAGTTAGCAGATATATAAGGTATCTGATCATCCTGTCTTAGCATCTCTCATAACATTGAATGGTGTCATCTTGTCACCAGAAATTTGACTGTCATTAAGAGAATAATCAAAAGAATTCACAGATAAAATAACAGCTTAGATGATTGTAGCATCAACTGACAAAATCTGAGAGGCTGAAGATGTGATCTAGGACACAGCCTCTGTTTTTCTTCGCAGTAGCACAAGACAAATGCAAAGTTCCACTCCTACCATTGAACTTCCTGGCTTTTGTCATTTTTGTCATGATGTTAACATTGATAAGCATTTATCAGTGCCAAAGGGGTGTGTGAAAATGATTGCATAAATACAGTATTACTATGCATATAATTAATAAGAGAAAACATGCATAAGCTACTGCTGTACTTGACTTGTGTGACTTTCATCAGTTGAGCAAGAATCTGTACTTAGTTTCAAGTGTTAATAAGAAGTGGGGATGAGGGAAATGTGCTAATTCTTGGAACCAATGCCCTTCTGAAGAGTGACAAGGTGGAATTTTCTAGGATACTTGAAATTTCAGTCTGCTGGTATGATTATAGCATGTTGCAATGTAAAGTGGAATTTCCTAGTTAAGAATGTATCTCAGGTTCCTAAGCCCCAGGCCAGTGAAAGCTGAGTGTACTGTGAAGGTGAAAATGTTCAGTCTCCAAAGCGAGAGAGCTATCCACATCAATTTGCAGCAGGCTAAGTGGCATCAGCGATGGGAGGGAAGCTTACAAAGCCAAGCTTAGAGAGCTGTGCTGCAGAAGTTGCACAGCACTGATTGAATGAATCTGAATAAACAAACCAGAGACGTAAATGAAATGGTCCAACAGCACTAAATCTGTAGAAGCACAGTGCTGGGGAGAGGAAGGTGATATAGGAGACAAGAAATGTTTCCTATATAGTAATAAGCAATGTCAATGTATTAAGGAAGGAACATGATTGGCTTATATTCTGTAGAAACTGGGATTTACATCAGAGCATACTTTAGGGAAATCTGTGAAGCAAGTTATATTTGTGGTATTGCAAAAACTTCGAGACTTTACATTTGCAAGTACACGTACAAATTTATATATGTATATCTGTAGCCTATGTGGGTCTGCATTTCACTCCTCCTCCTGAGATTCACTGAGGAGTGAACATCAAATCTAAAAAAGAAAAAAAAAAAAAACATTAAAAAAGCCCCCTCTGTCAAAGCAACCAGAATTTGCCTGGTACCACCACTAAGTACAATGTCACTGATTACGTGCATTGATTCAGTGTGAGTTAAAAAGAGGCCCAGGCTGCTTCTTAAGTTTTGTGGCCTCTGATGATTCTCTAAAAGCACATATCCTATGAATGTTGTTATTATAGTAACAACTGAAAGCAGCCAAGTTTTCTGATTTCAGGTTTTGCTTTGCTCTTCTGAGACGAGCAATGCTTCTGACTTAAAATTGGCTGGTAGCAGATAATTAGGTAACATTTATGGAAAAGTGCTTGAAATGGTGATAACACTGCATTTTCAAGAGAAATACAGAACCTTCAAATTATGCTTGTTTGTATTAATCTCTTCTTATTTTCTTTAAAAATATGGTTGATTGTAGAGACAAAATCTGAAAGCAGAATTTGCAACCTGATATGTCTGTAAGGTATTGAATGCAAGGTCTCAATGTAAGTTCCTTTGAAAAGGTATACAGAAGTGAAATCTGTATGAAAAAAAAAGGGAGTTTTTGATAATATTCTTATCTGCAAACAAAGCCAAATGCAGAGAAGCCTGCATTTGGGAGAAAATACTTTCCAGAGACCTAGAACCAAGTTATATTGCCAACTTTGTACACGATTCTGAACTTCCAGGAAATGTTTCTTTCCCCTTTAAGGAGTTTTAAATTTCAGCTGCAAATGTAACTGCTTCACTTTCTAAATTATTCAGATATTTGTTGTATACTTGTAAGTTTCAGGAATTGCATAGCAATAGCAGGTGTTGAAAAATGAGGTTTTTTCCTTATAATGAGAACAAATAGTGGAGATCCTTAAAAATGCAAAATTAATCTGTGTAACCAAACACAGAGCCCAGGACAGCTTTTACTCACAGGTAGCTTTCAACAAATACATACTTTTTTTCAGCTATAGACCTGAAATGGCATATAGATATTTGAAAAGTATATTTCTTGTTACAGGAAGAAAAAACAGTGTCAGAAACTGAAAATAGGGGAGTTTGATTGCTGTTCTCTGTTCTCACTAGCATCCACAGTTACTTCTTTAGGAAAGAGACCATTTGAGATGCTGAACATCTAAAGGCCTTCCGGGTTCTTAACTTCAGGTTCCCACACTTGAATATTTTTTGTTTTAAATTGTTCAGGCTATAAATTTCAAGTACTTTTATTTAATGAGAAGCTAGGCATCATGAATATCTTCTTATGAACAGTTTCAATAAAACATTATATATCATCACTTGAAAATACATATTGAGAGTGTGTGTATTTTTCTCCTCCTCTGTGAATGCCAAGCTCAGCACACACTATTGGATGCCAGGTGGTATACAGTTCCCTTTTTAACAACTTGCTGTCATCACTTCCCTCTGACTTCATAGCTCTCTGAGGAAGAGGAAATATAAGGTTTGGTGGAAGCTGCTAATATTTTCAAGGAATTATTTTCTGCATGACAAGTTCGAAACCTCAGATCATTAGCTTTAGGTTGTGCTATTTTGTCCAGTAGGGCAGAATTTGAAAGAAATTGAAAAAGAGAAAGTAATGAATACTAATAAAATGATTTGTCTTGATTTTGATCAATTCCTGAGCAGACTTCAGACACAACATGTGAAAGGGCTTGTTGCTGTGATGCACATGCTTCCACCATGCTGTTGATTGTGTGCCTTATAGTGGCATGATTGGACAGTTAAACAGAACTCAGATCTTTGTAGAAATGGACAAAACCAGTCCAGACTGTTCATCAATCCATTTAAGTGTTTTTTCCTGTCTTCTGAGCTTTATTTATCTCTTTGAAGTGCATACCATCCTTTAAAAAGGAAATAAAAACAGAGGGAAAAAAGAAGTGGTGGTCCCATGAAGTTTTCACTGTAAACCATGAATGCATGGGTGACCTATTCCCAGTGGCTGAAAAAGACACTGGAAATGAGTTGGGAAGGGAAGAACAATAAAGATAATGACAAAAATTGTAGTAATACTTTAAAATCATTGTTTTTAACCACTTTGAAAGCAGGAAGAAACCCGAGGCAAGACACGAATCCAGAGTAGGTGCTATTATGGCAAACCAACATTTGTTCCTGATGATGTGCACCAGACTTGGAGGGTAACACTAGTTTCACCCAGAAACCTCCTTCAGCTTTATCACTCAAGTGTTAATGGAGAAAAAATGATGTAGAATTCAGGAACAACTCAACCCCCCAAGCAGTGCTGGCAGGATGGTTTGACGTGGTTTTACATCCCTTGTCTGCACTTCAAATAAACATCAGATTTCTTTACTGTTCGTTTTAACTTTTCTGAAGTTTTACATGAATATGTCTAACTGCCATGTTATAAAGTCCAGCAACACATGAAAAAGCTTTGATCAAATGCCTCTCTAATCATACAAAGACCTCTCCTTTTTATTCAGTATTTTCAGGGAATTGAAATAGATACTAGAACACTCTGTTCCAATATGGAAGAGTAGATGCTTTATATAGCAATTTTGGGTTATAGAGCACAGTATTATGATTTCCTCTGGGAGAATTTCCCAGTGTTGATATGGAACTAGAGTCATAAGCTTTGTGATTCACAAACTATACTCAGAGTCTTCTACAAAAATAGCTTAATTAGGAGGGCTGCCTGACAGATATGCTAGACAATAGTATCACCACTGGAGTTAGCCAGGAATTTTGTGACAAAATGGCTTTTCATCATAGCAGAATGATTCATCGAGCCTAAAACTTTCAGTGGAAACTTTCTCTTTCATCCTACCTTTTGCAGAATGGTTTTGTAGGCACAGGGTAGATATAATGACAAAAGCCATAAAGCTGGTCAATGCTGCTGCAACAAGGAAACTTGTCAGAAACCCCTGGCCTGGTTCAGACTGAAGATACAGATCCTGACCTTCCAAATGTCCCTCACATATCTTGAGTTTTCTCTGGAGGAGGTTCTTTCTACTTCAGGGGAGCTGTTCTGTGAAGCAGGGACCTGAGCCCTGCCCTTCCATGCTCCTGGTGACTTCTCCTCCACTGTGTTACAGAGTAGTTTCACCCTGTGCTGGCACAGTGGCTGCTGAGCTGCCTGAAAAGTGGCAGCTCCAGTGAGGAGGCTGAGCACTGAGGACTCAGGTATTCATCTGCATTAATTGGGAACAATTAATGAGCTGAGCGAGGAGCTCCCACATCCAGGTGAGCCCATTGACTTCCTTCCCATCTTCTTGCTATCTCCAGCTGAAGAGATTGAGGGGTAAATTTCCTACTCTTGGTTATTCCTCATCAGATTTCCATTCTTCAGCATCTGGTTAGCAAGCAGCTCTTTGCTCTTGAGCTCTACCATAAGATAAATACTCTGAGAAATCTGGATATTCTGCCTTAGCATGCTTGTGAGAAAATGTTTCCAACCTTTTTCTGCCTGTGACAGAAATTAAATAATTCTTTATGAAAGGTGTTTTAGTCCTTTGAATCAGGATACCCTGAGAGGAAGAAATATGGATGTGACTGGTCTTAGGACAGCTGAGTTCTGTTGTCAGCATCAATATTAGGAAGCTCAGGTAAAGCAAATCTAGATTATGGGCATTCTTTTTTTTTTTTTTTAATTTAAACATTGCACTTCCTTGCAGCTCTTTTTTTTTCAGAAAAAGCCTTCAGTTTTTCATTTCTTCTGTTAGCTACTGAAAAACTATTTTATCTCTTAATGTACTGATATTACTTCTCTCAGGAAAATCTTTTCCCTTTTGTCCAGATTACTGCTGCTTCTTTATGCTCTACAGGGCACTCATGAATATGGCAAAAATAAAGATTTTAAAAAGTCTTTTTGAACACAGCTGAATTTTGTGGATTGTGTTAAGCCTAATATGTATTCAAATGGACATTGCTGCCCTTGCAGTCTCAGCTCTCCTTCCGTTTGATAGAGAACTGAACTGTGACACAAAATGTCTCAACCACAACAATTCAGGAGTAAGGGCAGGGAAAGCATGTCTGTTACTGAGCTTTGTCTTTCCTAAAGATCAGACAGATTTGTCTGCTTTCATGTTTGATGAGACATTATCTCATGAGAAAGAACTTTTTACTACTTCTTGTTTTAAAATTTTTCCCCATGATTGGACCATGTAACACAACAGGCAAAGTACATAATTAAAGATCATATTATTATATATAGGCAGAAACACACAAAGCCTGTCTTTAATAAGAAATAATGTGTTGCTGAAACTAGTACAACTTCCCTTCCACACAAGTGTTTCCTATAATTTGAGCCCAGTTATCATATATAAGAAATTCCCAACATAGGAATTTTTATAACATAAAATTTTCCTAAGGGAAGGAAAGCAGGATGCCAAAAATAGGTAGTCAGGATTATTATTAGTTTGTTCCCACAAAATTGTGACATCATCTTAAAAAGAGTACATTTAGCTAATTTTTTTATATTTGCCTGGTTTTTTGTGTATTAGGATTTGTGTTTAAAATATTTTGCATAACAGTATGGACAAGGCACTTTTTAAAAGGACAAAGAAAACATTTTCACATAATACCTTCAGTTCAGGAGAGGAGATCTAGGAAAATCACATAGCACAAAGCCCTCAATAAAAATTGCCAGAGTTGACAATATAGCCTCCAAATTAAAGTTTTTTCACTGCAGGTTTTTATCCTGATAGAACTTTCAGAGTTCAGATCCAGCATACAGAATCGTCCCCCTTGAATGCATTCTTTCCTAACTAGGGAAAGAGAACTACTTATTGTCACTTCCATTTGCACTGCCACAAAATATGACACTTTAATTCATTATAAAGATCGTACAAGACAGTCTCACAATGACTGTATTTGGTCTACAACAGTAACTTTTGCTTAAGAAAAACAATTGCTGTTTGGAGGAAGTTCAGCTGCTCCACAGACTTTTCACAATCCAGCTGTCAGAGGGAGATTCCTGGAGAGGTCATTAAAATTTAGTATTTCAAAAGTGAACTCTATTGTATGCTTAGCAGGTATTTTTAGCTTCCAAAATTATTTTTATTGTTTCTTGGAGGCTGAATAATATATAATAAATGAGAGAAATTCTTCCTTTGCTCACCAGTGAGTGGATCCAGAATAACTCCATTCTCTTGAATTGTATTGCTTCAGTTTAAGGGATAGCAAGATTAGGTTTTGTATGTCTTTCTGTTCATTGTGTTTTCATAAGTGTACTACTATATTTCACAGTTTTCCTAGTGTTAGTTCAACAAGCATATGGGGTTTTTTGCCAGTTCAGGCAATTTTGTTTCTCTTTCTCCAGTAGTTATTTCACTGAATACTCTCTAAGCACATATTTACCAGTCTCTGTAATATTACTTGATATGGTATAGAGATATTTTATTGTCTTCCTAATGTTAGTTGATAAAGTAAGTATTTCTCAGTTATTGGAATACTGTAGCTCTTTATAAATATAAAGGAGGTATTTCACACTTTCATGGTTGGGAGTATTCTTCCATTTGTCTGCAATATTTCATTACAGTGTATTTGAAAGTTCCAAAATTGATTTTTCGGCCTATAATGTGTTTTGTACAGAACTTTCTTAGTCTTAATATCGATTTTGCTGTATCTTTCTCTATAAATTTTTGTACTTCCCAATTTTCTTTAATATTAGCTTTGAGTACAAAAGGAAGTGTAAGTCCCTCTTTTTGATGCTACTTGGACTTTCTGAGTCTCCTCTCCTAGTAATGTGAAGTTTAGCTTTAATTGAGTTTTAGCTTTAATTTTAAAAGTCAAGAGTCCCTGTGGCTGTCAAAGACTCCACAATTATTAAAAAAATCTACACATTGTCCTCTCTACAGTAAATTTAGGACTTGGCCTTTTCACTCCCCCCTCCCCTCACCGTCTTGCATTCCAATGTTTATTTCTCATCTTACTTGCTTCCAAGTTATCTGTTTGTTACTCGTTCACTACATCCTTCATTATCCTTCAGTTTCTTTGCCACATGTCCTCCTTTTTTCCCATGACACCTTACCCAATTGCTCTGTTCCCTGCTTCTTCTCTTCTAGCCTGCTTTTCTGCTCTATTTCCCCAGTTTCTCCCACTGCCATATCTAAGGAATGCAGAAATAAAGAGTGGATATTTTTTCACTAGCGGCAATTTAGTATTTGCCTTCAGAGACTTCAGAGAGGTAGTGGCCATATTTGTTGAAAGTAATCTAGCTACAGCTTTATTCAGAGCAGTGGGAGAAAATGGCATATTGATAAAGGGGAAAAAACTTACAGATTACTTCAGGGGGCAAGTTTTAAGGAAACAAAGACAGTTGTTATTCTTCTGATATTCTGTAAGCATTGGGGATTCCCTTCATAATACCCTGCTCTGAAAAATGTCCTTTCTCTCCTGCTCTCAGTTTCTTCAGGCAGCGAGTTAGAATGGGAGAAGAAATGGTCTGTGAGGAACGAAAAGTGTGTATGAACCACAGATGGAGGTGCAAGCTGCAGTTTTTGCTTAAGGAGGAAATATTTCTCTAGTGCTTGATTCTAATTTTTCTTCTTTTTCAAAGCAGTTATCCTGACATTATGCTACACAAATTGCAATAAATACTGAATTATTTTCCACTTAAGGAAAATGTTCAAAATTACTAGACACTGGTTCTATTTTTAGAATGTTGTTTTTCATAACAGTTTTTACCTTTCTCCTCTCTGTTATGACACGCAGTAGTGAATGTAAGCAGAAGTACAAGAAGAAACAAGCTGGAAAATCAGAGGTATGTGGAGTTGGAAATGGAGGGTATGGGGCTACATTGCAGTGGACCTAGAATTACCTTTTTTTTTTTTTCTAATTCTACACTGGCCTTAACATTTTAAGAAATGGTCAGTTTAATTTTGACATGTTGGGAGTAGTTCACTTCTCACAGAAATCTCTGAGCTCATTGTTATGTATTCCTTGGAGTAGATCACTTTTATTTACATAGGTATTTCCAGATTTCCTTTTGCGACTCACTACGCGTCTGAAACTCATGTAAGTGATGGATGGACTGAACAAGTACATGAGATTTCCATTATATTACTTAAGCCTCCTGCACTAAACTTATTATGAGGTTTCATCCCTAAATCTGATGGTATGTAAACTCCATACTTACAAGGCGTAGGACACACAGTATGGCATTGAGCTTCAATTGATCAGTGCAAGATTTTAAGACATATGCAGTGGAGAATGAAACCTACATGGAGTGTGTTTGGCTACGACAAATAGGTATAAACAAACATAAGTCTTGAATGGCATGGCAATGTACAAAAAAGATTCAAGTCTGTCAATCAAATTCTTCATTATGATATAGAATTTTAGTCCAGAGTTGCCTCATGGTGGTGCCACACAGAGGAAGGTTATCAATATGAGAGGTTATTCAATCATCTCTGATACAACATTCTAGTCTCAGAAGTTCCCATTTATATCAGGAAATTAAAATGTGAGGTAGCATTATTACTAGCTTTATTGAGTGAAAAGAGGTTAAAGTATTGCAGAAATATTTTGACAAAATTCCGACCAGGCTTTTAAAAAGAACTGTTCAAAACTGCATAGAAAATGCTTTGGATGTAGACAGAGGACAGACTTTAATGCAAGAGTTCCTCAGCCTTATTTAGTTCTGAAGGCTTCATGGACCCCATGGCCACAACGGCCTAAACACAGAAGTGGCAAAAGTTTGTTCTGGTTTTGACTTCTATGTAGAATACATATGTGCACACACTCATACAACAAAACTGGAAAACCAAGAAATGGAGAGAAAAGGGTGTAGAGAAAAGAGTGTGACTTTTTTCTCTTCAATATTATTTGTGGAAAAACTAATAAATAATCTTTTACAGAAAAGCTGGGTTTTAGGCAGAAGTAATTTTCATTTACTAATTATGTCTTCATAATGGGCACATTCATGGTATTGTAATTTAGTGAAGTCATTCAAGGTTATTTTAGCCTAATCATTTGACTGAAAAAAGGAATGTCTGAGGGATTTGAGGAAATTTTGTTGCAACATGAAGGCTTTCGTTAGGTCAAATATTTGCATGTTTCATCATTCCTCTCTATGGTATGTTACTCTGCTTTGCACTGAGAAGATGAAGAGGGAGAGAATTCCTAAAGCAGAGTTTTCACTTAACCATGTAATATTTTAAATGGCGTGTTTACTTTATCTGTAAAGCATATGCCTTTCTTAAAGTGAGCAATACCAACCTTAAAGTGAAATGCAGAGCACTGAAATGGTTGAAGCCCATAATGTGGGATGGAAACTGTGGGTGCTCACTGGGAAATGGCGTGGGTTCATTAATGGCTCTAAGCAAGTGAACTTGGTTTTATATCTCATCCGTCACAAAGGGTACCACTGCCATTGTCAAAGGCAGCTGAAGAACTTGGATTTTTGCTTACCATGGCATTAAAAGGACTCACGTTTGTGCCACAGGAGTGATCCTGTCTGGACACTGACCGTGTGTGATCCCATGTATCTTGCCAAGTCGGCAAAACCCATAGTTCAAACTGATACCACCTGGCTCCATAAACTTCAGAGAGGCACAGGATTTGTTCATCCTCACACATGCAGTGCATGATAAGGAAGAAAAGGTAGCACATCTAACTGATGCCTAAGGCATCATAACAAATGCTGGGAGTACAGGTGCTTCGATGACGGGGAGAGAATGGCTTTTCAATTGAACAGGGAAATTCTATCTAAAACAAAATAAATGTTCAAGCCATTTTTCTCTTACAAAAGGAATTACATGATCTTGTAAATGAGAGATGAAAACACAGGGAACCTGATAAAGACTGCATAGAACATAAAACATAGAGAAAATGTTCAAAACCTCAGATAGTGGCTTTACCTTACAAATGCCTATTAAACTGACAAGACAGAAACTGTGAAATACACAGTTCTAGTACAAGGAATGTTTGTGGGAGAACTAATATATTTTATCTCCTTATGATAGGGGGTAAAAGAAATAACCTCTCTCAAGCTTTTAAGTACTTCATCAAAACTGAAACAGAAACTTAAAAAAATAGCTTGCAGTAATAAATTGGTGGCTTGTGTTGAAAAAGCCAAAAACCAAAATGGTACATTGTCTCAGGTTTACTTTAAGAGTAACTGAAACCTGTCTAAGTCTTGGCATGGCTGTCACAGAACTTCTATTTTTGTGTTCATAAATAAAATAGAAGAAAAATAATGCATTTCATTAGAAACTATCAGGCTTTCTTTTCTTTGTGACTTCTGTTTTGCCTTATAATTATTTATTTTGAGTAGTTTTCCTTATCATAATAAGAAAAGCTTTAGACTTCGTGGCCAAAAAAGGCTTTATTTTCTTAAAAAACGATGAAATTAGGAGACATTTTATAAATGGCTCACAATAATTTTGTGGTCATTCCTGTAAATATTCCCAAGTAGTGAATAATCTTAATGAAGTCTACTTTGACTTCAGTTGTCTGTCAGAGGCTTTTATGGTGCTCTTGCTCCAATGAGGTTACTGAACGTTCAGATTTCAACCCAGATTCAGACTCAGATAAAATGTTACGTATATTGTTTCATAGCTGTACACATAAGGTGCAACCCAGAACATCACTTACCATTTGAGGATCCATAAAACAGAGGCTTTATTTAACTCCTTTGCTTCAGTGAGTACTGAACTTGCAGCACCCTGCAACAGCACATTTTATAATTCTCCATATTAAAATATATATCCTGAGACATTAGAACTTCCTTTTCTTGGTGATACTGGACTCCAGACAGCAGTGGTCAGTTCGCATCTCAGTACCCAACTACAAGATAGTATAAAACTCTGAAAGTAAAAGTAGAGCAAAATAGATTTCAAGAACTGCAATTTTAATTTTTAAAATTTTTTAATTACCTAACAAACAACCAAACACCCCTTAGAGTAGCAGAATTAAAACCCTACATTTCTGCCAGAATCTCTGCACTGCATGTTGCCAAAAATGCCGGGAAGTCAGCCTAATTTTCAAATATGGGCATCTTAATAGGATATCCAAATTGCACATTTGGGTACTTACATAGACACTTAGATGTGTAAATTCCCGCTCTGTGGATCTAAGTGCTGATTTGAGCATTCATGTCTGAGATTTAGACATTCCATTAAAACATCCATATTTGATATTGGACCCACAGTGTGTGTGTATTATTAATGTTTAAATAGAGGAAGAGCATATGAGCCAACTGTGCACCTTACATAATACTGAGTAGCTGAATGTATTTCTTCTGCACAAACACATATTGAATATGATAAAACAGCACCACTGAGGTTCCAGTAAGTGTACAGAGAATCCCTTGAACATACCTTGAGAGAATATGAAATATCTGCGCTATAAAATAAAAAAAAATTCAAGATATGCTTTTACTTCTAAATGCAAGCACTAAAAAACATTAAGAATATAAACATAGAAATAAACATCAAAACACTCTTTTCTGTGCACCTTTCTATTGGAATCTGGAGAAAGGTCACTTATTGTAATAAAGATGTTCACAGTTTTAGATGTTTCCCTAAGCAGCAGTTGCCCAGTGTATTGGATATTAAGCATTCCGTACATACCAGACACATGGCCTCATTTGGTCTGGAATTCATGTCTCTACCAAGCTTTTTTATGCCTCCCCCTCTTGCTCATTGAACATTCTTCTTTTATGTGGGCCTTTCCAACCATTCTTCCATGTACTCTAGCTTAAACATAATCTTCTGTGTTATGAGCACTTCAGGTATTAAAAAAACATGATTAGGCAGAAAAAAAAAATGCAGTCAACCCAACCTCCCATCAAACTCCTGAAACTCTTGAAATCACTGTGCAAGTCTTTGTGTTTGGCTTTTACTTCCAAAGTGCAGAAGTGGTTGATGTTAAGTTGGAAGGCATAGTGAAAATAAGAAATTGCTGTGACAAATTTGAATGAGCTTTTTTTTAAAAAAGAAATGACAAACAAAGGAAACACCCCCACTTGCAGAAGGACTTGTGTTGACGAAGCAGGTACCTGAAAGCGCTAGCACAGACATCCAGCATTAGTATTTCTAAGGAAACCCTGAAGCATGCTCATCCTTGAACCAGGTTTCTCAGGGACCCTTTGCAGGGCAGCCCCACCTGGGGATGAAGAAAAGTAGTAGCTCCTCCTCAGCTGCAGGGTCACAAGGGTGAAGCTCAGAGGAGTCACAGCAACTTCATTTATAGGACTTGCAGGTATCCTCCAAATAGCTTTGTTTTATCTGGAAAGGAAAAGGGAAGGTAGAGCTGTACCAAGCTTTTTCTGAGGATGTTTGTTGCAGATACAGTCTCCATGACCAATGGTTTCCTTGGCTCTGGTTTTTGCAGAGTCAGAGCAGGATCTGAAATATGTGCTAGGTATGAAATAGCAGAAAACAGGGATGAAAACAAGGTGGAGAATGAAAGGATAAGGGGTAGGAAAACACATGGGTCTTGGCTTCATTGGAAAAATGGCAGTCTGAAGCAGACACAAAGCAAGCATACATGGTAAGTAAACTGACAAGTTTTCCACTATAAAAAGATCTTAATAGAGGCAAACTTCTCAAATTACAGCAGATTGAAATAGTTTTAACTGTTTTAACAGTTTAAGTTACAATTATCTTAAACAGCCATGCAGGTACAAATTGTGCTAAAACTCAGAATTTGAATCAAGGAACTCTAACTATTGGTGATTTTTCCAGTACTCCGTTTATGGTAGCTGGGAATAAACAATGACTTTTATTATTTTCAGGTATACTATACTAGACATTGTCTAAAGTACAATTAATTTTTTGGTTTTTTTTTTTTTTTAAGTTTGCAGTTAGCTTTTCTATTTTGCATAGCCTGCAGGATATTTTAGTACATTAGTTGACATGGTAAAATATATTACAAAGCTGTACTCATTTCTGATGCAAACAAATAGAAGTTTCTTTGCTTATAAAACTGACAAGTTAAGGCTACTTTTGTCCCTGTACTTGAAGATAGCAAACATTTATTCTGTCACTGTAGAAATGGTTGTCACTTGTGCATAAAGACATAATGGAACTCAATCATAAATAGTATTCTTGTTTAATAAAACTTTTTAATTTGCTTGAGAAACACTGACTTAACAAGTAACAGCTGTTTCTGAAGAAACATGTTATAACAATAAAAATATATTACCTTTGCTTTATAATATTATTAATTTCAAGCTAATCATCTACATTTCAGCTCAGAAAAATCCACAGAAAGTAATTTCTTTTTAAGTATAAATTGTGGATCATACAGCTTTTATGATTTTAAAATAAATGTCTGAGTTTAAGAAAGGATTTAAACAACTACATGAGTATGAGGGTAGCTCTTCAATAGAAGTGTGGCAGAGTATAAAAGAAGATTTAATATACAAATTAATTTTGCTTATAATCATGCTGTATCAAATGTATTTGTACTTCTACCCATTTGCATTTTTCAGGCTTTTTCAGTTTACTGGTGTTACTGAAATTTTAATACATCTGCCAAAGGTTGCCCATTGTACTTAATTTCAGTAAACCAAAATTTATCACTTGACTCCAAGTGCTATCATATTTCAGCTATTTACAAATACTCAGGACATACACTTGAGATGGAAGAGACTTATACTGAGATCTTCCGCACTGCAGGTGCTGTCTTAAAGTTTTCTGCTTTGACTATCTTGTGAAATAGTCAATGGCTTAAAAAGACAGTGATGATTTGCTTTAAAACTTCTGGATAAAACCATGCTGAGGGAGGCAAAGCAGCCATTTTTCATCCCTGAAGCAGTGTATTCTTTTATTTAAGGGTGAAAAGATTATTTCCCTCTCTTTGCTTTTTACCAAAATATACATCCAATTCATGGCCCATGAATCCAAAAGTTTTAAAAATTTGAGAAATAGCAAGGTGAACCTTTATGTCATAGGAATTTTTTTAATTGTTTTTGATAGAAACTATTAATTAAACATAATCCTCATTTGTGGGTGGCTCATACTGAGAAAAAGAATTAATTCCTTTTCCCAAAATATAAGTAAGTTACCTTGTTCTAATTGTGTCTTACAGGTTGGGAATTGCCAATGTCTTCTCTAAATGTGATAAACTGGCTAATAATAGAATTCAGTTAGACAGAGTTAATTCTTCCTGTGCTTTTCTTTCTTGAAATAGACTGTTCCCTGTTTCCTGACTGCTGAAGATGGGCTGTTGTTACTACAAACCTTGAATTCTTTAAGGTAAGATTGCTGCAATGCTGGATGCAAGTGGTGTAAAAGGAAATATAGTGTGGTAAAATTTCAATCTCAAAATGTTCAACACATTAGATATTTTTCCAACCAATCCAAGTTTTTTGAGATTTTCTGTTATTTAGTCTTTGGCATTTGAAGATAGGGAAGATTATTTGTCCCATCTATTACATTAAATGCTTGGGTTCTGCATTTGTCTCTGAAAGAAATAGATTGTTAACAGAAAGAAAATGTCTGTGGACTTTAATCATCCATTTTTCACTCATCTGCATCACATCTTGCGGCTGCAACTGTACCGCAATTAGCAAACAATCTACTCTGATTATGCAAGAAATGTTATAGGATATTAAATGCAGTCAGAGAGAGAGAGAAACAGATTCTCTAAACTTGTAGACAGTTTATAAAACCTGGAAAATCCTTTAACATATAAGTGGTGTCCAGCCCAATGCCCTGTGAACATCCAAAGTTGCATAAGTGATAAACTTGATGAATATTGTCCGAGTAAAGCGCTATGCATGAAAGACTCTTTATTTCCCACCTGAGATTTTTTCAGTGAAATACTGCTCTATAATGAAAAATTAATATTTTTAAAGATGAATCTAAGGGAACATGAAGATATATTTTTATTGCAAACTGGTCTGTTTGTAAAGTATTTTGTTAGAAATGCATTAGCTTCAGTGTACATCATATTCAGACACCACCAATCAGCTACTTAATTATTAGGCACATTTCAGTTTACCTTTCAGGTTTCGTTTTTCCTTTTCCTTTCTTTTGGGCCATCAAATTGGCAGAGCAGTTTGTTTATTCCCAGTTTAGCAACAGATTTGGATTTCAGAAGATAACTTCTCATCTCATTTTATCTTTCACAAGGTGTTGATGTTGTTCCTCTTCGGAGGGATGAGATCCAAAGCTTCTTCTGATGGAAATATTTCCTGAATGGTTGTACACTTCTGCAATGGTTGTATTCTTCTGCCATTTGTTGTTGTTACTATATGAAAAAAAAAGTAGTTACTGACCTTGTGGCAATTGCCTTTTTTTATTTTTCCCAGGCACTTTCCACATGTCCCCTTTGGCAAAATTTTAAATTGCGGTCACATTTTAGCAAGATAAGGTTACTCGCTTGCAGTCTGTTTAATAAGCTACCAAAGACAACTTTCTCCCTCAACTAATTTCATTATTGCATGAATTATTTAATAGAAGCTATATCTTCTGATGGTTTACAATAAAAATTCTACTATATTGACATTTTCTGGTTCTCAAATGCTCTGCCTTGTTGCTCAATGTTCTTTGAAGGCACCATATTTGTATGGGACATACCATGCGAACCCATGTGCAGATACAGGTGATTGTTACCTTCAGATCTTTTCAGTCTGAGATTGAGGTTATGACAGAACCATTTCTATGTTCAGAGAACTTTGATCATTCCTTTACCTAGCTCAAAGAGTATTTTTTTTCCATGCTTTTATCTGTGCCTGAACGTTTTGAAGCTCTTGTATTGGCGAAGTATGTGATCTTTTCACACTTTGAGGGGGCACTGCTGTGTGTTTTACTGCCGCTGGAATGGTATCAGTGGTCTTTTGCTAGCATAGGGTGAGTTTCTAGGTTGTGAGGTTTTCTTGAAAAAGCTAAACATGCACACAGGTCCAAAACCTCAGACAGATGCAGAAGAATATTAAGACCACTCTCAAAATACTAATTTGGGCTGCTGTGTCAAGTCTTAAAATGCTGACAGCTATGCTAGGCAGGGGAAGATGATGTAACTGCTGTTTTTTCTAAGATATGATCCATGATCTTCTACACCCTTCTGAATTTGTGCAGATTTGACAATATTGCTACATTTACCAAAAATGCTGCAGTCTTACCTACACCTCTGTTGTATTTCCCATTGCACTTGTTGCACATAATATAGCTCCTCTTCCCCCTGCCTTAATTATAAGCAGATGGAAAGTGCATTTGTCTCTGTGGATTTAAAACGACACTGGCTGCCTTGGTAAACACAAGGAAAAAGCTAAAGGAAGAAAGAGAGTGTAGCACATGCTGAGTGAAAATGCATGAGATCAAAACTGACAGTCAGGTAGCTCTGGCTGATTCAAAGGTACCAGGGAATGACTTATCATCTTGGGTTAGATCAGACCTGGAGGCAGAGTCAGGGCCCAGTTATTCTGATTTCCAAGGCTGCCTCTATTGCTAACATTACTGATGACATCATGCTTCCTTTTGTCATAACAGACTCATAAACAGTAATGAGCTGTTGGGCAGCAGACCAGAAAATATGAGGAAAAATTGGGAAAAATGGAAGTAGGTAAAAGATGATTCAAGGAATAAGGAGAAAACAAACACCAGAAAGCAAAGTTGCTAGTAAAAGTCAGAAGTATTTTAGTTGAGAAATGGAACATCAATTGAATGGGACTGTGGATAGGTAGGCTGTTAGGTGACTGCAGAGTCTGTGCCTATTTTAAATGTGCTATTTATCAATGAGAGAGCCCTAGCCAGCAAGGGGTTTGGAGAAAGGAAAAAACATGACTGAGGAACTCAGGGGATGCCTTGAGACACTTTACCAGTGGGTAAGAACTCTTAGTTTTCCATCTTGTTTCAACAACCTACAACATTTAGGATGTGGATGACTGCACTGCATGACTAAGTTATATTGGGAAATAGAAGTAAAAATTATACCTCCTTGTGTATAAGTAAGAAAGGAGGTACAAATTGATTGCTGAAGGGAAAGTTCTAAAAGTCAAACTGCAGGAGGAAGTAGCTTTAAAATCTGGCAGAACTGTTTGGGGGAACCAGTGGTATATTTTAATTGTCTAAGGTAGCTGTTATGGGAAAGTTTTATTGCTTCATTGAAGACATTTTCTTTCCAGTCTATATTTCTATTTCACACTCTTAGCTAGACAGAGCTTGAAGAGAATTGTGAATATTTCTTGGTAAAAAAAAAACAGGAAAAATAGCTTATGGGTTTAAAGTTTGGGACTGGGGGAAAATGATTTTCAGAACAGTTGTTCCTGATTCTGACATGAATTGCACTACAGTTATATGGCAAATTTATTTATGTCAGTTCAAGACCTTTAAAAAAGAACTAATTCTTTCCATAATGCCAAAAACTAAATAGTTTTGTTCCCAGAAAAGAGGTTATATAATGGTGGGAGAGATGACATTGCCCATGGAAGGCTTATTACTTAAAATAACACAATAATCCTAGGTGGTAGGAAGAATTAATGACAGAAAGTAATGAGACAGCTTAGACATTTAACACAGAGTCTTACTTTATTGTTGTAAGAAAAGAATGGACAGAAGGACATATAATTTTTTACAAAGATCTGTAATTTCCTCAAAATCTAAGTCAAGTATATCTCATTTTGCAGTACTTTCAGTTGTACAAAAAAAGCACTGGTATTTAAAACAAGCGAAGTTATCAAATGTTTTCATAATCAATATAATAATCAACATATCCACAGTCCCAATATTAACGGAAATCTCAGTTTTCTGGATGTTGCTGCTATCTTGTTATTTTTTTGCACTTGTCAGCCCTAACATGCTTCAAGAGGTACTGAAATAACACGCTCACTAAGAAAAAGGTGCAGTTAGCCTCTGCATTTTTTTTTAAGTCTGTCTTTATTCTATATGAGCTGAGGCTCTCTCAGCACAGTTGATCATGCTCTTAAAATGACATCTTTCTTGACCTCTTGAACCTCTCATGGTTCTCCTGCCTCTCTAAGGTCTGCCTCCTGAAGAATAATGAAAACTGATTCTTTTTCATCCCTTGATTGGTTCATCCCTCTCTGTTACAGAAAACAAAGCTGATTCCTTTGTCTGTCCTCTTTTCCACTGTTTCTTTCCCACATGTTCTTCCTCTGATGCTGCCTTAAATTCAGGTAGTAAGTCTTTTGGGTCAGAGTCCATTTTTTCACCTGTTCGTGGGCAGGGCCTCACCAGTTGGAAGACTGGTCCTTCACTGGGTTTCCTAGGCACATTGGTAATACTGTAAATTAGCATCATTAAGTCTAAGGTCTTTTCTAGTCCACAGGGAAGTGCAATAAATATAAATTAGTAAATGGTCAGCCAAAAAAAAGAGAACCCTTCCTAGTAACAAGGAAATGACAAAAAATGTATTGACTGTATAACTAAAGTGAAACCAAGTGTAAACACTGCTTTTGGAATATATTGTAGCATATAACTCTTTATTGACTCCTTTTTTGTATGTATCTTACTGGCTCTAATTGCTTTCTGCTTCCCACTCAAATAAATTTTTATGATTAAGATGATGTGATTTATAGAAATCCTTCCAAGAATCCTGTTGATTTTTAGTTGAAATAATTTCTTCTCTACGGACAGGTAGAATACAAAGATATCCCAGTTTTGCCAACACTGTACCATCCCCACTTATTTTTCCTAACTTTTTTGATTCTTTCCCTACCCTAAGACTTAATCAAGGCTGTATCTGAGGGGATATGTTTACAGGGTGAGGCATTCTGCTTTGCAGATTTTGCTCTACAGGACATTTTCTGGACCAATGACTCGCTCAAGGGAGTTTGTGTACATATTTGCAAAGTCTTCACCTGTCTGCTGCAGCAACCTAGGTGCTGAGCATGCCCTACAAATGAAAGAAACTCAAGCATCAAGTGCAAATGAAGGTTTGCTGTAGTTGGAGCACCCCAATGTTGGAAACAGGCTACCAAATCAGTTGTGCCACCTTTTCTCTAACAAAGTAACAGTAGACTAATGCAATCCTTGAGTGACAGAAAAAAATATGAGCCAAGATGATTAATTAAGTAGTCAATAGCGAACTCATCCCAAATGTTTGCAACAAGCAATATGATTGAGTGTGTAGAAGCAGCATTGCATTAAACCCCAGATACTTATCAATACTGGTAGAAAGCACTCCAAAAAATTGGATGTTGTTTGTAGTGGATCATTTCAGCAGTGATTCATCAAATGCTATCACGTATATCTGACAGAACTCAAAACTGGCAAGTGTTCTAATGGAACATAATAACAATGATGAGTCGTACATTTGTAGCACTTACCAAAAAGAATTCCAGGATTGACAAATTGGAGAGGCAATGTTGGCACACTTAAAATGAAGCATTTGTACAGTATATACAGTACTCAGAGATGTGAAATAGATTCCAATATGAAATGTAGAGATATTTCTTAACATCTTTCTCAAACTTCATGCCAAGATAGTGCCTAATTTTGATCCTGTCACTCACAAACCCCTTTGCATCTGCTGTTTCAACATGTGAACAGTGACCCGGTTCAAGCTGCTGCTAAAATTTGAGTACTAATTAATAAGAGGGAAGCTGGCTGATGGATAATTAAGATCAGAGAAGGAAATTCTGGACAATGTATTTGCAAAATTGCACTTGGAAGAAAGATGTAGAGTGGTTTAAGAAAATTAAAACCATTTTGAAAAGAGAAGTATTTGCAAAGAGTATCACACATTTTAATCACCATAGAAAACTCCAGCTTTTCACCTTTCTAGGAAACTTCACCATAATCATCCCAGCTGCTGGAATGGTCTTGTACTTGACTCAGTTGCATTACTTCTCCCAAGAACACATAAAATAAAAAAGCGAGTTTTAAAGGGCTCTAGCTCATCAGTGTTACTCAGGCTTGCAAGCCTCTAACAGGTGTAACTGCTGATCTATTTCTTACCTTATCTTACTTTATTTCTCTATGGCTGAATACAACAGACCAGTAATCCAGATTAGAGCTTTACACAAAAAACCCACAGTCTCTCTCATATGTAGCTCTATAGAAAATATTTTGCAATTTCTTTGTCTCTGGAGATTCTTTTGATCTACTGTTTGCTTCACTTTAAAGTATGGTTTCTCCAAGAGTATTATCTTACTTTTGTTTTTAACTGCTGTAGGTGACCAAGTTAAGTGGAAAAATGTTAGCTATACACACACAAAAATTAGTTTACACTCATCCACATTTTTGTTGGCATGTAAAATTCTGTAAAGTAATTATTTTATTCAAAGATATTCACCAGAGATAAACTACTAGCCACACATCTCTAAGAAATAATCCCAAGCATTTTTTGACTAATAACCACTGCTTTACACTGTTACACAAATGCTAAACACATGAAGATACAGTTATCAGAAGGCAGGAGAAGGGCTCAGGGATTATGAGCATATCATCCCTATTTGCTTGGCCACATGATACCAGGTCAGGCATAGTGTTTGAAAACAAGATTTTCTGACCAACCTGTGTACTGGAACAACTGCTTATTAAACCATTGCTGCTGCTTCTTGCATAGGTCTCAGGTCCTACAGAAGAAGGAAAACAAGATCTAAGCACATCCAACATCAATCCTCTGTAAATTTAATTAAATGCAGGAAATCCATTTATGGTGTAGGCTTTGATCAGTGTCATACACAAATGTCCACACACAGAGTCACACACACTACAAAAATGCATTTCAGGAGTGAAAGAAACAAAAATGCTATGAGAAATAAAAGTGTTCTGAACTAAATGACTAGCTCTGTACTTTCATTTTCTTCACTTTCTTGCTTTTAAATCCTAGCACTCCATTTTTAAATTTTGCTTTCAACAACAATGCCTTGATGGTCATTAAACATTGACTCTCTTCTGAAAGCAGGATGGTTTCTCCTTCTGCAAAGGATGGGATCTGGCAGCTAATTTTGCAGCCACATCAATGTGATCTTCCTTGGGCATTCCTGCAATCTTCCATCACAGAAAAATATAATTGTGTGTCTGAGCATCTTTTTCCCAAAATGTAAGCAAAAAAAGGGTTTTAAATTCTGTTTATCTGAGCAAGATACAATTGTTACTTCACTTCATTTTTTTTTTTTTTTTAGGTACTTTTGTGTTGCCCAGTGCTTGCTGTCAGGTTGAGGCAGCTGAGTGATATTTTGGTCAGGTATGTCTAATTCAGCAGAAGCAAGGAGCAAGAATCATCTGCCTTATCTGAGAGATGAAAGATCCCACCTATTAACTGAGAGGCAGAGACTCTGGTTTGCAGAAGGGGATAGCTTTCCTCCTTGGTGACAGGCAGAGGCTCTGGGGTCACTGCCCCCTCAGTAACTTGCCTTGGCAGAGATTGGTTCACTGCAGCACACTCTTGAGCTCATCAAGGGGCAAGGGAACCTCAGGTCAGGCTGAGAGAAGAGCAGGCCTGAAGCATGCTGCAGCCCTGCATTGTGCTGCTCCACACAGCCTGCAGAAAGGCAGCAGGAGAAGGGCTTCCTGCTGAGCTCCTCCAGGCACCTGAGTGAAGCAGCCCTCAAGGGGAGGCAGCATCATTGCCGAGTGGAGTTTCATCATCCTGCCTCATCACTAGGGCTCTGAGCAATGCTGCCTTGTATGCCTAAAAGCAAATTCCTCTTCCCAAGGTTTGAGTAGGCGGGCAGCCTGTAAACAGCACTTTCCCAGGGCCAGAAGGGTTTCCCTTTTCTTCTTTCCTTGAGCACCAAAGTGAGAGACTAAAGCACACAATTCATTTTATTTATGCCTCTGTAACTCAGGAGTAACTCTTTACAGTCAATACAAGACTGAAACAGTGAGCATTGATTCCTGAGGCATTTGGGCGGCTGGGCAAAGGAGATGGAATCTGCAAATAGCACTGTCTCTGAACAAGATTTTTTTTTCCCCATAATAAATTTAAATTTAAAATTTATTTATTTGCATAATCCTTATAAATTTCTATTTAAAATAAATCTCCCTCTATAATATTGACTGATATGTTCTATGAGGTAAAATGGCTTAATTTGGTCCAAACTTCAAAATCATACTTTTATTTTGCTATTCAATTTGGGAACAAGAAATATCGATACCCGTTGGGTAAAAAATGGTATGTTTTTTCAAAATAACCTAAAAAGAAATATAATATTGTTTAAGAACTCATTTATTTTTTCTCAAATAGTTTGATTTCTAGGTGGTCTAAATACTACCATTGTTAGCACCAACTTCTTTATGCATTTGATTGAAGGATGCTGATGCTATTAAGTAGAAAACCTGCAAAGGCCATGAAAAAATATCTTTACAACAGTTTCGTTCTGTCAGCCTACAACAGGGTGGGCTGGAGGATGAGGCCAGAAACTAAACTGAAATATTGAATAATATACACTTGCATTCATTTCAAATAATCATAATTACTTAAGTTTATAATGACATGTAATCAAAATATGATTTGGGGGAGGTGTCTTTGCTACTGTAAAAGCCTTTTCTTGCTGAAAAACATAATAACCACATTTAATGACAATTAAGATGCAGCTGGATAATGATTTGATGTGCTTTTTTGATAACTATTTCAAGGTATCAGGACATCTGAATATCATATTTTCCATGGAAATTTATTCTGCTTTAACATCACTGTTGCGAAGGAGAAGGTTTTTAACCTATTGCATTGGACTAAGGGTTAGAATCAAAGGAATGTGTGTCCAGCATCTGCTGGAAATTTAAGGTCTGTGGACTGCTGACAGGCCCTGTGGACAGAACATGGTGAGAGGCAAGTTAGAAAGGAAGGACTGCAGATGTCTCTCCCCTTAATGTTAGGGTAATGAAAAGATGAAGAGCTACACAGTTGGTGTGGTGTTCTGCCCCAGTTCTTGCCACTCCTCAGGACAGATTTTGGGGTTTTTCCCTAGGATTTGGTGGACTGTAGAAATTTACTCTGTTTAAAGCTGATCTGGACTTCATTACTGAGAAGCATCTGAAAGTCATTTGTTAAACCATCCATCCAGAATATTTCATTGTCATTTGAAATTTTGTGGAAATCAGAACATTCCTCAAGACTCAGAAGATCCATACCAGCCACAAGAACCAAAGGGGACTTGGAAGAGAGAGGTTGTGTGATCTTTTAGTTCTCAAAAGTCCCGTTAAAACCTGAAATCTGCTTGTTTTCTCTCATTATGATTTATTGTACTTCTCTCTCATACTGTCTACAGTTTGAAGCATTTTCCTGAGCCTTATGTCCTCCATGGCACTTTGGAAGTGGCATCTTTCTCTGAACTAGTTGGGAAGCTTCCCTGTTCCTATGCTTAAGAGCTAACTGAGTTGTGCCCTCTTCATTAACTAAGGGGTAAAAGCACTCGATTTTCCAAATTTGTCCTGATGGAAGGAACAGTTTCTGCTTAGAAATTTGTGTATCACCAAGAACTTGGGGTGAGAACCTTTCCACTTATTTATTTTCATATGTGATTCCCTTAAACAAACAGATCTCATCTTCATATCATTTGGGCACAATCATGGATGGCATTAGCCAGACATAAAAAAAGCACATAAAACTGAAGCCACTTACTGTTTTCCAAATCCTGGGCATTGGAGGTGGATTCTTTTCTCTGTAACTAGTGCAACCTGCCACAAAAACAAAACCAAAACAAAAACTGTAGGTAATATTTGTTTTATAACAAGGAATTCTTTGTTTACTGCCAGAAAAGGATTAGCCATTACGAATAAAGGAGAGGTCTGAAGGTATCCTCAAGACAGCATAACTCAGAGGCATAAAAAAACAAGAGAGAAATGGATTTCTGGGAGTTGTGCAAATCTCTTGGAAACAAGCAGACAATTCCCACCTTGTGCCCCTCCACAGGGACAGTGCTCCTGCAGATCAGTGTTTAAAAGGGCCTATACAAATATTAAGCATAATGTCATCCTCCTACCCAATCAGTGTCCTTTGTACATGGGTGCAACATGGGTGTACATGGACCCACAGATGAGGTCTAACGCAGTGAAGATGTTAAGAAGGTGATCAGCAAGAGCAGGTCTTCCCTGAGAGGATACAAAGAGCACTTCTCATTATAAAGTGGCAGAGCAACGCATTTTTCCACTTTCTCTGTTCTGCAGTCTGCTATTCCCTGGAGACCTCAACCTGCCAGAGTACCTGCTGGCAGTACCTGGCCTTTCAAGACTTACATGCCCTTAAAAGTGTGTGTGTGCATGTTGTTGCCAAACTTTTAGGATGAAGTCTGTATTCTTTTACTGTTGTTTAGTCTTTCATACAGCAATACTGCTCCATACTATAACCACCAGAGAATAAAAGCAAACTACTTACTCAGCAGTAATAAAATATAGTAACTTCTGAATATTTTATGACAATGCTTTAGGTGTAAAAATTTATCAGACTCTGTTACAAAATAATTGTGTTAAGGAAATGAAAAGAACAAGTGGAATATAGCAGGAGAATGGTACAAATTCAATCACCACTTATTATACTCCACTTTTAAATTTTCTTCTTACCACGGAACTCTGTAGCTGTTTAGAGGTAACTGCCATCAGTGTTCCATTAAAAGTTAATTTTTATAACCCATAAATATATTTAAAAATTAAGCCCTCTCTGTATGGCATACATGAAATAAATTGCCACAGCAGCCTGTGCAAAGCAGAAAAGGTAGAACCAGGCACACTATGCTGTAGGGTAGACGAATAAGACTGGCTTTTCCCCTGAAGCTTAAAATTAATCTATTCCCAGACTTTGGTGGCACATTCTCCATAACTGTAATGTGATGACACAGCATTATCACAGTTTATCACAACTTATTCCATGTTTATGACAATTTTTTGTCTGTTTCTTTATGTATTTATCTTGACCTTTTGTGCATTGATCACTTAGACCATTAGAAGTTTTACAGGGTGTTGTTGCTTAACTGAATTTTCCCACATGTTCCTCAAACTTATTTAGAAAACATGCAATCAAAATATGTACAATTAAATTTAAGTAAATTAATGCAAACCAAACCAGAAAAATGCACAGTGAAGTATAAATATGTATGGTAGCACTGTAAAATTCTTCCTCTCTTTTTAACAAAAAATATTTTGTCAAAGGTTTCCTTTACCTTCCTGTACTTCCAGAATTCTTTTTTGTTGTCTTTTTGTGTTTCAGCTCTTCTGTTCTTCTCCTCAGAGATCTTTTCAATTCTTGGATCTTCTCTGTTTCTCTGATTTAATGAAGATAAGAAAAAATAAAACCTCAAACCTTAATTAGTTTGGCAAGATATTCACACTGAATGCTCTTTATCAGCATGATTGGATTAATAATAAAGTTCATTAGCAAAGTATTTGTGCTACAATTATTTTATTTGTTTTTACAGATGGTGTCATCATTAAGATTCAGAGCTAACAGTCAGAGTAAAGCCACAGGACAGATAGAGAAGGTTTGTCAGTTGTTATGTGTGCAGAACAAACTTCACATTGGTATGATCCCCTGTGTGCAGGCAGGCATCCAATGGTCTGGTTTAGAGTTGAAAATAATCAAATTGTGTGGTATATCCAAGGGTTCTGCCAGAGCCCAGGAGGTGTGGGGTGAGCAGTTCCAATGCAGGTCAATAGCTGACGGGCTCCCCCCTTTTCTTACTCCTCTCTTGGGGAGGTAAAACACTTGCTTTCCCCAGTCACTCTCATTTCTCTACACTCAGAAAGAGTTTGGTTTAAGCTACTTTATGGAATTGTGCTTTATACTATGCATCCCCAAACATTTTCAAACTCAAACTGTTTAGCAATCTTAAGAAATGCTCTTTAACTGTAAGAGCAGCTCATGTCTGGTCCACTGTCTTACTATCTAGACAATAATCACATATTCAATTTTATACAAAGGAGGATCTGAAACAGCTCTTGAGACCTGAATAAAGTGGTGCAGTTTTTTACCTTTGTGCATATCCTAGTTGTCTGAATTGTACACAACTGACCTCTGAGGATGTTTTCACATTTAGATAAAATACTTATCCCATTAATGTGAGGCAACATACCTACACAGAAAACCAGCTTTAGTTAGAACATACTTCATTGCCTAAATAATGAAGTTTGCCTCAATTTGTTAAAACCTGCCGACTACATCTGCCTGGTCAACATTGTCATATTACACTAATTTGCAAATACACAGTCAAAAATACCCCACAATTAAACATCTTATTCCTTCTGCCAGTGGCAGGAACTGTGCTTGACTTGCAAGTTTGCTGCCCCTCAGCTGCTCTACCCAGTCCTAAGACACATCCTTGTTAGGGTATGACACAGTCCCTTGACGTCTCACTGCTGCTGGCCCCAGCACCTGTCACCCACCCAGGCCACCAGGGTCTCATCTGCACACCACTGGGAAGAGTTTCTGTGGAGGACAATGTCATAACTTTGAAGGAGGCTTTGATTTCCTTACCCACCCTTGGGGGTCCTTAAGGATGGGACTCTCTGAGGGTATAGCTGTGCTCTTGGGTAACTCCACAGTTACTTTGGCATGTGATAAAAGTCAATTTAATTCCTACTTCTTCAGGCTTCAGAGCCTGCTGGCTAATCTGATAATTGGGTTGGGGAAAAGGGGGAGGAAGTGGAAAGAAGGGAAGTGGTAATGAGGGAGGGTGAAAACCCATTGCTGTTGGGAGTAGTAACCGGTCCATAGAGGAACAGGTCTTTCAAAAGGCTTCTGAAGGGTCAAGGTCTTCTCTGACCTGTTTTAACAGCATAAGAATGTCAGCCTGTCTGAATAATTTCTAGTCATTCTCTGTATTTTAAGGGAGCCAAAATAAAGCTCCACAAACCCTAACAAAATGTTGCCCCTCTGTCACAAGTTATGCAGTCATCTATATCAGTTCCCTAGTTGCTCCTATTTCCAAATCAACATTTTATTATAATTAATGTCCTATTGTACTTTTAAATATAAGTTATAAATATGCATAAACTGAAATAATCTGTAGCAGAAAGAAATTTGGAGTAAAAACATTATGAAACCTATGCCTCTCCAATATAAAATATTATAATATAAACATATTGCCCATAATTATATATAATGACAAATGTGTCTCTCTGTGGTATGATTAGTGCTGCTGTAACAAAAGAAGAAAGAAGAAGATATCACTCTATCTGTCAGCTATGTCAGAAAATAAATACAGATGAAGCATGTCTCTCTCACCCTTGTTCTATTTACTCATTAAATAGTCACTAGAAATTAACCAACAACTTATATTTAGCTATATGGCTACATACAGATAAATAAGGGAACATATAAAATGATCACCCTTACCCCTTTTCTGGGGACAATGAGCAAGATTCAGATTAATATGTCTCATCTAGACAAACGTGCAAAATGACTCATCAACTTCATAAATATCAGAGGAGTTTTGCTGGAGATATTTAGAAATCAGATGACAAATTATGCTTTGAGCATGCCTTCAAAGATTATTCTTATGGGGAGACCTAGAAAATTGTCAAAGAAGAATGAAATCTAGATTGTTTTAAACAAAAACAAGATCTGAGTAGGTCTATGGAGCTCTCATCAGAAGTTTCATGCAAGACATTTTCTGAGAACATACACATATGAAATGCCTTTGTGAGAAAATCTCTGGAAGACTCCTGAAATATCAGAGCAATTAGCATGGAGAAAAGGATGTAAAGTTGGCCAAAATATTTTAAAAACATTTCAGAAATCTCTGCAAAGTTTTTCAAGCCCTGCTTGGGAGGAAAACATCCACTGATCTGAGAGCAAAAACTGCTTTGGTGGGATGGGAGAGGGCAAAGTGAGGTCATGTAAGCCACTCCAAGTTAATTAGGTGAGTGGACTAACAAGTGAACTGTTGGCAAATGAATGATGTCCCAGTCTTGCCACCTCAGTTTCGTGAGAAGTTTCTGAAGGTGTCATTGTTATCCAAACATGACATTGTTATCCACACCAACTTCTAAAGCTTTGCTTTCTTATAGAATGGAAGTTTTGTTTTCTGGACAGATTGGACACAGAGCAACTAACTAGTTGATTTTTGTGTTCTCCAGCATTGCAGCATTTTCTTCAGTGAGGTCAAACAGGAAGGAGAAGATTTTCAGGTGTGTAGAAGGACCTTCCCAGTGAGACATCATCTCTTTACCCACGATGGGAGCTCTTCTCTATCTGTTAGCTTTTTATCTTCTCCTCCTTTCCCAAAATGACCCCTTCTTTTGCTCCCCCTGAGGGAAAAGGAACAAGAATGCCTGGGTTGAGTGAGGTTGAGCCTTGTTTACTTGGGTGGCATAATTCATTGTTCTAGAGTGATGGACCACTCGGCACAGGATTGGATGCTGGCTGAATCTGGATTTCAGTTTTGAGCTCTTACATGAGGTTTATGCTACCAGATACAGTTTAAAACAAACCAAGATAGGATTGATTTGTCTTCTTTGTGGAGCCCTTCCTCTGCTGAGTGCTCATCCTCGCTAACTAGTACCCAAATCTACAGTAAACAGATTCACTGAGCTATGACAGGAGCTAATGGTGAAAACACTGGCCAGACATCCTTAACTTTGACAGAGGAAGGCAGCACCTCCCTGGTAATTCAATTGCTTTTGTTCAGGAAAAAGTGGAGAGTATTAGAAGACTAAGGCCTCTTCTGAATAATTATTTCCTTTTTTACAGTAAGAAAGAGTGAGCAGGAAGTCATGAGTCTTCTTTCAAGCAAAATTACCTGAAGCAGTTTCAGTTTATTCTAGCCAAATGAAAAAGGTATCAGAAGAGGCTGAGTCAACCCTATTGATTCTTGGCCAGTCTAGCACTGTTCTAAAAGCAGGGTTGGCAGGAGCTCCACAACCCCACTTATAGCCCGGGCTTCAGAATTACTCTGCAAGCAGTAAAGCAAGAATGCTTTCACAGACAGAGTCAGAAACCTTTACTGTCCAGGGAGTGCCATGGGTGCATCCTCCAAAAGCAAAGGCAGAAAAACCCTTGCAGTGACAGCCAGTTTCTCCTTTGCTTTGTGATAAACTGCTGGCTTCTGATAACAGCTGCAGCATCTCAACACAAAATCATCTTGCCAGTACAAATACTCTGAGGACAAGCAGGGCTGTATTCTACAAAGATCGTGTTTCTTGTAAGTTAGTTCTAAAGCCTACAGCAATCTCAAACCTCTGGGATCCTTTGTTTATTCTTAATTGGCTTTTAAGATCTGAGAGAACAATTTCAGAATGTCACTTTTAGTCAATACAAGGCTCACATTTCTCAGTCACTTTTGTTTGTGTCATGATCTTCTAAAATTTTTAGTAATTCCATTTTGGATTATAGGCTAAAGTGGTCATTTTGGAAAATTCTTTTTCAACATTTTATTTAGAATGTATTGTGAGAAAAAAGCAGACTTTCATATGCACTTTTTGTAGACAGCTTTTCTTGAAGCAAAGATTGTGGGAGAAGATTTCAAGCATCTAGCATTACCACTGACTAGAAATTATATTTTATGTTAGATCTGTTCTCAACTCTCCTGAAAATTAAATTTGAACACCAACAAAGCCAACTATGAGGCATTCTAGAACAGGAAAATGCTGCAATGCTGGAGAACACAAGTCTCCATTCAGCCTTGTTTTCCATCATAGTTGCAATTGAGATTTGCTGTCTGAGTGGAAAAGCCTGGAAACACTGCAGTAGGCAGGTGCATAAAGTAAGCTTCTCCTCTTAACCCACTTACTAGGGGTTGCCAAATCCAGCCATAGAAATTTCATCGCACTCAAAACTATTAGCTTTGACTCTTTTACTGGGTATTTTTGTCACTTGTTAATGTCATTTGTTTGTGGATTATGTTTGGTGTTTGCAGAGTTTTCATAATTTATTGCCTGATTATGCCACTGAATAGCATACACAACTCTTATTGACTTCAAGGGGAGTTTCACACGGAGAACATGGCAATATAACACAACACTTCTAAAGTACTTCCTATAACTATTCATGACTTTGTCTACATTGGTGTTAAGATGTAAACTGAAGAATGGAAAATTATTCCCAGTAATACCTTTTGTCATACTCTACTTTGTGTGTTATGAAGAGAATACAAATTTGCAACACTATGGTGCCTACCAGAACAGGAGAAAGCTAATAATTTGCCAGTAAAGCTGGCCAGATAGAAATCTATATGAAGAGGTCTTGGCACACATAAAATTCAGCAATAATAGAACAAAACGGGGAAATTGCAAGCACTGAGAAAACTCCAGGAAGAATAAGTGATTGTAAAGCAATCTTCTGACAGTATGCTGCAAGCAGTCAGGTAAATTTGTAGTCAAATATCCCCAGTTCCCTGCTGAACGTAGGTTGATGGCTACAGTTAGAGCATCAGACAGTGGTTTTAATGGTTGAGACCCTCTGTTCACAAAGGTAATTATTGCACATTTGCTGCATTTAAACATTGAACTAGCTCCAAGGAAGACTGTCCACGAACATATGAACATATAAATCCCGAGGAGAATCAATATCAGGGCTCAGAAAATGTTTCAGTTGAACTCATCAGCCAGGCAAGCTAGAATCTTTACTGGCAAAGAGGTGACCAGGAAGAAGATAGAAATTGATTTCCAAAATGATTGTGACAGCTCTAGACCAGAGGTTTCTGAATAAACTCCCAATACTTGTTGATAGCCTATTTCTCTGAAGGACAAAAAGTGATTCACAAAGGTGTTGTTGGAGAATGAAGACGTAGTGGCTTGCCCCTCAAAGCAGGTCATGAGAACCTTGTGTAAATGACATTTTGCCAAGAGAAAGAATAAGATATAGCTCAATATGTATGAACTGTAAGCATGCTTTCTTACCATTGATGAGAAACTAATTGCATTATGTTGTGGAATTAAGATGGCATCCAAATTATTGAAAAACAATTATTTTTCTTTGCTGTTACCTTTGGTTTAAAGGGCTTCAGATACTCAATCTGAATTGAGTAGGATCAGTTGTGGAAAAAAATCTGAAGGGAAAAATCTCTCCTTTACCACATGCAATGATCATAGAGGACAATAAAGCAAACAATACTTCAGTCAAAACCAAAGCAAATATAGCTTGGAAGTGTTGTCAAATGTAAGCCTTTTCAAATCCTCCCATTGGAAAGAAGTGTATTCACAGTAGGCAATACACCTATCTTTGCAAGGATAAGAGTAAATCTACAAAAAGTAGATTCCTGGCTCAGGAGATCTTTGCAGATAAAGTGAATTTCAGTGGATATTAGGAAACCAGCTCTAGAGGCAATTTAGATTGCATGAGATGTCAAATTAGGAAATTTTTGTTCGTAATTTAGTAATCTCATAGAATGGCCTGGGTTGGAAAGGACCCTAAAGATCATCTAGTTCCTGTTTCCTGCCATGGACAAGGATACCCTTCACTAGACCAGGGTACTCAGCCTGTCTAGACAGAGATGGGGCATCCACAGCTTTCCTGGGTAACCTATTCTAGTGTCTAACACTGCTCACAGAGAAGAATTTCTTCCTAATATCTAATCCAAACCTACCCTCTTCAATTTAAGGCCATTACACCTTGTCCTATCACATGTCTTTTATTCCAATAGGTTATCTCAGCAGGGTTTTTCAGGAAGAATACCACTGTATCAACACCTTCCACTGGACCATAACTTCCCTGTCAAAGAGGACAAGCTAAGTTATGATCTTGTGTGACCCTTTCTCTCCTAGTTTCCTTTCTTGACACCTCCTACTGTTTCTCCTTCCATGATTAGCCTACTACTCTCTTTCTCACTAAGGGATGAAATAAGGTATCTGCCACCAGGCATCAATGCAGCAAAAGAAAAAGGGGAACTTCTTCAACTGTAGAAGAAATGATATTTCATTTTCAAGTACATGAAACAAGAATACTTCCTTAAGACACAAGAAGTTAAAAAAATGGTATACACCTGTTGTTAGCTGCCTTTGAGTGGTTGTAGAGAACCTCACTGCAATGCTAGCCAAGTCAATGAGTGATATTCTCTTCTGTAACACCTCTGAAATGCAGAAAGCCTTTAGTGCTGCTGTGCACTCCTGGGGATAAAAAGTGATTCATTGTGTAGAGGGGTACTCTGGAAGAATGGTTTAAATATATTATGATCTGAATTTAATTTCTTAATTTTAACTCAGATATAGAGAATTATATTTTGCCTTTATTTTACTAAAGAATACAGAGGAATCTGATCAATTGAAAGATAAGATAGAAGGAATACTTACAATTAAAACTCCAAATGGAAGCTTTTGGGGGCTGGAATAATTAATGAATTACAGCTATCTTCAGCAAGTACAGCAAATTTTTTAATAAATGAAGGACAACCATTAGGTTCTTTCAGATTGCCAGTATCAAAAGGATAACTTCCAGCACAAAACCCCTGTACATGCACAAAATGTCAAAAAATACACAGATGTATCGTGATCAACCTTCTCAAACATGCCAAATAATCAGCGAATCTCTACTATCTCCTTTTATAAGGCAAATTATTTTAATTGTACTATCTATAGTATAAAAAATCATAGAATCATGGAATGGTTTGGGTTGAAAGGCACTTTAAAGATCATTTAGTTCCAAACCCTCTGCCATTGGTAGGGACACTTTTCACTAAACCAGGGTGTTCAAAGCCCTATCCTGCCTGGCTGTGAACACTTCCAGGGATGGAGCACCTACAACTTACCTGGGAAACTTGTTCTAGTGCCTCACCACCCCCATAGTGAAGGCTTTCTATTAGAAACCTACTCTTTAATTCTAGCTCTGCTCTCATTCAGCTTAAAGCCATTCTCCCTTGTCCCATCACTACATGCACTTGTAAAAAGTCCTGCTCCAGCTTTCTTGTAGGTTTCTTTCAGGAATTGGAAGGCTGCAAAAGGTCTCCCTGAAACTCTTGTCTTCTCCAGGCTGAACAGCCTCAATTCTTTCAGCCTGTCTTCATAGGGGAGGTGCTCTAGGTCTCTGATCACCTTTGTAGCCTCCTCTGACCTCGTTCCAGCAGGCCAACAAAATTCTTATGCTGGGGGCCCTAGAGATGGACATATTAGTCCATATACTTCAAAACCAAAATAAAAACACTGTCTTTCATTATAACGAATTGGAAAGCAAAACTAAATGCCTAAAAACGGCAGCAATCTCTTTACTAAACAAGAGCTTTTAAGAAAAATAATTTTAAAGTTATCTGCTCTGTCGTTTGTAGTGCCTGTCTTTTTTTGGCATCCCAGAAAGGCTGTGCCAAAGAGGTCCCCAAAATTTGTCAGAGTTAACTATTTCACAAAACTTCACAAAGCTACCACTGCTGGTGATTAATCAAATTTTGCTCTAAATAGGATTAATTCGGGTGTATCTGTGAAGGAGCTTGTCAGAGTGCACGTCCCTCTTCTCATCTGTCCTCGGGTCTTTTTTTCTTGCTGAATTTAAAATGAAGCTTGAGCTACAATCTTGCATGGCAGATACTGGATCGTTCCTTTGATAAACATCTAAAATGCTAATGAATGTGGGCTGCAGTTCTGAAACAGCAAAGCAAATGATTTGACAAGAATCTGGAGGGTAAAAAAAAAAAAAAAAGGAACTTTCTGACTTAAAAGAAAAACTCTTTTTGTTCACATAGAGTATTGTTTCCCCAAGAAAAATTTTTCTGCTCTGCAGAAAACAGAAAAAAATCCTTCTACATCAAAATGCGGAAGCATGAAAAACTGATGAGCTTTCAGATTGTCCTCTTTTGCATGCAAATCATATCAGAAGTTCTCATTAGCATAAATGCATGAGCAGCTCTAAATGCTTTTAATTTCCAATCTCAGCCAGTAGAGGAGTAATTTGTCACTGTCAGGGTGAAAATCTAAAAAGAAAAAAAAAAGAGAGAAGGACTCCATGCTAAATTGGAATCATATAAATTTTTGATTTGCTAATTGACTGATGCTACAGTTCAATCAGCTGCCTTGAAGGTGTAAATAATTCAGTATACAGTCAGAAATAAAAGCATAATGTGCTTCTACTGAAGTCATATTAACATTCAGCACCAGGACACACCTGACCATGTCTTTCATACAGATACCCTTCATTCATGTTCTATTGCTATGCTGGCAAGTGCACTACACCAACAAATATATATTTAGTCTTTCATAGTCTAAAAAATGTTTACTCTTTCATATTAAGAAACCTGATTCCAGAGATAATTTAAAATATTTTCTCTCCAAATAATCTAGTAAGTCAGTCCTAATGCTTGCAGAAATGGTGGAATACATTTGTATAACACTAATGAAATTATAAAACATAGAGAGTGCATAAATGGTAATCCAGCATTTCTATCAACTTTTAATTATCCTTTTTCCTTAATCAACTCCTTTAAATGTCATATGCAAAGTGTATTTTTTGCAAAAATGCTTCTCATCAGTGTGCATACACTAAGGGTGTTGTAGAATCCGTATGGGTAGCTGCATTAGTTTGTGATTTACAATAGAGAAATGATATTCATATCCTTTGTATGGCTTGTGTTAATAAAAGACAAAAATTACTTAAAAGCTGTTGTTTAAGTAAAACTTATTTTTAACTGACTAGTCACTTCCTTCTCACCTAGATCAAATGAGATTTACAGCCATTGCAGACTTTTGTAATGCAATTGTACTTCCAAGAACATAAATGAATAATTAAAAAAAATACTTTGAATATATATATTAAAAAAAAACCTCCTCTGGAGCATGTACAAGTAAAAGATCCAGTTCATAATTTACAGATGTCTCAAGTTAATTATTAAAGTCCCATGGACTGGTGGATATGAAAATCAAATATGGCTATACTGAACCCCAAATACATCAGTTGCCTTTGTTGTGAGTTCTATTTTGCACAAAATCTAGATGTGCTATTTTGTTGTCATAGCACAGAAATTTATCGGACACATCCTATGCATCAACAAATCAATTTTCTGTGTCCTCACCCCTCCAAACCTATATTTAAACCAGGTTCCATTCAAACAATTTATATGAAGAATTTATCCTGGGCAAAGAGCTGATTTTTAATTGCCAGTAGCAGTCTTGAAATGGTTTTTGCAATGGAAATCTGGGTTTCTGATAATGAAAGGCTTACACTAAATTCCCCCGTGCTTTCAACAAGGATTTAATCTGAATAAAGTCTGTAGGATTATGTTCCAAGGTGTTCTTTTTGACTGAGCGTTTGATTCTGTACTCAGTGAGATCAATGATGGCATTGATTCAGTCATTCACACCTTTTCTTTGTCATAAATTGCACATTTCCTTTCAAAATAGTGTTAAAATGTAAAAAACAATAGTCAAGTAGTGGGAAAACAAGAAATATAAAGGACTGAATGTAAACTGTGAGGATTCAGTTTCCAAACAACCATATCCTGCTTGACCTGATAGTTGACTAAGGAAGAAGGATAAATCCTTTCAATCTATATTAATTTTGAAGAAAGGAATCTGAAAATCAATTTTCCAGATTTCTGGAAAACCTAACTCAAAGGCAAATCTCTACTAAAGCAAGTAGAAATTTTGGGTAAGAAAAATCTTGTGATAGCAGCCAAAATTTTGCCCCCCTAGCCTAAAGACCTTTCAGTGCAAGCAGAAGAAGCAAACAAGTGCAGGTAGGACAAGACGCCACAGAGGTCATTTCACATAACAAACGGTGGGTAGCAAAAATTATTTCTGCAGGTCCTGCTTTTCTTTCTGGAGACTCTTCCAGGTTCTGTGAGACCAATAAAAAAGGTGTGTTTTGGGGAAAACCTTACTAAAATATGGGTGTTACCAATGTTTTTTTCACCATTTGAAAGACAAGCTGCTTTGTTCTGCGGGTCTGGTCCCCGGTAGGAAGAAAGAGGGGTGAGCAAGGGGAAAATGAGCTGGATCATAGGATTAAGCAGTGAGAAAATGCCCTGAGGAAATGTCATTCAGACTGTAAGTAGACAATTAAAATTTTGTGTATAAATTTCATCAATTTTTTAAATAGTTTTTTCAAATTACTCATATATTCTTGTATGTTTGTATTTTGGTCTTTTAAATCTCTTTTTATGTCGCTCCCTCTAGTTCTCTTGTGACTTGTACTTCATTCTGGCAACAATTGTGACAGACTTTTGGATCTTTGAGGCAATTGAGGGAGATAAGTTGAGTTAAATTCAGTCCTGCTCTACCCAGTTGTTTGTATCTATACTTTAGACATTCACATGGAGCACAACTACCATCTCTGGCAAAAGAGTTGCAAATAATCATGATTATGGTTTTATGATGGTTTAAGACACACGTTAATACATCCACTTATCCTTTTACATAATTGTGAGGAACATGAGAAGGAAGGAATAATTTGGAAACAGATTTTTTGAGCAGATCTCTTTACTGTCTGGAGAGAGAGGGGCTCAGACTCCAGCTACAAAACCTCAATTGAGTTCCTGCCTGACCACAGGTACAGATCCAAGAGTTAAGCAGATATTTCAGCCCTGAAGCTCCTAGACAGACAATTGTGGATAGAGGTAGATGAAGTTGTGATGTGTCCGCATCTCAGGACACCTGGACAGGGCTCCTGAGGGGGCATGTCATAGCCCTGGGACTTCTCCCAAACCACACCAGTGGGACAATGTGTGCTGGACCAGACTGTGCTGGTTGGTGGGTTCATCAATGTTCTTCACAAATCTCTATCTGGGCACTGACCAATACCAACAGAAAGACCTAATTTGCTTTTGTTTAAGACAAACAGGCAATCAAACCAGCAAAGCAAAACATTATTATATACCTCCCTTTACCCCATTTCTCAAATGAACAGCAGAAGAGGGTATCTTCATTTGCACTATCACTGGTAGGTGTGAAATACTTCCTGATGGTGCCAAGCCTATTGCTCTCCCTCCCTGCCTCTCTCTCTGCAGTGTTTTTTGCTCCAACTCATTGCAGTCATCTTTAGATTTAAGATTAAATAATTAGGTAAGTAAAAATTAAAGAAATAAATAGATAAATAAATAAATAAAGAATAGAATAGAATAGAATAGAATAGAATAGAATAGAATAGAATAG
>CM031859.1:58208437-58263822 GCA_018697195.1 Certhia americana | reverse complement strand
ATAGAATAGAATAGAATAGAATAGAATAGAATAGAATAGAATAGAATGCAAACAAACCCTCTGAACTCTGGTTGCATCCTTCTGCCTATTTGGAAACAAAAATAAGGCTCTGGCAGTGGTGGGAAATGCAGAGTATGGTCACCAGGCACAATGCTGTAATCCCATCAGTACAGCAACAGGAGGGATCCCTGCTGCTGCTGCTGCTGCCTTCCAAGGTTTGTGTGTCCACAACAGAATCTGAATAAGGTGTTGAACTTCAGAGCCAGGAAGGTGGCTGCTCCCAGCCCAGAGCTTGAGGTGACTATTTTGGGGAAAAGAATCTAAGCACTCTTTTTAATGCATTGCTTATCTGGCCTCAGAAAATTCCAGGGTCAAGTTGTGGTAGACATGGAGCTCAGGGACCACTCTGGGGACATCACCAGCTGTGTGGAGCATATGTTAAGAGCTCAGTACTGATCATAGCTCATCAATGTGGATTTAGCCCCTATTGTGATGACCAGACACACAAAACAGGAGCCTGATCTACCATCAGAGGAAAAAATAACCGTAATACAGCATAAATGCTCGGGCCTGAAAGATGTTGTATGATTTTATTTCACCTTTTCTTTCCTGTTTTTTATTTATGATAAATTATCTCTGTTTCTGACTATGGTAAATCCTCTCTATTTCAGACTATTCTTAGAGCCTTTTTTTTCCCATACTACTAACATGGTTCACTCTTGCAGAAATGTATGCAAATTAACTTTTTATGAAAAATGGGGGCAGAAATAAAACATTATGCTGCTCTTGCAAAATAAAAAAAATCATTAGTGATTGCCAAAAGCAACAAAGTTGATCTTTTGGCAGCATATTGTACATAATTACAAATTTTCTATTCCATTTCAGTCCTGTGAACAGCAGAATAGCCCTATCACAGGACACAAAATAATTCTGACCTCATGGTAACCCATTCGTGTACCTCATTCTGACCAGCTTCACAGAAGCATTGTTTCAGACAAGCCACATTTTCACTGGAGCTTTGAGAAGGAGGGAGACAGCAAACACTTTTTCATTACTTGAAAAGTGCCAAGGATGCTATAAGCATACCTCAGGCAGATTTAATTGTAATATTAATTAACTGGTTCACTTACTCACTAATTAATCTGCTGCTCCATCTTTTTCACACTAATGTATTTCAGAAGCAGATTCAGAGGAAATGTTAGAAAAGTTTCTTACGACAATCTCTAAATAAAAAATTTGCAGAACTATATGTACAAAAATTGCATTATCATTAGAATGGCAATGATTAAGCTAGTCATTTGATCTCATCATTCAAAAGTAGGAGGCAGTTACTTACTGACTGGATAGTACGACTAAAAGACAATCAAAACATATCTTAACAAAACAATTCTTAGAGTGATTATACACTAATAAATATATGTACTGGTGAAATCCATGTAACAGGTAATGCTGCAATGTCTTCAATGAGAAGCATTTCTTAACCACAAGAAATACATGAGATATTAATATTCAGCTACTATTACAAAAATATCCAGAAAACTCCACAATTGCTGTACCCAGCACACTCTGCCTCATTATTCATCTCTTCAATTTTTTTTCAGCTGGTCGATGCAAATAACTGTGCCCCTGTCTATGAAAAGCAACCAGCAAGAAATACATTCCCCCAGCAGTAGCACTCCTTTTTTGTGGATTTGGAAACAAGACATTTCTTTTATCAGAAAGAGGAGACAGCCTAACACTGTTACTTGTTCAGTAAGGGCAGATGACACTGGTGTTTATTCTAAGGTACTCATATGCATAGATCAGGTTTAGAAGCATTTTCAAAATATTGGTTACAATTTCTCTTCCTTTGTGACAGAAAAGCTTTCCCAAGACAGCTTTAATTTATAAGGAAATAGAAAACAAGCAAACAAACAAACAAAAAAATCCATATATTTTTCTTGTTACTTTGCTGGTGCAAAGATGAAGAGCTTCTTAAGTAGGAGCAGGTAGAGAAGGACATATTCTTATCTCCTGCTCTAGGCTTTGGTAGGTACATTACTCCAGTGATAACTAAAGGGCCGAGACAAGGTTTATACATGGTGCAGCATGATTAAGGTTCCACTGTTTGCAATTCTAAACACTAAGTGCAAACATCTTTTATCGCCTCATGGGACTCATGACCTGTTAAAAAGACCAGAGAGCCTAAATGACTTTTCTAAGATCACACAGCAAACCTGAGGCAAAATAGGAAGCAAGCCAATGTCTTCAAGAAGAGGGACACTTAGCACTGAGACATATTTTCTGTCTTTAAAATGTCTTTAGAGGTAAAAAGAATAAATAGAATACACAGAGGAAATGATGGCATAACATAATGTAATGGATTCTTGACAAAGTCTTGGGAGTGCAGAGTTCTATCATGGCTTCAGAACACTAAGGATAAACTATTTCCCAAGCCATGTATTTCTTCCTCAATGCATTACTTAGATTAAGAGAGAGAATGCATCCTATTAGTATGGTTTGTTAAACTGTTTCACGTGGATAGTCCGGTGTTTTGGCTGTAGCTCTCACTCTAAGCGATCATTCAAGCTCATAGATCCAACATGATGAGGAAATCAGTGTTCATTCTTCAAGAGGACTGCCTCTGAAATGGCAATAAAGTTAAAGCACTTAACCTTATCTTCTTGCTGGAAAATTTTTCCTTATCAAAATTAAAGAAAAAGCATTTGTTTTACAGATAAGTTGTTAACTTTATTAAACTTGAGGTACCAACCATCTTTCAATGGACAATATGAAACAGACAGTGGTTCAGTGGAAAATATGAAACAGCCCTTGATTCACTTTATACTTGTAAACAGAATAAAATACCACAATCAATAACACACTGAATGGAATAGGCTCAAATTAGTCTAAAATATGTCAGTGAATACATGTGTAAGACTTTTTTTTGTTGAAACACAACCTCATTCCAGCACATTCATACAGCAAGACACGCAGTCACTATCACACGTACCTTTATAATCACGTGTGGATAAAAAGGAAAATAATTCTTAAATTTGACAAATCATTGAACCAAAGAGTTAAAGGGAAAGCATTGCAACAGTAATCATAAGTTATATTTGCCCCAATTGTTTCTTTGTATGCTGGCTCAGATTTCTTTGGTGTTGTCAGTCTGCCAAAACTGATACATTTCCTCCAAAGCTTGGCCGAGTAGAACATTTCATTTTCCATTAAAAGTCTGTTTGGGAACACTATACTTTTGCTACCTAAATTGTTAATGTATGTTGTAAGTAACTGGTCCGGTTGTTAGAACAGTAAAACACTGTCCATTTTAAGTTAAGAAAATGCTTTTGAAAAAGCAGCAAGTTGTTTGAAATTGCACTTCAAATTAAGTGCATTTACACCAATTGTTTTTGAGAGTTCTTTCTCCAAATGATGACTTAGTTTCTTGCAGACATTAACAAAAAAGCAGGATGGAGCTTCTGTTTTGTTTGTAGCAGCCTTTCAGGGAAGTCTGAAATGGTAAATGCTTGAGGTAATTTGTTGTTCTGCTCTGTCTCAGCAGTTAAATCCTTTCAATAAAGTAAACATTTCATTGACTATAAATTGACTTTTTTCTAAGCAAAGTGGTAAGTTTCTATTTGTATCACTTTTGTTCCCAGACCCTATTTATAGAAGAACAATTTTGTTTCAGTTTCTAGATCTCCCGGACGGAGACTTTCAGTAATTTATGTAGACTTGGGCAATACTGAGCAATGTCTTTTGTTCACTAAGGAAAGCAAAAAAGAAGGACATTAACCCAGAGAACTGAGCAGTAATTCGGCATGCACCAGCATATCACTCTCTCTTTAACACATAGTACTCAGTAAATAAGGAATTTCTTCAGAAAACACAAGGTTGAGAAAATATTATTATCTGCAAATTGCTGGAAATAGCCTTGTTTTCTGGATTAAGAATTCACCCTGTATTTCTCCACTTAATAACTGCCTCACTTTAGACACAATCTGCTTTTATTTTTGTGGCTTTTCAGGAAAGGTAGTGGCAGGTTTACTTGTGAGGCAGTAGCAACCCTGTCTCAAATTGCCAGTGAAATCCTATATACCTCTATGAAATAAGGGATACAGTGTGTGTGAGAGGCACCTCTCATAAGAATTGTATCTGGCCTGGTACAAGCTAGTATTACTTCCTGGGTAGGAGAGCCTTGAAATGTTAAAAAAATAGCCCTTTGATTCAGCCAGGGCATTTTCATCTCTTTTCAATCACACTATGAACATCTTTTGCTCACTGAAAAATGTATTCCAAGGCATTGGAAACAGATTAGCTATTGAAGTCTGAGTGAAGTGGTATTTGCCACCATCTGGTTGTGAACCCTACAGAGAAGCTATTGATCGGTCTGCTTGCTATTTAAGTGGTAGCCATATCCACACTGATGTCCCAATTAAGGAAAAAAAAGGCGTTTAATTGGAAAGACAAGTTCACACATTTCCAAATTTTATGGCAGGCCCATATGAAAAAAAAAAAAAATAATAATAAAAAAACACCAGAGCAACAAAACCAAAAAAACAAAGGAAACAAAAGAACCACATAGAAACAAACAGAAAAAACCCTGGAAAAAATTGTTATGTCAAAACTGGATTTTTTCAAATTGGCACAGACATTACTATATTTTACTCAATGAAATTATGAACTATCCTGGAAGGGATGGGGGAGTGAAGAAAAATATTGAATTATTTTTCTTATATAAAGAGGCAAAAAAAAAAGCACGTGTACTCCAAAATGGCACCTTTCCAGGAACCTGATGAAAAATCTGTTATCTTTTGAGAGAGAAATTAAGTTTTGTCGGTTTCTAAAACACACAATGATAGGCTTATATATTGCTAGCATTTTTAACATCTTTTTTTCTCTGCATTTTGGAGAACTCTTGTTGTCCTAGTTTAAAAGGCAACCTATATTTCCTAGACCTGAATGTATCAACTGCAGTGAAGGCATAACTCCTTTCTAATCTAATTCAGAAATCATTGATTCCTTTCACTTCTAGTGTAAATAACTACCTTTCTCTAAAGTAACTAATGCCCAGCTACTCAGAACTCTCTATCCCTGTACAGAGCAGACAAAATTACATTTTAGTGATTTTAGCAACTCTATTTTTAGCCATTTTCCTACAAAAGTGTGTGATGTTGTAATTCTCATGAGCATGAGGTGTGTTGTTGCCTGAAGTCTTAAGACTGTAGCAAAATACTAGTCCCATATTATGGCTGTAGGAATCAATACTTAACATATTAAAATAATTTTATTTTTAAAATACTTGACTTGTAAGATTAAACAAAAAAATTCCTTGAACCCCATTAATATTATAACCAGCAAAGGGATTAAAATGTCATCAGAGCTTCATTTTAAGTTTCATTCCACCAGTGCAAGACAATATCCTTTGAATTCTAAATATAATAATGAACTCTTAATGAATGCATTTCATGTATTTTTGATTGCCAGTAGCCAGAATGGCCTGTTTTGTTTGCCCTCCAAACTGCAGCCACTTTTTTTCCCACATACATCAGTGGTAAATCCGTAACTTCTAGGTGTCAAAAGGGTGAACTGGCATTGCCGCATTTTTAGTATAGACAGGTATGATTATACTGAAAACAACCAAGTGTGTTTCTGTTCTTCTCACGTGTGTATTAATATGGGAAATATTGTGAAATACTTTATATTCCACAGCAATGAACTACCAGAATACAAAAAATGAAAAATGAAATAAAAATCCTTATTGCCTTATACACTGAGTTAAATAGCTGTTTTTCCCAAGGCAACCATCAAAAAATTTCTGGCACTGGATTACTAACAGAATAATATCTAAACCAAGAAACGACACTTGTTCAGCTGAAAAAAGGAAAGCATTAAAAGGAAGTGTAGAAAATATATCCTGTGTTCTGAATTGGTAAGTTACTGCATAGATATGTGCATATCATCAGAGAATGATATGTTTTTCAAGGATCCTTTCCTAATAAAATGGACATCACCTCAGAAAAAAAAAAAAAAATCAAACAAACACAATCCCAAGGAGGCTTTTTTTGCCCAACGGTTTTGTCTAAAGACATGCTACCTCCCGCATATGAGGGATCCCTTGCAGCAGACAAGAGCTGTGGAATAGCTCTGCTTTTCTTTCTGTACACCAGCCAACAGAGCTGAGCCTGAAAGGAGAGTAAAGAAGAAACTGGAGTGTAAGTATGGCTCTGAATTACAGTCTCTTCTCTAATCTGCTCATGAGGCATCACAGCTATGTGCCTCTTTCAAGCCTGGACTAAAAACTGTACACTGCAGTCTAGATCCCCCATTTGCAATCTAACAGCTTCGTCCATAACCTGCAATTTGTCACCTGTTCTTGGACTTGTACATGTAGTCTGTCAGCAATGTACGATGGAACGCCGGGAAAAATCCTTTAAGGTTTTATATCCACAACTTAAGTGTGAATTACTAAGCTGTCTCCTGTGTACATGAGCAAGCTGCATGTTTAATATCTGTATTCTTAGTGAGACTGATGGAACTAATTGAATCAGTAAAAGTCAACAAGAAAGATTAAAAAAATAAAAACCTTAAAAAATTGTGTATTTGTTTACATAGAGGTGGTCCATGAAGGAACTAATTGATAAATGAATTAAAAACCTAACGATTCTCCAAAACTGTGTACTGACACCTGAAGATCTCAATCCCAAGGCAGTAAATTTCTGGTATTGGTCCTCTTTGATGCACTCAAAGATTTTACCTGAGGACAGTTCATCAACAGGACAAGAGCTGCCCCTTTTACCTACTGGCATATACCTCACAGATCAACCCTTAAATGTGGCAAAGCAGAATAGAGTAGAATGAGTTGAAACTGACACAGATTTATTTATATTCTTCCCAGTGGTGATATAGAGCATCTAAATTTTAGGAGCATATTCAGGCCACTAGCTTTTGATGAACATTGAAGTAACCACTCCTCCATTTTCTCATAAAAGCTGTTTTTCTGTGTATAGGATACACAAATATTTACTACAGCAGGTATCTAAGATGGGTCTCCCAAAAAAGCACACTACTTAGCAAACAAGGAATTTTTCTTGCTCTCTAGTCTAAGGAAGATGACTTATTGCATTGAACCTAACACAGAAGGAGATTTGGCCTATTTGGCCAGAAGGCAGCATCCTTCTTCCTGAGGTTTCCTCTAAGCTGGTTTAGGTGGCTTCCTAACAAAGGTCTGGCACCTTTGTCCCTTGTGTTTAGGTGCCATGCCAGGTGCAGCAGGTGCTGTAATACTTGGCACAGTTTCATATTTGGATCTAGGTGGTGATAAGGACCTGGTTCATTCCAGGCAGTATATTGTTTTTCTGCTGTGGAGGCTGCAGCCTCAATAGGCCATTGTAGAACAAAAATGTAATCAATATCTTACAAGTAACCTAAACCTCAGCTTCCCATAAAAACACACAACTCATGCCAGAAGCAAGAATAACTGTAGCATTCTCATATAAACTGATATTACTGGGGCAAATACTTTCTAAAAGAGAACTTTCAAGGAATATTATCCATTTTAGATGTTGCACTCTTTTTTTCATGAGTTTCAAATTCACAGATGTTATAATACATTATGCAATTGCAGTGTGTGTCTCAAAAGAATAAAGTAAATTCATGGCTCTGCATTAATCAAATGGGTGTCATCTATAGGATTTGGGCTTCAATGGGTTCTGAGAAATCATACACACAAAGAAATGAGGCATAGATATATAAAGAGAATGTGCATAAATATAAATTATCTCTGAATGCAGTTTCAATGTGCTCCTAAATGGAAAAACTGAAGAAATGGAATTACTAAACAGATCAAAATGTCTCATACTTGAATTTTATAGGTTTGGGTCATTGCTCATCAGTCTTTTGGGTCTTACTAAATTTTTCACATGTTTTTTGTTACAATATGTTTTTTTAACAGTGAAAAGTTTTCCTAAGATTAAAAAAAAAAAAAAAAAAAAAAAAAAAAAGTTAAAAAAACAGTATAAAAAACCCAAACCAAGACAAAGTTTACATGAGGAAAAAAAACCCGCAAACCCTATTCCTGCCAATAATTTTTCTGTCTAGTCTGGGCTTTCTGATCAAGAGCAGAGATAAAAATCCCATAAGAATGAACAGTGTTGCAATGAACAATGTTCCACTGAATACAGGGGTATGAGAACAGCAACTGAGGACCTTCATCTTGGCTGTTAGCATCTTGAACGAATGCTTTAAACACAAGGGTACCAGCCACCCTATAGCCAATGCCTTCTCCTGAGAAAAATGTTGTGAGTCTGAGGTCAGACTATCACAGAGTAGGAGAAAGTCTTGAAGAACCAAAATTTAATGGGACAAAGCCATTTTTTTCTGCCCAGTTCTATTCCTTCGCTGATGGTCATTGAATATAGAAAAACAAAATCAAACGCCTTGACATAGTTTCTTAAAATTTATTCACTTGGCAATTTACGAAACTTAAGTTATTTGTGAAACTATTATTCAGCATTAAGTTTCAAATAAACTTCATGTGTAAAATACCCAGACCACTCATCTGATCTAGGACACCATTCCATATTTAATATTTTATCCTGTTTCTAACAGTGCTCAGAGGATGAGCATAAGCAGGTTTGAACCTGGAAAACAAAGAATAAGACCCTAATTCCTTAAGACATGCATATACCTGTATAATTTTCTATATAATCTTATACAATATTGAAATTATTTTTTAAAGCAGCATATTTTCCCCTCTTGCAATCAGTAGGTTATATGCTTTAAACATCATAGGCTTATACTTTATGAGTGATTTTTCTTTAAAAAAAAAATCCAAAAGTTTTATTTTTTCAGAATGTCCTTTTGTTTCAGTGGAACAAAATATACCTAGTGCTATTTCATTCAATAATGACCTGTGCGCTCTGTGCTCCCGACAGCTTGCCATGTGATTAGTCCTTCTAGACAAACAGGATTGTTTCTCCACTTCTGTAATTGATTCTGATGTGTAGGTCTGGACATTGCTTCTGTGTTGTGCCACTTTGATTCGCCTATTTAATTGAAAATGTGTTATGTTTACAGAACATTAGAGGGAGTGTATAATACTTGACTAAAGTCTGCTGAAACAACGTTAAGCCACAAGATGGCAATAGCGTTTACATTTTTTATTAGCACTTAGCTTATGTTCTGCTAGATAGCATACACTTCAGTTTATGCTAAAATAAAGTAATTGGGATTCCAGTGTAGAGTGGAATATTTAAATCTAAAATCACATATGTAAAGTTCGAGCAATGACTTTCACACCAGAAGGGCACATGCAGTGAGTCACACTATGGAAGCCTTCCCACCACCTCTGTCAGTCACCTTTCCCAAGCCAAAGGAAGGTACAGTGACACCGTGGAGCAGAGAAGCATCAGTTGGCTCATTACAGGACAACTTGGGTCCAAGGAGCACAATTCATGCCCTATGGATTACAGCTGAGCTACCACAAATCTGCAGGCACTGTGCTTTCCCATGCAGATGGATTCTGTGCTTGGGGTGAACCCACCAAACACAGCTGTACCTCACTGCTTTTGCTGGGGACACAAACACTGGATACCTCACAGAAAACTAAGCCCCAAAAAAGCCTGCAGAAATTCTGTGGTGGGGTGCCACAAGCATCCGTGTCATCTCTGGTCACCTCATTGGATCCACAACCTCTTCCACTCCTTCCCCCAAGCTTGGGCAACACAACACCAACAGTCTCTCACAGACTGGCTCCATGTGTGGGCTGCTTCAGATCCAATTTTTAAGTACTTTTTTTCCAGAAAGAGGCTCATTTACTATGGTTTTAATTTCTTCAATGGCATCAAAATATATATGGTTAACTGCCTCCGAAAATTTAATCCTCCATGTTATTCACATTTTCTGGGAAACTGTCTACCCTATTTGATTAGCAGACTTTGTGTACTAAGCCACTTGCCTCACTCTCTTTAGATACAACCTAAAGCCTGCTGGAGAGAACAGGATCACTACCTAATTTCAGCAGTATTTGAAACTCTTGGCATTGAGTTTTCTCCCAGTGTCATTACTGCCAGGCCATCCTTACTCCATAATGATTTTTTTATATAGACACATATTAAAACACCAAACAGAAATAAATATTTTTTAAAAATAGTATCAGAGTAAATGCAAGATCATCAAAGCAAACTCCTAACCCTGCAATCATAACTTCATTACATCCCTCAACAAGGAGTTTAGAAGTTAGTTTATTTAATGATGTGTTTCAATTTGGAGTCTAATATATTAGGCCAGGGAATATTTGTTCTTTTTTTTTTGCCTAAAGTATACCCATAGTACAGCACTAGACAGAAATTAGTAATGCAATACATAAACACTAGAACATGACAAACAGCTTCACAATAATCAACTCTGAAGAACATCATCTTGTCTGTTTTATTATAATCTCAAATAAAGTGAGTAATGACTTCAGGCTGAGGATGAACCCACAGAGCCACTTAGGACCATGGAAACCTTTCACAAAGAAGAGTGAAGGGAACAAAATGAGGTCTTAAGGAAGAAGGTCTAGTTCAATTTTGGCCATTAGAAGATTAAATCAAGAAGGTAAACTCACAAAAATGTATGAGCAGGTCTCCCTACAACACTGGTATTGGGAAGCAAGATGGGAACAGAGATGGAAGGTGAAATACTGAGAATGGAATAATGAAATGCTGTGTGGAAAAACAGATTATTGATCCCAAAGGCAAAAATGGCAAAGAGGAACATCTCAACATCTGCTTAGGTTCTGGGTCAGAAAGATATCTTTATTCAATCATTTAAGTATGTGATCATATGATTCATTTCTGCCCTGAAAAAATGTGTCCAATCAATTTCCTGAATAGATACCTAAATAGATATTGAGAGGGAAGAGATGAGACAGATGAGACAAGACTGAGCTGTGAAAACAAAGGGAAGGTAATATTTCAAGGCAGTTACCATAATGTTGAAATCCAAGGAGAAATGAAGGAGGATGGATGTGTCATTTGTCTACAGGGATGGCGTTACTTAAGTACAACTGTTCTAACACGATAGAAGAGGTCTCAAGAAGGACTTTGAAGAAGCAAGGTAAGAACAAAGGGGAGCCACTGCTAAAGGAGAGGCAAATGTTCCAAAAGGAATTGGGAACAGGGTCAGAGAACGTACTATGTATGTCGTGAACTGATGGGTTGTGATGGTAGCAAGTAGTCAAAAAAGAGGGTGAGAGGAAACAGAGAGCATTGGAAAAGCGACTGTTGGTGTCTGGACAAAGGGAGTATAAAGGATACTGTGCAGCTCAGCTGACAGCCAGTGATTTAAACCTGGTCCATTAAATGTTTCAGTTTGGTCCATCACTTTTCCCAGAGAAAGAGGAGGAGAATGATGCCACTCTGTGCTCCCACAAAAGATAATACTTTGTCCTGTACCAGCAGCTGTCAAAACTGATGATGCTGAGTGACAGTGATCACAGGTGGAGATTGAGCTTCCAAACAACTATTGCCTACTCTGGTTTCCTATGGACCATCCTTGTTCCATACATGGGACAGCAGCTTGCTCTCCTGCTGCCCTCCTTCATTCTCTCGAGTACGCTCCTGTGAGGCAAAGAGTCAGTGAAGTTCAGAATAAACTGACTTATAGCCTAAGCAAGATGGTGCATTAATACTATTCATCAGAAACCTTCTGGTTTCCTGATGGATGCGATGGATGAGCTCCACAGGGCCAGCCTGCATATACTCAGTCAAAGGCAGCTGGTGTTTTGCCTCAGTGCAGATTGTAGAATCCATCTACATGAAAGAAAGATTTCAGTATCTCACTCTAAGCCTGAAGAATCAAGACTGGATTTGCAATCCTATTTCTCACCCCAGCTACTTCAGTGACCTATGGTAGCACATTTTATACCACAGCTTTCAAAATAACTGGTAATCTTGCTGCCACACAGCCTGATCTTCAGACATGACCAGCTCCAATTGCCAGCTTAAAAATTAAAGACCATATTTGAATGCACTGCTATTGCCTCTGGCCCAATATTCCTGTTTGTAATAAGGAGTTAGCTTATTTCCCAAGAATGCTGAGAATTTAATTACGTAATGTCTGTAAAGCTATTGGAAGAAAAGCACTATATAAGTGTTAAGCATTATAATTGTATTAAATGTGTATGACCAGTATTGCAGGGAAGGGATGTGATTATCTAATAAGCAGTGACCTCTCATCACCAGCAATAAAAGACTTTGCAAAGACCACAATGTTCTGCGAGCACAGGCTGAATTAAATGTCTAGGATATCAAGTGCTTTTTAAGTTTGCATTGCACAGAAGGTTAAAAGAATTTCTGTTAAAAACATGTACTGCCCAATCACAATATTCTCAGTACTAATGGTTTTCCAAATGCTGGTACAGATATTAACTGGAAGAGCTAATTTGAGACTATCTTCTGTCACCAGTGCAGCTTCAGATGAGTGAATTTTAATCTGACCCTCAAGAGTCAGTCTAGCCGAATAATAACAATGAAAAATGCATGAGAATAGCAATTTCAACATGGCTATTTCACAGACAAGCTTATTTTATGCATCACTAGCAAATAAATCAAGAAATTGGATGGACTTTCTGAATGTCTTTCACTGTTTTAAGCAAATCTATCTGGCCAGCGTAACCATCAGTTCCAAAGACTGGAGAGTAAACAGAGGAGGAATACTGATTGATTGCTTTATTTGGAATGGAATTCCTAACACCACTTTTGCCAGGAATTTAGCTTATAGGGGTGAAACTTACTATCTTGTTGCTATAAACTGAACCATAAGATATTCTAATTGCTAGCAGTTGGATTTCACAGATTATCTAAGAGAAATTGCATCTTGAAAAACCCTTGTGCAAGCTTTTCATAAATACCATAGAATAACAACTGACTGTTAGCAACAAGTTGTAATACAGCGTGTGGAACAGGCTAATGAAGTGTTTTTAAAAGGCTACCACCCAATATACTATAATGTGACCTAATTTGTAACAATAGGAATTACACATTATCACAGAAAAAGAAACAAATTAGTTCAAGTTCAGGTGCCACAAAAAAAAAAAAAAAAAAAAAAAAAAAAAAAAAAAAAAAAAAAAAAAGTCAGCACAAGGCTGTGGTCTGTCATTTTTGCTCTTAAAGTTTCCCATTGAGAACATATAGTGTGCTACTATTAGGCAAACAAACAAAAATATTGGGATTGGTGTGTTATGTATTTAGTCCTAATACTGGGTGCTCAGGTTTAAATTTCAGACCAAGTCCTTGGACATATTTCATGTGATTTGGAAGATGGCCCAGACATCTGTACTAACACAAAACTGAAAAGTTTTTGTATTTGTGCTGACCAGTGGATTCAAGTGGAGTTCAGACAGTCAAAATTTCATTAAAGCCATCAAATCCTAAACAGTAGCTGACTAAAACAACAGAACATACTGTGTTTTTAACACACTGTAAGTACAACAGTAATTTGTTTTTAAAGGGAATTTTGACATATTTTACTTGACAGGTGTTCACTTTTCCTATATAAGAACTGATGGTGCTTCAGGATATTATTCTTTAACATAAACTGCTGTATATATTTCCATGTCTGAAAATCCATATAATCAGATGGTTTTTAAAATGATTTTCAGTGAAATCCTCAAGCATGCACGTATGTATTCAGCTCATAAAGATTCCCCTTCTATTGAATGAGGCATTGTAATTGTTCTATTAAACACAATGAGTTAGATACTTGATGTGTTATTGTACCTTAACAGATGCACAGGAAATGACTTCGGGGTGTTGCATGTGGCACTGAATGGTGGGGACTGAAGATTATGTTTGAGAAGTCTTAAACAAAAAGCTGGTTTCATTTAGTCTATCCTATGTGGATCTCCATTCCTACAGGCAGTTTAAACATGATATCAGAATTATAAAGGAAATTATATACTGCCAATGTACTTCAAATTGCAATGCTAAGAACAAAACTAAGCAAATGTTAATGAAACTGTTCTTTTCCAAATCTTCAGCAGGAAAGTGATATGAAGCCCTTCTGGGTTTCATTTCAGTATCTTTCTTTCCTGGCCTGGTATTTGCAGACTGATACAGATGAGAGAGAAATCCTCATGGGCTATTTGAGATAACTGAGCCCACTGCTTTCTGTGGAACGTCCTCTGCAGAACTGAAATTGTTGTGTGATATCCAAGAACCCACCTGGAGAATGGATCTAATCAGAGAGTAGTTGAAGGAAGTATCCAATGAGAGTTGACAAAAAAGCGTGTCTTTAAAGGCAGCAACAAAATACACAGAAAGAAAAATTTGTCTTTAAATACACATAACTAAAAATAGATACATAGTGTTTCTATTTCAATACAGATATTCAGGAAAGCCTGGCTTCATAGGTTCAGAAGAAAACCAGAATAAAATTCCATGAAACTCACAGCCATGTTTATACTAATAAGAGGTGTCTCAGTGAAAAGATAAATTTCTATGCCATAGGTTCAGACCACATGGTTAACACCACTTTCATCTGAAAGACCAAGTCAATATAAGATTTGCACTCCACAGAGTGGACAAAAGAAATAAGTCTGAATACAAAAATCCTCTATGAAAATGGCTGTCCCAGGGAAATCTGCTGATAATCTACTTCCAGTTCAGCAGCATATCCAGGTTTTGTCTGAGTTAACATCTGTTTTCAAACAGTACTGTGGCATGTAAGCCAGGGTGACTGCCATCAACAGAAGATCCACAGCATCATAAAGGATGATTTGGAAAGCCACAGGAAAGATAAATACAGAGATGCAACACTAGATTCTGGTCCAAAAAAGCCAGATCTTGAGCCTCACCACTTTTAGTGGTATCATTTACAGTATTTTCAGAGCAAATATATTCAACATAATAAACCTTCAGTTCCCCCCATCAACAGGAATGGTTGCAATGTTATCCTTTCAATACTTTTAATTTTGGAAAAGGTGACAGTATAATAAATATGTAAAAAACATCTCAATAAAAAATGAAAGCATATCAAAATAGAAAGTGGTGTTTAACAGGTATTTTCCATCAAGTCTAGTAGACTAAAAGACTTTTTGAAAATTGGAGGAAGACTCTGAGAGGAAGAAGGTCACATGATATTACAAAATAATTGTGTATATGTGCACAAACCAAATCATAGATGATGGATCTGGTAAAAAATTAAAAGAAGGAAGAAATAAAACACTGAATCTCTTTGTAGAAAATAAAAAGACTTGTTCTTAAGCAGGTTCTTTTGACATTTCAAACATGTTCAATTTAAAACCAGGCTTACTGTGTAAAGGAGACTATTCTTCATGCAAGGTTAAACAGCGATCCCAAAGAAAATGCCTCTAAATACTTGTACATATTGCATGGTTAAATACAGACAGGACAAACACCTTCGTGTTAGCATGAATGCAGAGTCAAGAGAACTACTCATAGATTATTTTGTGTGTGCAAAATATCAAGACAAAGCAGCCAGGAAACTTAAATAGTTTGTAAGGAATCTAGCCAAGCCTGGCAACACCTGGGCAGAGACTAACCTGCTATTTAGTTATTGAAAATTCATTTTTGAAGTAATTCAATCATGTTATTCAGCATTGGGATTAATCATACCATGGCAGTGTGCATCAGGCTTGCTCTTTATGACGAGCTTGTTTCAGCTAGTGGCTCTGTGTATGTAATCAAAGAACTCCATTGGGTTGCAAAGAATTGGGATTTCATGCCTGTGACTAGCAGCCTGAACTAGTACAAGCCAAAGAAAATGAGGATAGTTAAGAGGCTTTAGCTACAGAAGGACATTTACAGAACTACAGGCTTCACTTACAGAGATATATAAGCAGAAGACAAAAATCAGAAAATTTCATCAGAGTTGCCTAATGCTGTAAGCTTTTCAAAGCAAGCAAACAAAACAAGTCAGATACATTGAAAAATCTAGAAATTCCATTTTCTAAACCATAAATGCTTAATCAATTAAATTCTTTTTTCACAAGACACTCCAACTTAATAATAGAAATGCCTGGTGATCTTTTGTGTCTTACCATGGAACCTGAACCAGCCATAGGCTAGAAAATCAGCCTGTTAGACCTTTATCTTAACAAACTCTCTGGCACTAACTGCCAACAATAAAGCAGAAGAAAAATGTTGCATGGTAGAACAACCATGCAGCCTTTCACAGCATTTCACGATGACCAAAAAATCTGTCTAAAAACAGTAAAGTCCCAACCAAAACTATACCTGTGAAAGTATAAAGAGCCACAATAACCCCATGGTTACTGTATGTGGGAAAAGCTTAAACCCCAAATGTGGCTGGACAAAGAGATTCTAACACTAGACTAAGAAAAGCATTGGCCTCCACACTGTTCAATCTTAATTTGGAGGGAAGAATTCCGTAGATTTAAGGGAGGCCCAGAAAATGACAGCAAGAACGTTATGTTTCCACACATGCATGGACATAAACAGATGACTGTGCTGGGGTAAGAAGATAAAACAAATTTGAAAGAACTCATTAATAGATGGTTTGTTTAGCTTTTTCATCCTGAATGGGTCTTTGTTCCACTGAGTTTCTTAAAACAAGACACTGCAAGTGCTAAGTCATGAAGTCCTTGCTTCTCCCAAACTCTGTTTTATGTCACTAGGATTTTTTATTAAGAAGAATTCAAAGATTTAAGTTGGAGTCAGTACAATTCCTGACAACTGAAACAACAAAAAGGTCTTGGTGTTAAAATCCCCCACTGTCCAAGGAAAGAAACTTCTCTCTTTTCTGGGCCTCTGACAAAGGTAAGCGCTTGGAAAATGATCGATTTCCTTTTTCTTAGCCTGCTGATACAAACAGATATGTTTATGTCTATCACATCAGTTTATGACTATCTGTTGATAAGCTTCTTCTCTAATACATATCCATGTGGACAGGAAACAATAAGATAATAAAACAGGGGAGCAAGGAGGAAGGAGGATCTAAATATAAATCTAGATGGACATAGCACCAACACTTTCTTAACCATTAGGCGTGTATTAAAGAGATAACAGAATACTTTTTCAAACTGCTCTTTGGCCTCCCTGACTGTGGGACAAAATTCTTGTGCTAGCTAAGGAAAGCTATAAGCCAGAATTTCTCCTGGCTTTTCCTTGGTAAGGAGCCAGGCCCTCTGGCTAACTTTAATTTAAAGTTGCTGTAAACACTCTGCCAGTGTGTTTATGAAGGATGCTTGGACTCCTGGTGGAACAAATGCACTGTGCAGTTCATAGAAACACTAGAGTGTTAATTTGAAGGCAACGTACCTTGGTGCCTGAACACATGCACCAGTACAGTAATTTCTGTCCTTCCTTTAGGGCACTCACAAAAGAAGCTGCCTTATTCAGTGCAGATGGTTTATTGTGGAGCAATGTCCTTTATTAAGCTGCAACAGGAAAATAATCAATGTGGAGCATTTATTAATTTGCCACTTATTACTGAATCTTTAAATTAAAGGTAAGTTTAACTCTGTGAGTTTACAAACCTACAGCATTGTGATCTGATCACCATTCACCCTCTTTACATCTGATGGAGAGAAAGAAGTGTTGTAATGAGCAAATAATTTTACCTGATTTGAAATTTTGCTTTCAAAGGGTAATATTTTAGAAATTTTAGAATTTTTTTTTCTACTGACTATTGAAGTATACAGATGATCTGTGTAAACACAAACCAACATTGCTACATGTGTAAGAATTCATGAATGTTTTTTAATTTTTTTATTATTATATTTGACCTACATCTTGTTTCTGTCTTGCCAGGACATTAAAGAGAACATGAGTGATTTGTTAGTATTTTGATTATAATGATAAAGGTTTTTCAACTAACATGTTTCTTTTTACTGGGTATTTTCTGCTCTTCACACACTGTTTAAACACATCTAACAAATCTAGGATGGAGGGCAGGTATTAAGCTGTCAACTTTATAAATATTTCCAATACTTGGAAATATTATTTTTATCTCCAAATGGGCTAAGTTATCTATTAATTAGTTAAGTATATACCATAAGCATGGTTCCATAACAAACAGCTTTATTATTAAATTGGTAAAGAACAGCTTCATTTTGAAGGTTTAGCACAGAATCATTAAAATAATAGTGTTATCTTTATCAAGAGTTGTGTGTATATATCATACAGGTTCAAAAGATAATACATCATATTTCATCAGTGTCAAAACAACATTTCTCTTGATTTTGTTCAAACACGTTCCAGTCCTAACAAATCAACACATCATATCTTTACTACTCCAATTAACAAGAGAAGGTGCCTTTTATGTCAAGGGTAAATAATCTGTATTTAATTTATCTCACTAAAGTCCCTAAAGATTTCAGTTTGGTAAAAAAAGTTAGTTTTTTGTCTCCCTGAAGTCCAGTCTTCTCTTAAAAACCCTCATAAAACAACTAAACCCACAACCTTTACACAGAAAGGGATCCCACCCAAGAAGAAACACATCCTTCAGAAACAATAGCATGTGTTCTTGCATATAAATAAGACAGTGGAGTTAAGACTCCGTGGAGAATTCTGACTCACATTTTCACACTCTTGAATGCTTTGATCTACTACCTTTTAATGTAGATGTTTGCTAATATAATTAGGGAAAAGCCATAAACAATTTCACCAAACACAGAAGCTCAAAGTTCTCTTTTCAGGATATTACAGTGAGCCTATCACTGTGATAGCTTAAGCAATGAAAGAGATTTAACTCAGACATGGAAATTATTTGCCTGTCTGCATCTGATTTATCTTTGCTGTCCCAGGTTATTTTTATTTAACCTTCTGCCAGCCCTCCCACTGCAAATGCTGTAGTGAAAACTTAAGAAAGGTACTCTGAATAAATTAAAGGAGGGTAAAGCTGTTCAACTTCAACTAGTTGTAGACTGACTTTTCCAATACTATCCACACTTGAGCAATGAAAGAATGCATTTTTAGGTAATGGAAGAAACTTTTTGGCAAAGCGGCCTGGATATTTACAGACTCTCACAATGTGTGTCTATTTATACAGGGCAAAGAAGGAATAAATCAAGTTTTAACTCGGCTGCAAATGATGTTATAAAATACATAACAGAAGACAAAACCCAGAAGAGGGCTTATACTGTTTAGAAATTGACTAGAAAAGGCATTCAACAGAAAAGTAGACCTAGAGACTGCATGTATTCCAATAAACTGAAGTGTGGGACCAAAGTTTTCATACTCCCAAGCAAGTGTTCTGTGTATAATTTTTAGCAGACTGTATCATGGTTGTGGCTGAGCCAGATACAATATTCCCAGACAGGCCCTACCTTGAACTGCTGGATAGTTTGGACTACGAGGTGATCCAGTAAGCAGTATGGATGAAAGCATTTGGTTTGGAGCAGGAGGAGGAAGTTTCGCTGGACAGATGTCAGCCAGGACATGCACTTGCCCTGAGGGCCAGGAACAGACTCCGGTCCCTGTTTATGAGTTAGTAGAGGTGTGGCCACAAGCGTACACAGTGGAATGGTATTTTTGCTTTCCTGTAAAATAATATGCTTTACTCTACAGATCATAGGTTCCCTATGCTAAAGGGCTTGGTTGTTGAAGGTGGGAAGGACGAAAACTTTGTCATCTTTTATGGAAAATTTCATAACCCTTACAATTATTGTTCCAGTCTCAGAAAACAAGACTTTTAAGTTTGCCTGTCAGAAGACAAAGAGGGAAGAAAGGAGAAATCTTCCCTCTTGCTATCAGAATTATTCTGTGGTCCATACTGAGTATTTCACTGTGTTTTCTATATGAATAAGGATTCTCTGTGGTCTAAGCGCTGAAGATCTGATTAGCAAATCTTATGAAGATATTCACAATTTAATACAAATGACACTTATTTGCCTACAGCAATCTTTTTGGTAAGTGAAATAACTCAATGAATAATTGAAACATTGTTATTTGATACCTGCTCAATTATTTAACAATAAAAGAGAGAATATAAATTTTTAGGTAAACATTGCTACCCTGAATTTGTTTAGCTGTGGTGCTAAGATCACAGTGCCTGCTGGTTATCCTACGTTCTAGCAGACTAAAAACTTTCTTTTCAGAGGTGTTAACGGTGGGGGCTCTCACAGTGTTTGTGAATTTGAGGTGTGTTCAAGAACTTCAAAAGGAGGTCAGACATTCATTTTCCTTTTGGTGTTGCCAATTGTATCTTACAGGAAATTCCTAATTCATCACAGAGCACTGCCACCAAATATTCATTCAATTATTGGCAACTGGATTAAATTTCTGGGGCAAAGGAAACATAAGGGAGGTAAGATACAACCTTTAGATTAAGGATTTGAATCATTAATCAATTTATAGCTTAAAAAAAGAAAAAAAAAAAAAAAAAAGGGTTGAGGGTTGCAATCTCCTGCTTACACAAGTAAATTGATGACCTAGAAGTATTATGCGCAGATATAGTGTATATGAGCACTCATATATTTAGATAAAGAGACAAAGACTTTCCAGATAAAATTGAGCAGTCAACATTTCATGAGGATATTTTTTTAACCAGACTAGTAAAATTTACATACTTAAGAAATCTTGATTTCGTCAGCCAAAAGTTCAGATATGCCCCAGATCACATATCTGATTGCTTGTATAGGGGGCTCACAAGACAGTTTGAATGCCTATCTTGGGAAAAAGTGGTCTGAAAGAGCTTTGAAGCAGTTGTGGTTAACACCTGCAACAACTTGATTTTCACAGAAACTGTCAGATCAAAATGTGAGAAAACATGACACAAAGAAGAGATGGAAAACTAAGCTAAAACACTGCAGCAGTTACAACAGCACAGGGAATGTTACAACTCACCATGTGAATATTTTAAAAAGGAAGTGAATTTTTCCAAATATATATATTTTAAGTACTCTGTCCAGGCTTTTGGAGTGATGTTTTCTTTCTCTACCAGGAATCAGCCAGGACTTCAGTCTTGTGTAGGAGGTCAATTAAATGTTCTGAGCTTCACTCTCTGTATAGGAATAAGCCTCTAAGTCTGAAATACCAATTGCTTTGTTTCTACAACTCTTTTCAAGTTTCCAGTTCTAACTTGACCAAGTACTGCCCTCTGAGCAATGTTTTATAGTAATATTTGCTCTGGAATAGGTCAATGTGTTATTAGACATGCATATTAGACATTTACTTAATAGACATGAAATTTTGATGTCATTAACCTGTATTCCTATAGGTGTAGATTTTGGGTTAGCTCCAAGAGCTGGATGTCCTAGCAAAAATTTGCTCATTGCTCAGTAGGAGATACCATTTGAATTTCTAGAATTCTTGCAAAGGGTACTGACTAGTCCTTTCATTGCTTAGTCTGAAAAGGACAAAATATTGCAAGGGGAAGCATAATGGCATGATTTCCCAAAGTAATTTAATTGCCCCTGATGCTTTCCTAAGTTTTGATAGCAGTATCAGAAGAAACAAGGTACTGCTTCCACAACTTAATGATAATGCCTTTATCTAGGACAGCAATAATTGAGTTTTAATGTCCTGCACAGTTTCTTGTCATAAATCCTCTCTGTGTGAAACTCTAACCTCTAGAGTTAGGCAAGATTAATGGTGAACAGTGTATATAATATTTATTAAACCTCTTTTTATATTGCTTGGCAATCTGTGCTGCCATCAAACAACTTGAAATAATTGACATTTAGCGCATCAACCTTCTTTTGACTAGGAAGCATGACATTCATGGAGATAGTAAACATTTGGCAATTGCTGTAAATGTCTCCAAATTTAACGCCATGACCTTTTCTCAGGTAAATGTTTTGGGATAAAATGTAAATAGTGATTTGCTGTATGTCAAATATCATGCAACATCAAGTTTACTGTCTTATTATTCTTGAGAGGTTTGTGACTTGATTTTGACCTGTTGGTTCATCTTTTAAACTTTTGTAGAAAATACACACATGTGTTTATTTTAGTCTATTTTTATGACTAGAAGACTAAAAATTCACTGAACTTTTTGAGGGGTTAGTTTTACAGTTCTATTGACAAGAACCCAATAAAATTAAACTAATGAGACACATAAATTTTAGTAAGGTGACTTTAGTAATGTCATATATGCCACAGTATTTTTTTTTTTAATTGTTCTTTGTTTGTCCTGTCATGTACTTTTAAGACAGTGCTCCAGAAACAAACAAACCAAATGAACAAAATTCACACTAGGAAAAGCAGTTGAAGAAAAAATTTCTACAAAAGCTCCAATGAATGTTGGATTCATTAAGGTCAAAAAGACATTACTATGCCATGAGTGAACTTGGTCCAGAATGAGCACAGCAGGGGTCTGACTGCCTGTGAGGTCAGCAGACAACCATTTATATTTAATCATTTATATTTAACTTTGGAGTACAGTTAATTTGGAAAGAAAAGCTGGAATATTTTCCTGTATTTCCCTGTGATCTAGAAATGGAGGCATTTGGTTACTAATATTATTACATATTTCCTACCAACATAAACACATGCAAGTGAGAAAACATGTTCCTGGAGTGAGAGGAACATGGATTACTAAAAGGCTTGCTCTGCTCAATGGGGAACTAAGGCAGGATGCTCTAAGAGCTAAAACAAGAAACATGCATGTCTCAGTCCCATGACTTGTCTTCCAATTACCGTATTCCATTGCCATCTGGCTTAACTCCACACACTCCTATGGATCCTTGATCACTTTGAGGCACAGGGAGATGGAGTAGCAATTCCTATGTCAGGACACGCCTCAGGTTTGTCTGAAGGCAAACCCAAACCCTTCTGCTGCTGCTGTTAGCTGCCTCTTTAACCACTAATTTGAAAAGAGTTTCTGATGCAGAGGTCTCCTAAGGATAGTTTTAGAGCAGAGCATGTAAATATTTGCTGTGATCCAACTGTCATTGCCTTAGCATTACCATCACTGCTCTGTCATCATCACCTTTCTCTTCTGTAGAATGGTTCTGCTCCTCTGACTCCTTTCATCTGTTACCTACAGAATATCAGTTTACACAGAAAATTCCAAATAAGGCACATAAAGTCTAAGCAAGGACTGCTGTTGTAAAACTTTCTCAGCCTTGTTATGATTCATTTCAGTTCCTCCTTCCCATACCTTCACAAAGAGTTGTAAGAAGAATGAAGGTCTTGGGTTGTCATTGAAAAGCAAACCTTTCCCCAGAAAATTTCAAGCAAGATTAGACACAGATATTTTCTGCTCAGCTCAGCTATTAAATGTGGATCTCTAATATTTACCATCAAAAAGCAAACTGCTGCCTCTATTCCTAATCCTTCACTCTACTGAACAATATAAGTGCCAGGAACAGACTATTCCCCAAACAACACATTTCCCTACCAGTGGTCATTAAAGCTTCTTCTCTCTCTACAGGCCAGCAAAATCCTTTGCATGTATAGCCAGATGTGTTTGTTGTGATAATTAAGCTTTCAGACATGTATTCACCTGTGTGTGCCAACGTTGTATTTAACAGAACCTCTTACAAACAAATATACTCTATAAAATAAAAATAACAACAACAATAATAAAGCAGCTGAAATGAATAGCTGAAACAAAATGGACTACCTAGATTCACTTACCTGGGAACATATTTAGATTTTGCTGGTGAAAAGGGTATGAAATAAATATTCCCAGGGTGGAAGGTGCACAAAGAAGCACCCATTCAAACTAAATATCACACCAGATACTTTAAACTTCAATGTGTGATATAAGGTAGAAGAAGTCATTAGTCTGGTCATTAACTTGAGCACAACCTGAGAACTGTATCAGGCATCCTGAAAATGTCAAACATATCTGCAGAGTAACGAGAAGTAAAATCCCCATCCTAGGACAACCAAAACTAAAAAGGCAGAGCACAGGATGCTGTATGATTGCTTGGCTTACACAACAAATGATGGAGCAATAAGGATGAAGCATATTCTACTAGTTTGTCAGTGTCTGCAGACTAACAAACAAGTAAGTGTGGATATGTTTTTTTAAACGGTAAGAAATTAACTTTATATTCAGTGACATATTCAGTGACTGAAGATGTCTGTCCCTTACTTACCCATCTGCAGAGCAGGGAGTAAAACTCATTATCTCTTGTCTCAAACAATTATAAAATACACTGCTGAGGAAAAGAGCTAAATCCATCAAGTCATCAGTAGCTGTAATCAATAACCAAAGCCATAGGTTTGGTCATCAAACCCTAAGTGGCAAGGGAAGACAAAAGAGCCATTTGTTATGGTAATAATGAATCTATAGTCAATAATAATGCTGCAAGCATATAAAACTTCAGTTGCATTTCACCAGCCTCTAACTTCCTTAGATACTCTGCTTCAGGATCACATTGAGAAATTTTGACCTTCCCTATTGATTAAATGGCAATTTCATACAGCCAATGATTAGATAATCCAATCATATCTGCCAAAAGTGATCAACCATATATGAAATAAAGGGCAGAAGTTGTGTAATTTACAGTACAAATGAGCTGGTTCCTGTAGCTCTGATTAAATAAAACAAAAAAATCAAATTAAATAGTGATCAAATTATAGGGGTGGCACTCTAACAATTTGAATTTTTTATGATTCATTTAATTTGAGACAGCACTTAGCTAAAAACTAAATAAAGAAGAAAACCCTTTTTATTCTTTCTTTGAAGTTAATTAGTCTTACTTAAAACTATTTCTTGAAATGGCATGGAGCTATTTTCAAAGTCATTCAAGTATTATATCTACACTACACATTAAAGTGCTGACAACACCCTCAGTGATAAATTTAATTTGGGAATAATGCTTCTACTTTTTAAAAATACTTTTCACAAGCTGTTTCAGTCCAGAGAGGTTGCTTCTCTTACACTGCTGAAATGACATCTTCAAAGCATCAGTTTGGTTTATTGTGTCCTAAACTTCATCAGACAATTCAGCCTGGAGAACTTAGGAAACTTTTCCTATGGGAGAAACAGAGAAGGCAGGTGGCTCCCTCAGGACTCTCCTCCTGGAGGAAGAAGAAAGAAAGGTGTCTGTGGTCACTGATCTGCATCTGGCAACAGATACAGGTACAGGTGGGTATGTCAAGCATCAGGAAAGTGATGCATGCACTGGCAGAGCTGTTTCTGAAGATGGACAGACTACAGCTGTGCCTGTCAAAGCAGGGCAGGGAAATACTGTGAAGCTACCTCAGAGTAGCATGCATCATTAGACAGCTTTGTGTGACTTAGCTTTTTCCACTAATATGGGGATGAAGTTCTTTGAATGGAGAATTTGTATCAAGTTGCTGCCCAAAATGACATCTGGACTACAGTGTCCATTTTTAATCAAAAACTCAATGCCAAAAAAGTAATTTGATTGTCACTGTACTTCCTATATCTGGATCAATAGGTGAAACATACACAAGAATGCAGGGGTGGTCACTTTTTGACAACACAGATTCAGAAATATAACAATTACTGTAAGTACAGCATCAAAGCTATATTGTGGACAAAATGGAAGACAGCTTCTTTCTGAGAAAAATGCAAGGGAAAAATCTGAAAGTGGAAGGTGGAATGAAATAAAATAAGAGTGATTTAGTACGTTGTTTACTGATGTAATTTTAGAGTTGAAAACAACATCAAGCTAGAGAGTGATTTAAAATCAGGTCATTTTGAAAGAAAAGAGCCAAATGGAGGTGTTGAAAATGTGACACCTTGGTTAAGTAGCCACTTTCTATTTATAGTAAAATTACTGATTAAATATAAGGATTTTGAGTGGTCCTTTTGTTGCTTTGTTCTTTGACTAACACTGTTCTGTGTACTTTTATGTCCAGTACTTCAGACCCTACTTTGGGAGCTGAATAATCCACTGGTTTAGATTCTGACTTTCTTTTTGATCCCTGGACTCAGGATTTTCTCCCCTCTTAATGATTAAATTGTCTTTCATTTGGCTGGGAAAACTGATTCTTGAAGACTTGTGACTGGAGCAAAGAAAAGAGGAGACCTCATTTGCCACTTGTTCTGCACATTCTGGCAGTGGAAGAAATAATGACTTAAATGAGAAGAACAAAGCATTACTTCTACCTTTTAAGCAAATTTTCTGTTCTCCTCTTTATTCCACTTCACCCTTTTTTTTTTTTTTTTTTCTTCTCTTTAAGGTAGTACCTAAAAAGTAAATAGTGTTGAAAAGCAATCCTTATGCATTATGGTCAAGATTCAACACAAGATTAGCAAACTTAACTTTTATCTGAAGGATAGGGTAGAATATACCTTCCCTGGGTACCCGTGGGTGTGCCTTTTCAGCATCAAACTAGTTTCCTGTCTACACAATGCAATTTTTGGAAGATGACCTTACCATAGTAAAAAATACTGTACCCGTGCCAAAAATCTGTCTATCATTCTAATTGAATTTTTTCCCCCTTAGGGCCACTAAGGAATTGATGTTGTTGACTCAAATATTATGGGCAATTCACTATAATATTGGTACCACTGTTTATCTTGAAGTAATTATACTTTTAAAAGGCTGACACAAAGCTGCAAAAAAAAGTAAACCTAGACAGATGATCACCCATGGAAAAATGTCTAGGGTGATACCTGTAAGTTACATAATCACTTTACAAAAGTATGAAATTCCAAACATTATGAAGGGCCATGAAATTAGATGGCCTGAGTAAATCAAGTAGTGATCTACACAATTTCAATGTAGCTGCATATAGGAGAATTTGGATTTGTATTTACATAACATACAAAAAAGAAGAAAATTACAGTTGCAAATTCAAGCACATCAAAGATGATGCTGTCTTGAATCAGCTCCCATTTATTATATATCATGATATAGTCTTTAATGACATGATAACATACCCCTACCTCATTAAGTGTGCAGAATGTACTGTGATTAAAGGAAGAGTGTTTTACAGTAAGAAAAAAGCACCTTCTGTTACAGCACAGGATGAAAGCCCAGGAAAGCAGGGTGTAATTGTGGTTCTATCACAGACCGCATATGTGAAGGCTATCAGAAGGTAGATAAAAAAGGATCTGGAATATGACTGCATGGCAAAACTTGTACTTGCTAATTTCTGAATACTTTATATTTTCTGAAGCACCTTTGCTGAACATCATGCCGTGTATGAAATATGAGTTCCATACAAGGGAACTATGACAAAGTTATGAGATGCTCAAGTATTCTTCTACGGGTAATAAATGATTTTTTTTTTCAATTACATTAAAATACATAACAGTTCTTAGGAACAGTAAACTAGGAAAAGTCATTTTCACAGCAAAGAAAATTAAATTCTAATAAGGGAATGCAAAGCCATGAGGAAATTAAAATATTCCTGGCTTTTTAGCTCATCTGATATACATTTACACATTGAGTCATGAAATAATGAAAGTTTTCAATATTCAAAATAGGAATACACCTAAACTTTTGATGTCTTCTGTTAATGCTTTCCTGTACAAAATATTTTGTTGGCAGACAGTGCTACTCTATGCAAACAAACTCTAATTCTAGACCTAAAAGTATCACAGTACAAAGTAAATGGTGCCTTCTGTAGCTAACCCATTGTGGATATCCTCCAATCATGTTTTCATTAAAACACTTCCTTTCATGTTTGCTTTCAGAGTATTGCAGAACCTCTTTCTGAAAGCCAAGCAGGAGAAGGCACTGTTTCAGTTGTACAAGATACTTCTTAGACATAAGAAGCAAGATAAATAAAATGCTAAAAGAGTGATTAGTATACTGAATAATTCACGGTCATATGTTAAAATGTACAGAAACATACAGATTTATATTCTCTGACTCACTGCTGTCTCATTTCATACAGGAACATGTACATTTTTCAAAATGTTAGCTAAATTATAATTGGCACTTGAAACAAAAGCATAGTGAGAGTAAGAACTTTCATCAACTGTGTAGTGTAGCTTAAATGAGCGTTAACACAGTAAATATTTTAAAAGAAAACAAAGGTACAAATTGAAAAATTATAAACCAAAAATTAATACAGTAAATATTTTAAAACAAAACAAAGATACAAATTGAAAAATTATAAACAGAAAAAAAAATTTTAATTGGAATTAAGTTTCTATGTTTTTTGCATGCTGAGACACAATACTAGTTTTTGAAATCAGTTTTATTTTTTCTGCAAACCAAAATGGACATAAGCACTCACAAACACTGTTTACAAATCTGAAAAGTAGATGTTTTCGAAACTGTAACACTAAGGCTTTTGAATGTTAAAGAAATCTTTTTCGTAATATTGCAAAATCAAAAAATTCATCAGAAGAAAATGAGAAAAATGGATATGAACTCATTCCTGACTTGTTAAAAATTTTGGAATAATACGATACTTGTGATCTGCAATTACCAATACCCAAATAAACTGATCTACCAGTAAGTACTTTTTTCTCCACTCAAAGTATCTTGGCTTTTTTTTATGTTCAATACCAGCATTTAAAACTCATTTTAGGATACTGCTATATATTTAATTGCTTTCAGCCTTAAATCCCCAAATATCTTTGGTTTTCCTATGACTGTAGTTCTATATATGTTAATACTTTCAGTCAACAGAACATACTGACTGTGCTTTAAATGTGAAAAACAATGCAAAGGTAGTACTTCGCAAATACATTAACCATACCCAGTCAATCTTTAATCTTGCTTAATTGGGCTTAACAGGGTTATCAATTGTAACTTGAATATGTAGTTTTTGGTGTTGCTTCAAAATGTGATAAAGATTTAGCACATCTTGGAATATGGGCTGTAATATAAGCAGTGTAATGAGATATTCAGTAACCATATATGAAACATTCTAATGTAAAAAAAGGGGGTTTTTACTCTCAAAAAAACAAATTGGTAACCTGCTATAAAATATTAGGTAGAATATCACAGTTTCTCTGTTGCTGCACTAACAGTATACTGATTTAACCCTTCATACTCCTGCTTTTTAGCAAGCTCAACTTAGATTTTGTACGAAGAGGAATCAAGGCCCTTCATTTCATATTTCCCACGAAATCGGTATTCAGCACGAGTTGAAGGCTACTGAATTTCTGAGGACAGCTGAAATTGGACAAGGTTCTATCTGCAAATGTTTTGTCATTTATACCTGAGTGGACCAGTTAACACTAAGTGTTTACAGTTTATGGGTCCTGAGCTGGGCTCCATTTCTGGCACCGGCAGTAGCTGCGTGCCCGGCCCGCACGGAGAGCAGCGCACAGCTGGCTGTAGCTCCTTCCACAGCCCCCTGCAGAGGATGTTTCCAGAAGAAAGCTCCACAGCTGGACGGAGCAGTGTGGTGACGGCTTGTCTCAGGGTTGTGGGCGCAGCAGGAGAGGGCAATTTGCATCCTCCACCTCCTCTGTGCTTTGAACGCAGCTGAGCCAAGGCAGAGAATATAAATCCGCGCTGCGCCCGCTCGCATCCTGTGCATCAGCACTGTTGTAACGTGAGGTGCAAAATAGCATGAATAAATATTGCAGGCTTAAATGTAATAAAATGAGACTTCGGGAATTCTGTTACCATTAAAAGCCCTTTCCATAAGGGGTTATTAGCAGCATGTATTTTTTGCTCAGACAATGTAATTGCTTCTTAAACAATAGGTGGGCCATCATTCCTGTCCTTACCTCTGGGGGACCTTCTTTGCCTCAAAATGCTTATAGCAAGTTATACAGCAAAAACTACACATTATTAGGTAGGTGGGTGGCATCTTGATATTTTTTCCTCCTCAGGATTCCTTTGGTACTGAACTGAATGTCTGCCAACATTTGGATGAGCACCTGCATGATAGAATGTTTCTATCTGAGTGCTGTAACTATTCTTAGGCAACGTTTATTTTAATAGTCCCTTTTTAGTAGACTTGCTTGTTGCTCTAGATTGCTAAATATGTCTATCACCACTCAGCTTATACCCAAAAAACTCCAACTCACAATAATTAATCTGTATCAGTTTGGGGGATCATGATTTGTTTGCTAAATTTGTTTACAATTTAAATTCCAGAAAAAAAAGAAATAAAAAACCTTGAAATATTTTCCTCTAAGTTCGTGAATCTGTTCAGCTTAAAAGGAAGACCTACAGGAGTCCTGATATCCAGACATTATCTCATTACATTTCCTGGAGATACGTCAAAACACACAGCAACACCCTTCACTAAATAAGGGGCAGTCAGGAAATTTACATACAATTTTTCCTTTAAAGTCACGTAATTTTTTGCCCATATTATCTACAGTCTCTGTAAACTCTGGAATACATACAGAAATTTGTAGTCAAAGGTCATTCCCTTACAAACTAATCCCCAGACTCTCAAAAATCTTCAGATATCAAGCTCCTGAACTTCCATTGCCTCCTGAAGGCTTTAGTGGTCTAAAGAGCTTTGAAGAGCCTTCTGGCTTTTTTTCCCTTCACACTAGTCCTCTCAAAATAATGGTTATTCAAATGTACCTGTCCACCATCGGGTATTACAGCTCAATGAAAAGAAAGAAGACCCTTGAGTATAAAATCTCACCTCTTATGTGAGGAATGGAAAGGAACCCTGAAGAATGGGTATGCCAATCCCAAATTTGTCTCTCAGTCAGCAGGCAAGAGTGGCTGCAGGGCAGCCAATGCTACATCTCTTCTGCACAAGTGGCTCTCAAAAGTTATGCCCCTCTTTTGTGCTGCTGTGTAAGTGACACAAGGAGGATTGCAGTACACACAGATTTGATGTGATTGATGACTCAGTATTTTCTTATGAAAGTAAAAATTTCCAAAATAACAAAAGGCCATGGCTCCTTGACAGACAGCCATGTTTAAGCAAATAAAACCACTTTTAACCTGTGTTTCTATTCCAACAGAAAATCTCTCTGTAACCAAAAAAGGGTAATCAATCTATTTTTAAAAGAAAAGGCAGAAATAATTTTCAGATCTATCTGGCACATGCTGTGGAGAAATGTCATGACAAATGTTTAAAATAAAATAAACAGGAAAACTCGTCAACAGACTCATGCATGCATTTTAGACAGACAGAGTTTAGAACCCCTACTTTCCATCAGCTCATTAGCAAAGGGGAAAGGTTACTTCTATATTTTTTTCAATTACATGCATAGGTCTACCTCACTGACATACTAGGGATTTCTTGGGACTGATTAACATCAGAATACATGGACTGTCCCTGTCTGAAGACTCAGACAAAATGCCATACTTCAGAAACTACTAGGAAAAATATTCAGAGAATAAATTTAAAAAGTTATGAAGCTGCAGCTATAAATAGAGCCTGAACATCTTACTTTTAGATCCCTTTCAGCGATCAAGCAAAGCAGTTATTAAGTGTGAAGAAATTACCAGTTTTCAAATGTGGTTATTTTGAGTACATTTACCCAGTAATAGCTGTACTGTTTAAGTGAAAATGCATGCTAGTAAAATGACTCTGAATTGCTAATAATTAACAGGAAAAACATGAAAGTAATCTTTTACCTTTGTTAGCGAACTGATGATAACTAGTTTTTATGGCATTCCAAATACATGTATTTAGAAACAATTGTGAACCAAATGTTAGATAAATAGGATTATAGAAAAATCTTAAAAATCAAAAATAGGCAGCAGCTCAATCCTTCTCTTTTTCATTGGATGAACACAGGAATTTTCTTTAACATTAAACATTTTACAGTGTACTGCACACAAGAATATATAAAATTAAATGCTGAAAATGTTGGGTAATGATTTAGCTTCTAAGATGTGAGCTGCATTTGATAAAACTGACAGCCTAACTGGGAGCTTCAGAAGAAGAAAGATCAGATGGTTAGCTACCAGAATCAGATTTCTTCCAGCCGCCAGGAAAATGAAGGTCACAGAACCTGCATCCAAGTCAGCTGACATTTGCATAGCACAAGTCCTGACCACATAGTGTCTCTACAGACAGGTGCATAAAACTTGGTTGCAAGCATAGAATTATCTCCCAGGTTTCAAAGATTAATTGTTTTTGTTGCTGTAGAATTAGGACTAGACAAATGCGTAAGCTCCGAAAACGTAAATGTTAGGCTATTTTAGAGCAGAAGAGTTTACTACCATTTCCTACGAAGTAGAGACAAAGAGGCATTCCTTCTTCCCCAATAAAAGTGACCTGAAAGGCATTTAGCCTTTCATTTAGGTTTAAATAAAATCTGAACATCTCTCTACTCTAAGAAATTACTTTTTATTATTTTCAAGACTTCTCAAGAATGCTGCTCTTCTTAAAGACTGCAGTAGCTTCTCTGCCAGTGTCAAGTCTGTCCTATCTTTACTAATGCTGCAGGAGAGTTGTACAGTAAGCCAAAATATTTCAACTTTCTTTGTATGCTTATGCACTTCACTACTATAGTGTTTGAGAACTTGAATTATTTTCCCAGATAGGGCAACAAAATGGAGTTAAATTTCTACTTCTCAGTTACTTCACTGGTCTGTTTCCTGGGGCTGAACTCAACATCCCTCTTCTCTGTGCAGTCCTTATTAAAAAGCAGTGAGATTTTTGTCAGAATTTTTTTTTTTAATTAATTTTTTTTTGTGCATTTTCCCACACAGAATATTTACAGAATTGTAGGATTTCAGCTTGCAATTCTTGCACCTATATCTTGCTGTGAATGTATGGTCAGTCTGTAGATGAATTTGTCCTGCGACTGAAAGCATCTCAAGCAATGGCACGACAATGTCGTAGTGGAAACGCCTAACATAAAAAGCCATATGACACAGTAATTTTACACATACCTTGTCTGAGAACTAAAGATGAATTCTCAGTTGCATCACCAACAGACATATGGTCTAAAAGCTGTTCTGTGAATGTGAAATTTTGCCAATGTAATTTATAATTATTTTACAGATTGGCTTAGTGGGTATGGTATTATATGTGACTTGTTCATATTGACTTTAAATCCTAGCAAAGAAAACAGCATCATTTACACTATAAAGAAATTGTGACATTTTCACAAACCAGCAAAAGCACGCTAGAGGTACTTTGCAGCCTCAGTTTAAACAAATGGCTTGTTATTAACAAGAGAGGCTCTGAATGCAGTTGCTAGTATCAATGAATTTATGGTTTACAGAATGGTCATTACTGAAGCAGAAGCCACCATGTGGAAGATGAGTTATTTGAGTAATGAAATATATACAGGTCATCAATGAGAAGTATATATATTCTGTTCCGCTCCTTTTTTTTTTTTTTTAAAGTGGAGAGGAGAATGGCTGAGCAGGAGGAATCAGTGTCAACTCTTTCTTTTCTTTTTTTCTGTTAGTAGAAATAAGAAATCTATTCCTACAAGGAAGAGGTCCATATGCATGCTCTGTAATGACAATGAAGACGGAAGGGGGAAAGGCAGAGGCTTTGACTCAATTTACAAGTATTATGGATTATTTCTAATACCAACTCATCTATTGTAATTCCTTCCAAAAGTGCTTAAAAAGAAGTAAGAGAGAAGATATAATAAAGCTCTCCATAAATCTCCACAAATTTCTCAGTCATAACCTGGTGTCTGAGAGGATCTACTTTTGAAATGGAAGAAGCAGATGAAATAATTTTTCTCTTCTGAAACCTCCTGTGCAGAGCTTCTGTTCTTGATCTTTTGTTCTCAAGACACTTGAGAAGTAAAATGTTTATTTCTAAATGACTGCATGTATAAAGATGGAGCCCTGAAGACAAATTATTTTTTTCAGGCAGCAAGAAGTCTCAAGCTTATTCACAAAAATGCTCTTTGCCACTGAAGTGAAATTGCATATACCAAAGTCTCTCTTTTTTTTCCCTAGGGATCGGTGATACAGAAATTCAAAATCACTTCCAAACAATATTTGGCACTGATCTTAATCTTAATTTGAAGCATGTGGTACAAGCCAGAGATGTGATTCTGTAACCAGTTGCCCTTTAAACAAATAGACTTAAAGTTTATAGTAGACACATTATCAGTAAAATTAACCATTTAATTCCACTGCACATAGACTTATTATAAAGGCAGCTTATCATAGCAAATATTGACTTTTCCAGTTAGTGAAAGTGTTCATCTTCCAACAACAGTGATACACCCTCTGGACTCCTTCTCCTTTGGGTACAATGTACCACAGCCTGCTTCCTCCATCACAGGTTATACATTACAACCCAGAGGAAGCACAAGGCTGGAAGTGTGGTGCTGGATAGAACTTTACTCCCCTGATCTGCACCATTTGAGCAACATTAGTAATTTCTGAGAAACTCTGAGCAGTTCTGCCAGTCAATGCACCTGCCTGCAGTGCTGTGTGTGCTCCTTTTCTTACCTCATTTTGATATTGTCAATAATTTCTCAACAGTGATGATTTCAGTTAGAGTGAACAGCTAAAGGCAGTGAAGTTGATGAAAAGTAAAGCAGATGCCTCTGTGTTTTGTACTTTTTTGTCAGTATGTGGTTTCCCTGTAAAATGGTTTCACTTTCATGATGAAAAGCATCTCAGAGATGCCCACATAAAACATTTATTTCTAGATCTCAAATATATCATGGCATCTGACTCACAAACTAAGGCTGAGGAGCACATTTTCACAGAGCCATACAATAGTTTATTTTGGAAATGAGCTTTTAAAGCTCACCCAGCAAAATCCATCACTTTAGTTTGAAACTATTTCCTTCTCAGTGGTGGACTCTTGTTCTGCCACCAACAGTCCTAAACTTCTCTCCTTCCTCCTCTTTTCCCTTAACAAGATGGGAAGCACATCTCAACCTCACTTTAATTTCCCAATCCTTTCCAGACAACACAATCAGCTCCTGGAGCATTTCTCAAGAACCATATAGCCTACCTATTTCTCAGACAGAGAAGTGTCCCTGTGGAAACTCCCGATGTAATTCTGCTATTGGAAAGAACTTGCATCATATTTTTAAATATTGAGAGAAATATTTTAAATATTTCCTAGACCAATTCTATCAAGTTTTCACTGCTCAGTTCAGGTGAGTTGATATCAGGATAACCAGTAAGCCCATTCAGACAAATAGCCATCACAGAGTTAATATAAACATTTGAATATTATCCTAACTGATATAGATACAGTTATATGTTTATACGGATTAATATGTTGAAAATATTTAACAAAAAAAGCATAAAAATTACAAAAGTATTCAGGAATAAACTCAGTATTGTTACGATCAATGTTTTCTTACTGCATTAAAGGCAGAATTACAGATAGAAAAATATTTTCATTGTTTTGGGTTTCTTAAATAATTTGTTTTATTTATCTCAGGAGGATATAATTCAATCTAATGATACACTACCCTTTGGAATACCAGAAATGCCAGAGCCAAAGTATAACATGACTCACAGTATGAAGCAGAAAGAACACAGGCAGAGCCTTATCTACCAGATTTATTCTGTGAAACAGAATGTAATTGAATTACTTGACTATCAGATTTCAGGAGATGGTCTCAAGTACCTTTTAATCTTACTAAGGTTACCTATTTTCTTGAAAAAATTTACAATTCGGAGATTAAGGGGCTTAAAAAATGTTGCTTCTTATATTTTTCCTTTCCTTTATTGCCATTTTGTATAATGGGTAGTGAAATAGCTGCTGGTTTGTATGCAATTTCTTCACTAGTTTTATGCAATTTGATTTTCTCTTAAAGCCCCGATACCTTCATGGCAAGTTGGAAAACCACTGCATGATAACTTTGCTCTGCTTGAGTCAATGATAAGGGTAACAGAATTTCAATCCCTGTGTGTAGGGGTATGCTTTTAAATTCAATGTTTATACTTAGTAGCTCTCAGAACTACTAGCTAGGTATATAAATCACAGTGATAGAAATTTAATATTACACATGTCAATGCACAGTGTGCTTTGAAGGCCCAATTACACATCTAAATTGCTGAAAGGTTGTGAGACAAATTTATGATCTTTTATACTGATAGAAATAACTTCCTAGCTCCAGCTTCGAGTAAATACTTTCTCTTTTACGAAGTGAAAGCTGATTAACTAGAATTGTTGTTTTAAACTAGCAATTTGAATCATGTATTTGGGCCATGGTTAACTACTAATCTTTCTCTTACCACTTCATAATGAAGCTAAATTGTGAAATAAATGTGTTCTTCTTTTCTTTTATTCCAAAAGTCACTGAGTTTGAAGCTATCATACTGAAGTAGGTTTTGAGTAATTCAGTACCCAAACTACATGAAGTACTGACTGGAAAATGGGGTGCTAAACCGTGCAAATGGTACCAGAAATCAGCCAAGTCAGGAGTACATACTTGTAGCTTGACTTTGAACCTTGTGTACTGTTAATTCATTAGGGAATTTACTATGAGCTTTTTACCACAATGTACAAAGACTGAGACATTCTCCCATGATTATAAAATCAGATATCTCTGGACAAAACCCTCTAAGTTACATATAGACCATGTGTTCTTTCTTATCTGATTATAGACAGCAGAGAATTACATATTGGTTTCACAGAGAGAGAAATATCTTTGTATTTCTAAACTTTAGAATTTATATTAGGCACTTACATAGATTAAAGATCACTTTGGGTGATTTAACTCAGACAAAGTCAGTCCTGTGTCTATTGTATGACTGACTTCAGAGCTGTCAGCAGATGAAAAAAAAAATCTATGGGAAGAAACCTCTTGTGGACATCTTATTTCCACAGATCTAATGGACTGTTGTGCAGAGTACCAAGACATCCCATAAGATGTCTTGCAGAATTTTAATATACCAGGCTTTACCTATTTTTAGCTGCCATAGAGGACTAAAACTGCCTCAGTAGTACCAGATATTAGTATCACATCAAGGACGGAATCTTCAACTTTGTAGAATCTTGGATAATTGGATGAAATAATTTCATTTACAATTCATCAAACACATCCTGTCGAGGTTCTGTTCTGATAAAAACAATATATGAGGTCATGTATTACCTATACATACGTTAAACTGGCCTTAAGCTGAAGAATGGGTCACAAAGATGCCCATTATTACTCACTTGAATATAAAAAGATAGCATATTGTCCTTTCAGAAAAAAAAAATCATCAAATTAAGGTCTTTTTATCACTAACCTAATTACAAAATGTAATTACATTTTGTTTTAGATATAATTAATAATCATATAAAAACCTTTAGTTAATTCGATAGTAAGTGAAACTAAGAGAATCAATGCTCTCTTTAGAATTCATTAAAAATAAGAGTTCCTGTACTGTTCTCAAGTGCTGAGAGTTCTGTAATATTTTTCTCTAATACAGAAAAGTTCATTTAATATTCTTAATCCATCTTTTTTAAAGTTATGTCCGCACACTAGGGAATGACTCTGATACCTTTCCACCTTTCAGCATACAAGCGATTCCTTTCAAGGAAGTCATTTCAGCTCCAGTTGCTGTTATCAACTGGGGCGCACACTGAGAAGTATCCATGGGCTGTCATCTCCCTCAGAAACATTAGGGGGAGAAATGAGTGACAGAGCAGACATTTTCAGCAGTTCAAGGAGCTGCTGTAGTTCAGTGTCACAGCTGGAATCATCACACGCCTTTGTGTGTGCTTTTGGATGAAGCTCAGATAAATTTTCTTCTCTCCTCACTTTCTTTACTCTTTTCCCCTGTACACATCAAAGGGTTACAAGTAGGGTAAAGCTGCAATCAGTTGCTCCAAAAAAGGTATGAGCTAAAAATGAGTAGCATTGTTCTAGAGAAAACACAGGACAGAGTTCTGGTTCAGGTTCTGTTGGCAGAGATGCACTCCAGGGTGACTGCTCCTTACTAGGACTACATGACTTGTTTCTTTGCTAGGACTACATGGCTGGTTTCCCCTCTTTTCTGGAGACCACTTTCAAGGACAGTCAGAGGACAAGCCCCCACTATATATTTCTGTCTTAAGCTTATTGAATCTGTGGTGTCATACATCATCGATCTTTAAATTAAACTTCTTGATTAGTCTGGTAGTATCCAAATCTAAGATATGAATTTCATACTCTAAAAGGAATAAATTAAGAAGAATTCACTCTTTTAAACTTAACATAATAGACCATAAGTCATTCGATAACAAAAAAGAATTTTTTTAAATAAAAAATTTTAAACAGGAAAGTGCTGATGTTCCCTATCTGTATCACTCATATAAGCTTTCCAAGGTGCCACTTGATATTATGCAGCCAAATGATTTCCAGCTGCTCTTACTTCAGAGTTTTAAAGCCTGGAAATAAACTTGAAGAAGGCTCTCTTGTCATTAGCATTCTTGGGTTGTTCTTTTTTTCTTGTAACAATATCTTTCTTAGGATATGCTATTTATTTGTGATATGCTCTAGTCTTCAGACTTTCCCAAAGACACATGAAAATTCTGCTATGATCAAAACTTCACCATGTCTGTGATAGCTAGGGAGTGTTATATTGATTCAGCTTTCATTTCTAATCAATGGAAGTTCACAGGAGAAGTTGTGCCAAACCAGTGTTAATTCCCCCATCACACACACTGTCAGAAGGTGACGTTTACACTTTGTCCTCTAATTGTGCCTTCAGGCTGCCCCTGAAGCAGCCCTGAGGGTGGGCTGGCAGAGAAATCACACAGGAGCTTGGGTGGAGAGGAGAAGGAACAGTTCTTTAAAATGTCATCGCTGAATGTATCAGTGAGCAGAATCCTTGCCAATGCAAAGTCAGGAAAGTTACATGAAGCTAGAAGAAGTATTTGGTCTAACCCTCTTTCTAAAGTCTTAAAAATCTTCATGGTGAAATGTTTTCTGAATTTGTTTTTTCCTTGTGTGTCTCAGGCTGTGAATAAGAATCTTGCTGTTTAGGATAAGAATTTAAAAAAAAAAAACCAAAAAAAAAAAACATCCCTTTTAAGAGGGGAAAAGGGAAAAGGATTTGAAAATAACTTAGCTAGTTAGGAGTCTCCATTTTGCTAGTTATTATTAAAGAAACAGATGTAAAATAACCAGAAAGGCCTGGGTCCACTCAGACAAGAAAATTATTATATATGGACTTAATTAACTGCCTGTACAGATTACATGAAAATACTAAAAATATATCAGAGGAAAATATACACAAAACATAGTTCTGATTTTCCACCCAGCATGGGCAGTTTTGCAAAATTACTCTTTTGACCAGCTTTAGATGTAAGACAAAATTTAATTGCAACAGCTTCTTGGCAAGGATAGCAAGATTTTCTGAACAGACCACAACAATACTAATGTGGGACAGGCTATCAATTTTTCTACATTATACTATGCTGGTTGCAACTAAATTAGGAGAGAGCTTTAAAAGCATGATTATTTTATTAAGAGCTTTGTGAAAGACATTAAGAAAAACTATTTTCCAAAAAAGCAAGTAATATTTTCAGGGTTGGTTTTTTTTCTGCTTGCTTTTATTTAAAACGAAGTACTCCTATGAAAATTTCTGTTGCTTAGGAGTACATTTGTTCCATAGGGATTTTTATTTCAAGTCAGAAAAAAGCAGTAGCAGATGATAAACTACTATGTGCATATTTTTATGCAAATATATCTGGTAATCAATAGGGAAATGTGAAAAAAAAAATATATGCTCTAGAAACAGAATAATTTCTATAGAAAATGTTTTCAGAATTTCCCACGGGAAGACAGTAGTTCTAAAAAGTAAGTTGCAAATGCCATTTTTAATCTGAAGAAAACCCCAAAACCTATGGCAAGTTTTTCACAATATATTTATGAAAGGCATAGAAGTAAAGATTAAAGGGTGCATTCACTGTCTACCTTGGAAACAGTACCCATTAATTAAATATATGCATGATTCTAGCTATAACATGGTTTGCAGGAGAATCTGGCTTAGCACTCCCTGTCAACCAGTTACTAGGTTGCCATCAAGGAGAGCAGCTACTCCATCACCCAAACATTTCAAGCCTCAAAAACTTTAAGAGAGGCCAAATGCTGTCCATGTTTTACTGACCCTGCTCATTCTGGGACTGTTGCTGTTCTGATTAGGGGCCTCTGTCAAGCTTGCCCTCGAGAGACACTTTGTCCTCTTGTTTTGTTCTTATCACCTAGTTGTTTTTATCACTCTCCACCATAATACAAATTTGCCCTTCCCTATTATTCCTGTCAAACCCGTGAGCTGACTGATTTCCACTTCCATCTCTAGAAGGCACACTATAAACACAGAGAAAATAGGGAAATGAAGGTACAGGTAGATACAGATGCACCATAGATTGCCATAATGGATTACATTTGCTTGCATCATTACTTTTGACTCAGAAAGATAAAGCTGACAAGCCATTCAAAAACAAACCAGCAGAAAACAGCATAACTTAGGCCATTTTAGCCTTCTGAATTTATCCATTCACGTTTAAAAATACATGCAAGAAATCCATGGCTTTTCTGTCCTGTCTTTGAAGAGCTGCATCACACAAATAAGAAAGTCAAACACACAAACAAAAAAGTCAAAGTCTTCCTGCATGGCCTGGTCTCCAACTTACTCCTCCATTACCTCGAGACTATTTTTCAAAGTATTGCATTGAGTTCAATACAGTCCCTTTGAGGCACCTTTTTTTGCCAGATAGAAACAGACCTCCTTGCATTGCAGGTAGTCAGTGAGATGCATGCAGTTTCCCCTAAGGCTTGGTGGAGCACTCAGCTCATGGTGGATGTTCAGATAGGTGTGTTCATTTGTGCAACAAATTTAGGCCCATGCTGCATGCTGTTTTGGATAAGAATTTAAAAAAAAAAAAAAAAAAAGAACAACAAAACCAGCCCTTTTAAGAGGGGAAAAGCATGCAGCTGCATGCTGTTCTGCTCAATTACAAAGCAATCTTGTAAGCTAAGGCAACCCTCTCTGGCCAAAATATAATAGATGTTAAAATAATTACATGTAAAAATCAAAGTGGAAGTGCCCTTCCTTTACACAAGCACTTTTCCTGTGCCATTTCCCCTGCAGTCTGACTCCATCCCCCATTGTTCTATAACAGGTAGATGCTGGGTAAGAAGGACAGTAATGAAAATTCATAAAACTTGAGCTCCTACTCTGACAATGACATTTTGGCTCATAGCGGACCTGTGCAGACAAACAGCTATCAGCCTAGGTACAGGGTGGCTGTGTCTTTCTGATCATAATTCTTCAGGACAGAAAACTGGATTTATGTTCAAGTTAATATGTTGAAAAATTCTTAGCATCAGCCTCAACTCCTAAACTGTTGTTGCAGTTTATCCCAGCAGGCAGCTAAACACCACACAGCCATATGATCACTCCCTCTGAGTATGCTGGGGGAAAGAATTGAAGAAAAGTTAAAACCAGTGGGTAGCAATAAAGACAGTTTAATAGGACAGAAAAAGAAAGGAAAAATAATAATAATATTATTAAAAGAATGTACAAAACAAGTTGTGTAATGCTCACCACCTGCTGACTGATGCTCAACTAGTCCATGAACAGTAGGTTTCCACACTCCACATCCTCCCTCCCAGTGTTATTGTTCAGCATGACAACATAAGCTGTGGAATATCTATCCTGATGGTCAGTCGGGGTCAGTTTTCCTGGCTGTATCCCCTCCCAGCTTCCTGTGCACCCCCAGCCTAATTGCTGGTAAGGCACTTAAAAAAAGCTGAAGAGTCCTAGACTTAGTGTAAGCACTGCTCAGCAACTAAACATCAGTGTGTTATTCTCATCCTAAATCCAAAACAGCACTGTATCAGCTACCAGTAAGAAAATCAGCTCCATCCCAGCCAAAACCAGGACATTATATATTGGGGTTCCTTAAACCATTGTCCCAAGCACTAATCAGGTCAGGGAGAGGTCAGATTCACATCCTTCACTGCCAGCTGGGCAAGAAGTAGACACATTACAAACCACCTCACCCTCAGCCCATTCTTCTAAAAGAAAGAAAATTTTAGGCAGAAAGTCCAAGATGAGTTTAATATCAACAGGAAAATAATCAACACCGGGCATGAGTAACCTCCTGTCTTGACTTCTTGCATGTATTTTTCATATTTAAAAAAAAAGAAAAAATCATCAAAGTATTTGTAAAATTCATGGATAAATCCAAAACTAATAAACAAAAATAGAGTCACAATTATGAAATCTTTATCAGGCAGATGACTATAGGTGCCAAGTTTTAGTGAGAGGCATCACACTTATCATACATATAAAATAATCAGTTTTCTTTGTATATAAACAGCATTGCAAAAAAATTCAGATTGTGAAGTGTTTTATATTCACAATGGTGTGAAGAAACAATTTTCATGAAACTCATCTCCAAAGCGTCTTAAGACAGGTAAACTACTTTAGTTATATAAAATACAAGCATCTGGGTTTGACTATTTTAATGTAATTTCTGATAGTTTTTCTTTTCAAAAAGAAAATAAAAATGGAAAATTCAAAAAATAAAAAATATTAACTTGTTTTGAATATAAAGTATCAGTGTGAACAAATATTGTCAAATGTAAAGCCATAATTTTGACCAGTGCAAACTGGAACAAATATTATTCTGTGGTGGAAAACTGAAAATCAATAAATTTTCTAATGGCTTTGAAAATCAGATTTTGGAAGAAAGAGAATAAAGTAGAAAAAAATTACAATTTAGCATTCAGTGGATGTTCAGATAGTGTAATTTACATGTATAGAAGACTGAGGAAAGTCATTGAAGGAAAAGCAAATTATGGGATGGTGTAAGTCATAATCTGTTCCTTTAGAACTTTAATTATCTACCCTCATCATTGCTTTTCTCTTGTAGGCTCTTCTGCCCCATCTCATTCAATTTACACCAGTCTGGTTCAGCACCTACATTCAGGGATAAATTACATGTTTTAATAAATACGCCCATTCTCTGACAGGCTCAGTTTATAGCCTGCCACTCTTTGTGATGTCACTAAACTTAGGCCAGCTTTGATGGAAAAGTGTCTCACTTTACCATAGCCCTGATTGATCTGTCTTGAAAGAACGATCTGAAGAAAGCTACTTATGATTTTTGAAATACAGCAAGAATTTTATGTCAAACATTTATTTTTTAAGGATTATTTTATTTGATTAAATATAGCAGTACATACTGTTGTGCACATCATGATATATGGTGTGTCTGAAATTACATTTATTGTGTACTGTCCATGCAGTTTCTGTTTACAATGTACCATAGGCTGTCATTTGTAGGTTTAATAGTTCATTGATATGTGTAGGACACTTTGCATTCCTCAGCAATCATCCTGTGATGTCTTTAATCAACAAAAAATAATACAATGTTTTTCAACATGAAAACATCAGTTTACTCTTGATTCATATTCTCAAGGCTGTCACCACAACAAGGTCTAGGATGTGGTTCCTTTATTTGTCAATTGAAAGCTGACATCCTTGAACGCTGTTCCTGGGGAAAGTTTGAAAAATATTAAGAACAGAGTATGTGCAGAAGTTTTTCAAAGGACAGAATTATCTTCAGCCCTGATCTTTGTGGCCATCTTCTTTACTGTTACCAATTTTTCTACATAATTTTTAACTACTGGTTCTGGCGCATTTTCCTCTCCTGATTTTACCAATGCTATAAAGCATGTCATATTCTTACTCCTACTCAGGACTCTCTCAACCATTTAGCCATTGTCTCACCCACTGTAGTAGGAACTCAGAATGAGTCAGTTTTCTGCTCAAAACCATGAACTTTTCTGAAGTTTTTGCAAGCCAGGAAACAAAGCTTCATGCTGTGCATATAATTTTATTCTTGCATATATAAACAGACATTCAGAGTGCATTTTGTTTGAAATGGCCCAGGCTGTGGGATGAAACAGCTTGTGAATATGTCTGGTGCTTCCTCCCCGTGCTGGGCAGGGGATGGACACGCTCCCTACACAGCTGATCCTGTCCCAGGGGAAGTTCCTAATCTCCAAATCCAGTATCAACCATAATGTCAGGACAGGGATGCTGGAGCAGGTCTCACAAGCTATGGTAGCACTTTCCCATTTAAAAAGTATGAATAATACATGGGCTCAAAAATCTTTAGAAGACAAATAATAAATTAAACAATAAATCTCTGGTCATCTTCCTTTTTGTTTCTTGCTGCCATTCTCCCAAGTGATCAATCTAATCACATTAAAAACATTTGGGTCCAGTGATTACATATTACCATTTTCTTTACTATAATAACAATTGAGAGTGGGGTTTTAATGTCTTATATGAAGAATGCTTCAGCTTTCTTCAAAACAACATACAAATAGCAAAAGACTTATGACCTGCTTATGAGCCAAAACCTGTTCATAGTGGCTGTCACTCTTTGACAAGTCACTTAATCTCCTCTTCTGATTTTTCTTTTAATAATAACTCATGTTTGTGTTACAGAGTTTGATATTAAGACTAAATATTTGAAATATTTGAACAGTACTTCTAGCATGGCAAGAGCTACCAAAAATGAGTATGTTTTGAGTAAAACAATACATTATTTTATAATAAAACTATATTATTACATAATTTTTAAATTATATAATAAAGTACCTACAATTCAAATACAATGAAGTGAATGTTGAAATAAATGAAACAGAACATTTGAACCAAACTGCCATCAAGACAATTTAAAAATTAGCATGACTTGTAAATAGGCTTCCCTCAAGGGTTTATTTCTATTAAATGCATTACAAAAATGTTGTTCAACTTTTAAATTAATAGCAGTTTACTTATAGTCCTTTAAGTCTCTTTTAATTTCTTTATTCTCAAACTATAGGCAGTTGTTAGAACCTTTACAAGATCTGAAATGAGCAATATCTGAATAAAAACCAACTTTAATCTCTTCTGGTTTAAAGCACTATGTTGGGAAAGCCTTAAAAGAAATTGAATTCATTAGCATAAGTTGTAACTACAATATAAACAGGCATACATTAAATACTATAATCACCACGTCTTTGCCATTACCTTTATGTTCATACTTACAATAAGGCAAATTTACAGTTCCACAGAAATTGCAAGCATCTCAAAGGCTTGAAGAATTTGCAAAGCTAATCTAAATTAGGAGCAGAATGATGTAAGGGCTGACTTCCCGGAATCCTGGTGGGGGTGATGCCTGTGGAGGGCGGGTGCGGGTGGGGTGAGGCCATGGGGCCAGGGCAGAGACACTGATCACCGGCTGGCTGGAGGAGATGGGAGCTGACCTTGCTGCCTCTGCTGCTTTCTTAGCAGAGCATGGCAGGGGGCCAGCCTGCCTATGTTGTGGGCAGGAGGAAGAAGTCCCCCACATCACATCCAAAGGGCAAGGAAGGTGAAAAAAGAGCCTGAGCTGGTCCGCTGCTTCCTTTTCCATGCTTAGCCTTGTGCCCCCACTAATTAGAAATTACTCCATTACAGGTGCAAAATGAATGAAATCAGGGTCTTATTAGAGGGAACCACTCACAATTTAAATGCAAGGACCAAATAATGAGATGATTTAAACATGTGCAGCCACTAAGGTTTTTATCCTAAAACTTCTTTCGTTTCTTTGTCCACAGCAAGTTAAATCAAACGTGCCACAAATTGCAAGGCTTCTTACCTACTTGGCCCGTTGGCATGAGACATTACAGAAGTCTGGCACAGGACTAATTCCTCGTAGTTGCAAAAACACTGCTTTTAGAATAGATTTAGGATAGAGGAGAAACATGTGGGGAGAAAATGTTCAAAGGAGAAAGGCATGAATTGGAAACCTTCGTTCACAAGAGCCCTGTGGCTTAAACTATGAAAGTCCTTTTTAAATATGTGATCCTTCCATTTTGTCTTTATTCATTGTTTCTTCACCTCTTCTTCATGTATTCAATCCTCATTATTCACCTCTGCTTATGCCTCTTCACGGCTTCTTCCTGCAACAGAGAGATACTTTATAGACAGTGCCACCGATTTATTTGAATTTCAGGTAATAGAAACAAATAACATTTTAGTGGCAGAGAAATAAGTCCAGAACACTTACAGCTTATGCTTTTATATATTTTATATATATTGTACTGCAGTGTTAAAAATTATGGGCTGTAATTACTTTAAAATACAATTTCCACTTTGAATATCCTAGAAAAATGCTTTCAACTAGGTGAACTCTTAGCTCTTGACCTCTGTTCCATGCACACTTGTGAACAGCCATCTGGAAAGGTTGTATGTACTGTTACTCTTCCTGCACATGCATATGATTACTGACACCAAGGAGTACATAAGAGTGACCTTTTAATGCTCCTATGCTGGGCAAACTGTATTTCATTTCTAATTTAAGATGAAATAGGGTTTAATAATAATCTCAGAATGAATTTAGGAAAGAATATAAAGTCTAAATGAGGAGAAATCATTCACTGAAAACCATTCAGATAATATACTGTTTTATCTACTCTGGTAATTTTTCTACTATGCAAATAAGGAATTTGCAAGATGATGTGTTTTTTGAAAAATGATTTGTAGCACACAGTCATAAAAACATACCCATACACAAGTCCTTATATTAATACAATTGAAGTATTTATTTGTGGCATTGTTATTCATTTTCAGGGTATATGAAGCGTCTTAAATACCTCTGTGTCCTTACTATTTTTGGTGTGTCCAGTGAAAAATTTAACACTGCATCAACCAAAAATGCCATAAATTATTTTACTGAAAATACTCAATCTAGCACTCCAAAACATATCCTCCTCATAAAAACAGACTGCTAATGAGATCACAAAGTTCTGAATTAGAGCCAGAAATAAAATCAGACTAATCTAATAACTTCTTCATGAAAATTTTAACAAAAGACAAATTAATTTAGTTAAATTAAATATGCACATAGTCTTGGGTAGGAAACTTCAGAACACTCCCTTCACTTTTTGCTGGTAAACTAAACAGAAAATTCAGACATGCAAAACGCTGGAAATCTCCCTGTTCGACCTCCATTCTTAGAGTACAGACGTGGGTCCTCTACACCAGGTTGCTTGGGTCTGTGTTCAGATGGTTTTTGAGTATCTCCAAGGAGAGGAACTCCATAACCTCTTTGAGCAATCAGTGCCTGTTACCATCACAGTAAGCGTTTCCTGATGTTCAGACAAGACCTCCTGTGTTCCAGTTTGAGCCCATTGCCTCTGATCCTGAGTAGTGCTGAGAATAGTCTGCCTCCATTTTGTTTGGACCCTCCCATCAGGTGTTTATATATATTAAAAAGGTCCCCCTGAGTCTGCTGTTCCTTCTCCAGCTTTTCCCCTCATGAAGGACACTCCAGGCCTTTAATAATCTTTGTGGCCCTGAGTGGGCCAGTAAATACACATCTTTCACACACTGGGTAGCCCAACTCATTGTAAAGTCATGCTGACTGTTCCCATCTTGTCTCAAAATGGCTCCCAGGCAGATTTCGTTCATCATCGTCTTCGGGAATGAGCCGAGGCTGAGCTTCAGGTTCCTCAGATGCTCCTTCTCGCCCTTCTTGAAGAAAGAAGTGACATTTGCTCTCTTCCAGCCCTCAGGAACTTGCGCAGTGGCTTTGACCTTTCAAAGATGATTTGGGGTGTTCTCAGAGTGGCACCAGCCAGGTCAGCACTCTTGAATGTGTTCCATTGGGTTCTAAAGACTTACCTATGCCCAGGTGTCTCAAATGGTCCCTAACCTGGTTCTCCTTCACCAAAAGTACACCTTCTCTACTCCAGACTGTCCAGCTTGCCTCAGGGGCCTGGAATAACTCAAAGTCAGTTTTACCAGTAAAAACTAAGATGAAAAAGGGTCTGAGCTCCTCAGCTCTGCCATGTCCTTTGTCGCCAGGTCTCATCCTTAATCTGACCAGTGCTAGATGGCATGGAGAGGATCAGATATGTGCAGTAGCATTAAGAAATTGGTTGTGTGCTGATGTGGAACCTGAACAACCCTTTTATACCCATATGGAGTCTCTCTCAATAATTTCTCCATTTTGTTGGTAATGTCCTGGCTCTGGGGGAGGTGAATCATGGATGCTACTCATCCCTTTTACCTTCTGCTCCTTGTTCTTCCCTTTTCTCAACTCATCCTCAAACTGTTTTCCACAGTTTGCTGCCTACAAAATAGCTGAGGAAAATTCTTCTGAGTAACCTGTGGACACATCTATTAGTACAAGATTTCAGCTGCTTTGAAGGATTGTTTCCTTTTATTAAGGTGTAAAACAGCTCTTCTGGGAAAACTAGAATTTTGCACATGTAATTAGGAAGGTATGATACTTTATTTATGGAGATACACATTCAAGAGCTGGGAGATTTTGGCACTTACTGAAACAAATAGCTTTTGAACATCTGAAATTGCTCCTGAATATATTTTGATTACAGTGTGAGCATGGCAATAAAAGAGTCCCTTGAGAAAGAAAATATCTGGATTCAAATATTAATATTTTTGGCTGGGAACTGGTTGTCTCCCAAGGCAGAGCTGTTAGGTTTCTCATTGATAAACCTACTGCCTGAGGAAAGAGCCAAAGTCTGCAAAGAGTGTGCTGAGCCCTGTTTTAGGCAGAAACAACAGTTGTTCCCACATTGGTCAGTGACAAACCCCCTTTTAGCCCCCAGAGGGGCTGGATCTATAACCAGAACACTTTTCTTCTTCTTTTTAATGGGGTTATGAAATCTTGTTCTGCTTTTCTGAATAGAAACAAGTTTCTGTCTCAATTTTGTGCCCTACATCAAATGACTGAATTTGTGGATATAGTCAATACTTGCTATACCCTTGCTAATTCTGCCAGCTGCATCACAAGTGTTTCGGTAACTGCATTTTTTGTTGTTGCTCAAGCCCACGTTTAGGGACAAGATTTTTAATATTTTATTTAAAAAATAAACACACTGTTACTGTCAAAAACCTGTAAATGGGAAGCCAGATGCCCTTGAAGTATCTGTACTGCCCCCAAACTGCACACTCTCCATTTTTTACTTTCATAAATTTTAGAACAATCTGATGGGTTTTGAATCTTTGGCACTGACAAGGCTGGAATTACATTAGTCTTTTAGAGCTTTGGGGATTTTATGAATATTCTCAAAACTGCAAAACAGTTCCCCCATCCATAATGTGAGCGCAGTTCATAAAAGAAAAAAAAAAGTCCATTAACATTAATGAGGCAGTTAAATATAAAAAATAAAGCCCCACTATGAGAAAATCTCTAAAAATTATATAGCTGTTTTTTAATGCTGCTAGTCACTCAGCCACTGTTTATAGAAACTCAGTATTCTTTTGTAAAGCTGGAATCAGAGCACTATAGAATAACCAAAGATGAACTTTGGCCTCTGTTCCCTCAAAGTTGTCTTTGGGAAAGTTGTCTAGGGAAAACAAACAAACAAAACCCAAACACCCCCCCTCCACACACAAACCCCAAACAAGAAAAAAAAAAAAAAAAAAAAAAAAAGGAAAAGGAAAGGGTTTGATCTCTAATTAACTTCAGCAGTTTCTCTATTCACAAAAGTTAATGGTTTGTATAATATATTGCTCATCTTCTTCATCCATCAGAGACAAATCTGTCTTCCACTTCTTGATCCTGGTAAATATTAAGTCAAAATAATGTAAAAATTAGAGAAGACAGCAGTGCCACAACTTTGTACAGTCTAACACAAAGGATATCCTGTGATACAGTCAGCAATTAAATGGCTTCATCTGTCTGCAAAATTACAGCACTCTGACTCTCAGGATCACTTGTTTACCTATATCCATCTCTGCAAGTAGCATAGTGAAGCTTATAAAGTCAATCCAGGTTACTGACAGACACAAAGTCAAGCACACAGGAAAACTATGAAAGGGCTAGGGCAGAGTTCAGAGACAACTGAAATGATTTTGCCTTTGAGAAACAAGGCAGGCATGTCCAATAGTAAAAATAGGATAGCCTAGCAAAATGAAATATGTATAGGTATGTGTATGCAGTCTCATGCTAATAATTAATTTGTCTTGCAAAGGGTAAGCACTGTTCAAAGTACTTTGAAAAAATTACTAACAACCTCAGATAGAGGTTGCTGTCAAATAGAATAGAACTAACTGTGATTGAGGTCTGTAGCAGTAATTGATACAAACATTGACATTAATGCTGAGATACTTACATGGAAGAATTCAGCACCTCATAAACCTCTTTCCATGCAAAAACTGACCTTTTAAGCAAATGACAGAGTTGCTTGTATCTTGCATGGGAACTCAGCATTGACAGCACTACTTTCTACCCAACTGCTGGAGTGAACCCCTTTTAATCCTTTTTCTATGTCTTTTTTAGCATGAGTTGTAGCTCATGATAATGATAAAACAATAAAAAAATGGAATACCATTACATCTTTAATCAATATCCTGAGTCTTGTCTGAATAGTTTGTGCTAGAAATTGGCTAAGATCATTGCAAATCAGTATAGTAAAATGATGTTGACCAGTTCCTTTGTACAAAATGAAGCCATAAAGAGCTTTTCTGTTAACTTTATGTTTTTATAGATAGATGCCATACTTGAGACCACACACATTACTGTTATATATGAGAAATAGCATAGCTGTTTCAACAGACAAAAGTTAAAGTGCAGTTGATTCATTGACTCCTTTAAGAGGACTGGCATCTGGACCACATGCACTTCAAAGTCAAATGCTGTACTGAGATGTGCTGCTTTGAAGTACAGCTGCTGATCCAGACAAATTTTGGAGCCTAAACCAGCATATGAATCTGCTGTACTCTGAAAAAAAAAAATCTATTTCAGATGCCAGTTTTAACTCAGTTTAGAAAATTGCTGTCTGGATCGGCTGAACTTCAAAGCTGAACATCGCAGTGCTGCATTTCCCTTTGAAGTACAGCTAATCCAGATAGTGGATTTTCTCTCTCTCCTTTTTTTTTTAAGTAGTTAAAATTGGCATCTGACCTTACTAGTATTTCTCCTTACCATCTGCACATTCTTTTTCCCTTCTCCCTTATTTCCTCATCTTTTGACCTCTGAAAAATACAGCAAGATTCACTATCTTGTCAGCCCCTGCACTACCAAAGCCACTATAAAGGGGGTGGTTGTGGGGACAGCCTATATCAAGTTACATAATGGACAGTGGCCAATTACTGCACATGGCTTGTCATAAAGTTTGTTAAATAATACTTAATTTTACCATCCAAGAAAAATAAAGCACAAAGCAAATCCCTTGTAAATTTTCGCATTCAAAGCATTCATAATGACATACTCGTGGTTCTGCTAACTCATATTAATGGCACCGGTTTAAAAAGTAGATGAGCTTGATAGAGTTTCAACTTTCAGAAATTTTCAGTTATTTTGTCACAGAAAGGTCTCCTTCACAGGCAAGTCAGGAAAGCCTTAAGGAAATGGTTTTACCAGAGAAAGAATGAGATTACAAGAGGCAGAATTTGCACAGCTTCTGGCAAGGGGAACCGAGGGTAAATGCAGTGCCCTTTCCAGGACACACTCCCATATTATACACACATCAGGGATGCTGTTTTTTGCCACTGAATTAAAAAACAAATCATGAAGAAATGTTGCACCCTGTTCAAAAGACAAAAACAAAGCAAAACCCCCACCCAAATACATGCAAGTACAAGAGGACAATTTAATGACAGCATCTCTCATTTGCTGAGAAATAACTCTGGAGAGAAAAAGGACTGGACAATGACCAGCATTTTATTTACATAGATGATGAGACATGTCACTCGGGTGATCTGTTCTTGTCAGGCAGTCTTTAATTAGAAAATTCCCAGAGAGAACTCATGCTCCCACTAGGTGCTTATTAAAAACTAAAGACAAAAGGAGCTGGTAGGAAAGCCCAAGGAATGGACAGAGCACTCCAGATACACTGAAAGGCAAGAGACAGCTGCTGCTAGCATAGGGAGAGACACTCAGGATGGGATGCTGGATTTTGAATGAAAAACTCTCAGTGCTGTTATTAGTGAGTATTTTTAGCATTAAAAATCTAATTGGATATATATAAATATTTTAAGCTTGTTTAAAAGACATTTTATGGTTTGCTTACAGTAATACTCCCAAGCTTAATGTAAAACTTGCTATAAAATATTCAGCGGCCTTTTTATAACTAGTCTTAAAAACAATTTAAAGTCTTAGTGTTTTATTTTTAATTATTTTTAAGCCAATGTACTTTATTCCTCATATAAAGGGAGCAAGGGTCTGCAATTCTAATTGAAATTATATTCTGATATATTTTCAGACAGTTCGGTGAAGAGCGTATGGGGAGCAGAGAAAGGAATTTCCCTAGCTCTTAATTCCCTTCATTTATGTGTTTTTTTAATTTTAGCATTTATTTCCTTTTTAGAGACCAGGTTAAGGCCTGTGCTTAAAAGCAAGTTTACCATGACACAGTAAACATCATTTATATCCTTTACTGGGGATTTGGAGGTAGGACAGTAACCCTGAATTTGCTAAAATATAACCTCATTCCAGCTGGCATTTTTGATTTCTATCATCTGTGATCAAGAAATGCATTGCACACTGATTCTGAAAAATCTCTCAGATTCTCTTATAACCATAATCATAAACAGTTTTATATGCATTAAAAAATACTAAGTGTAACTAATCTGTAGCCTCTTTGCTTTGTAGCTGGTGTGGCTGGGACTGAACTTGTATTTGTTTATTGATACCTTCCACTGGTATGAAGATGACAATGCTTACATTTATACACGGATTATGCTGGGAGTAAGTATGAGTTTGATTGTTAAAGGGTTTCATAAGAAGAATGTATTAGTAGTCTGATTTTATTTACATCTTCATAAACCTTTTGATGCTTTAACAGTAATTTTCCTGTATAAGAGTATTATATTAATATAATATTTTCTTTCTTTTGCTCTTCCTATACCAAGCTTGTAATTTAATTTCTTTATGCTGTTATATGTACAGTCAACGCTGGCTTGGGCAAGAGCTTCTGCAACGTGCCTTAATTTTAACTGCATGCTAATCCTGTTACCAGTCTGTAGAAACCTTATTTCATTCTTAAGAGGAGCAAGCATTGTAAGTACCATTTCTCAAATAGCCATATTATCCTCTTTTTTATTTCTGTAGTTCAGCAGTATTATCCATATCAAACATTTTCCAAGGAATTTTAATTTCTGATAGAGAAGCCTGTACACTATTGCCTAGTTATTACCATTTAAATTGTCAGTATTCATGACTGAAGAGAAACAAATGACTTGTTTAACACAGTGCTCTAAATGCAACACTGATTTTGGCAGCTGCTGCATAGCATGGTGTCATGAAGAGAAAAGTGAGAAGCTACAAAAAAGGGACATAATAATGCCACTTGGCCAAATGGAGAAAATTCATATCCATCATGTGTATTCTCTGTAGCTGCACAGTGAAAATTGGAAAAATAAAAGGTCCAGTTAGATAAAAATGCTCTAAGGATAATAATGAACATGTTTAAACACTTCTGTCTGAGTCGCCACCATTCAGGTCTTCATTTGTGGTAAATGGATTTTTGTAACAGAGGCTTTCACATTTACCTTGGAATCACACACAGGAAGTACTTAAGGCTTTAGCTCTATCACCTATAATTTCAACTTGCATTGACTTATTATAGTCAGAGGAATCTCAATGCCACATGTTTGGGTAAAAATCACTGATCACTTCATGACTCCAGGAACAAAAGGAATTTAGAAATGGTAAGATACAGGAGTTTTTTATAGTAAGCTTGTTCTTATTTCAGTTCTTCCATTTTTTGTTTCAGTGATTGTTAAGCTTAGATGTTAAGCAGTCTTTACGCTGGGAATCAATGCTTATATAATTGTTCAGGAATTGAAAACATTTACAAAAAGAAAGAGAAAAGGTGTCCTGGCCTTCTGGATCAGTTTGTGAATTAGCACAGAATACATGCACGCCCACTTAGATGCTGAGTAAGAGCTCAGAGAACTGGAACACTTCTCACAGATAATATTTTGCTCTTCTGGATAATATTCTGCTCTTGAGGAGCATGGTACAGAGCAACTGGACTGCTCCAGCATGGCCAGCACTGGGCTAGATCCAGTGCCTCTCCAAGGAGGTGCTGTGTATTGACATCGCACCATGTAGTGCTCCAGATTTTTGGAAGACTTATTAGCTGGAAAACAACATGGATACATGCCAGGATCTTTGGCATGGTGCCATGCCAGGTCACATAAGCAATCCAGACACCCACACCACCAGTCAGAGAGTGAATTCTGTCCCTGAGTGCTGTCTGGGTTCCAGCAGAGCGTGTTAGTTTTGGCTCAGTGCAGTCGGCTCCCGACCGCAGGCTGGCTCTGCGCTGGGGCACCCAGCTGGCCGTGAGCACAACCACTGCAGAGACCTTCCAATAATGGCAGCACCATGGCTCAGTAACACATCAGCATGCAGCCACCTGAGGTCTAGACAGCCTCACTCTCCTGGGGGTGTATTTCCTGAAAGCAGAGAAAATGTTTTCGTCGCAAGCTGGCTTTGCCAGCACTTCAGCTCTGTTACGTTAAGCTCACAAGGCAGTTGTGGCCCAGCCTGGTGTCCTTATACCAGCAAAGAGTTAATGTCAGCTCAGATAAACCACTCACAAATCACAGCTAAGTGTAGCAGTGCTCTATCAAACCCCTTTTTGAGCCCCCTATACAGCATGAACAGATTCAGAAACCCTGGAGTGCCGCTCAGGAAAGTTACTTAAGTCCTAAAACTAACCCAAAACTTCCACTGAATTCCTTCAGCATTCCATTTTTACATGTACTGAACTCTTCTCCTCTCCAAAATGTGAGTTGTAAACACCAATAGGAATGATATAAAACAAGTTCTGCTTTTTCATCAAGTACTGTGGAGGAGCACTGAGGAGACAACTTGACAAAAACATCACATTTCACAAGATGGTTGCCTATGGAATAGCGTTAAATGCAAGTAAGCTTTTTTGGTTTTATTTTTTTCCTCTTTGCCTTTGAAATGTTTTGAATTTCACAGTGATTCTGCCTAATGCTGTAATCCCCATCAGCTCTGAGGTGTGATATTTTAGTGCAATCATTTGTTGACTGCAGCTTTAAATGTGTGTAGGAGTCCCATCTGATTAACCATTTGTAATCTTCTTTGCTTGAGAAGAGCTTGACTATTAAGGAAATAAATTTTCAATCTGAATAGTAAACACCAGTTGCCACTTAGTTAATCTGGCCAACTTGCGTCCTCTTAAAATTTAGTGTAAATAACATTTCTTGAATCCCTGAGGGTAGATGCTTGGGAGATGACATAGCATTACTGTCTGATTCTGTAAGGAAATGATGCTTACGAGTCACACCAGACATCTGCCTACCAAGACATCTTCACTAATTTTTCAACCAGGTAATGAATTCACTCTGAATTTGAGAGAGGCACGTGCCTCAAACCAATGAATTTCTAGATATTTATTTTCAGTAGGTGACTGATCCAGGAAACTAATGGCCCCCTTGAGGAAAACCAACTTGAGATCAAAATTTATCTATTCTATTGGTCCTAGCAACTTACTGAGGTTTTTTTTTTCACCTGGCTGGGAAAAAGACATGGAACCTTCCTGTTCTCTAAGTAGTAAAAGCACCTGGAGAAGACTGAAGTTTGTAGGAATTCAGAAGACATGAATTCAGGGGAACAGGAGATAGCTTGAGAAAAAAGGATGTACAGAGGAATGAACAAAAGCCAATGTGAAGAAGGACAAGCACACAGAACAGAGATGGAGAGGTATCTGAGATAGATAGATAGATAGATAGATAGATAGATAGATAGATAGATAGA
>CM031859.1:58179979-58201488 GCA_018697195.1 Certhia americana | reverse complement strand
GACACCCAGTGACAACTTTCATTGCAAGCCTTGAGGTGCTTTTCAGGAGCAGAACAAAGCTCCCAGCTCTAAAAAGACTTACCATCTTTCAGTAAGCACTTTTTTTCTCGATTATAAGCCTTCCCATAGCTGAGATAATTGTGAGATTAGGCCTTAATTCGCATTAAGATCCTAAATGCCCTTGGGGAGAGTGGTTGCTTAGAGGGCACAGGGATATTAGACAATTTCGAGATCTTTCTCAGATATTCTCACAGCAATACACTCCACCATGGCCTTTCAATTTACAGCCTAGATTTTTACTCTAACCTCAAGATAATTTATAGATTTCTTTATCACTCACTTGTGCTCAGTAGCTAAAATAGTAAATAAATATTATGAAGGGACAAGAACAAACAAAAGATGTTCTAACTTCAGAGAAAGAAAGTTTAAGATCAACATTCGGACTTTCTTTTGTTTCATCGGATGCCATTGAAGCCAATGTTACTAAGTGTATTGAATGTTGCCTTTTTCAGCTCCACATTCAAAATAGCCCACTTATAATGGACATGTTCAAAATATTTTTTTTCCCAACCTAGATCAATCCTGTTAGTTGTAATAGGATATGAACACACCTAACAGGTAACATTGAATAATTGCACTGTGTGCTGTGAAGTTTGAGCATTTGAAAGATATGATTTACTGTTAAGAAGTGACTGTTAAAAATGGCATTGTGGAATTTTACACCTATAGGATTTCCATACAAATGAGTGCACTTTACGAAATACAATTAGAGGGTTGGGGTTTTTTTCCTACTCAGATAGACTGTACGAGCTAACTTCATTCTGTGTATCAGCATAGGAAACAGATATAACATGCTCTGTAGACCAAATTGGGGACTTCATTTTACCACTGTGATGACATGTTTGTCTTGCTAGTCTCATTTGCTTGTCTGGTGAGACTTTCTACCATTGTTTCTGCACGAATTTGCACTTTATAACGCAATCAAGATCTGAAGTTGTGTTCACAATACATCTTCACTCATCACTCAGTTATTTTGTCGGTTTAGACAGGATCGACAGATCTGAGCGAACATATCTGAGTCATGAAACAAGAAGGAACAACGTGCCAACCCAGATATTAATGTTTCATCAATTGACAAGTATAAAAATAATTAATAGAAATTATGTAGTTTAAAAGATTAAACCCAGCAGTATGCAGTGATCTCCAAGAGATAAATGGATAGAAACAGATAAAACAAGATAAGTTTTTTTTTTAGGTAAGTGAGTATGCATCTGTGTGTGTAGATTTCCGGGCTTGCTACAGATCCTGCAACTGAATAAAGAGGGCACAAGGAGTTCCACCCTTTTGGTTGTTCAGGTGTCTTCGCAACCTGCCTTATCATTCTCTATAAAATATGAGATGGTTTCTCGGGCTGTTGTCTTTATTCAGACTTCTAGGTTTTAAAATGATTATGATAAGGTTACATTCGCTAAGTTAATTTTCCTTTATTTGTCACAACCCACTTGTCATTAAGTGTGTAAGTACAAGCAAAAAATTGATAAAGAGTATCAACCAGGCGCCGACTAATTGCCTGGTGTCTGCATTTATCCTCATTTCCCATTCTGAAACAACTACAGTGGCAGAAAAATTAGCCTAAGTATGTGTTATTTCTGATGCTGTTCTGTGGTAAAATTGACGGATTTCTTGGCCTCCATGACCGTCTTGTTCTGGTTTTATTCCGATACTGAAATTTTTGGTCTTCACATGTAATAGCAGCAATGTAACAATAAGAAATAGTAACAGAATAGGACGAAACAAAAAAGGTAGATAACAGATCCCCATAAAAACACAATAACTACTACCTAATCATATTAATATTTTGTATTCTTATTCTAGCAACACAAAAGGACAAGTACTAACCAACATTAGAGGCTGGCAAGAAATGGTGTTATCAGGACCGTCATCCATCATGGTGTCATCAGGAAGTCAGCTATGAGGTTTATCTGGTACACCCATCACCTCTTTGGGTTTTCTTTCACTGGGTTAAGAATCCAGTGGTATGGGGGTTGACAGTGTTGGGTACAAGTGACCTACATGGGGCTCTATGTACATAGTTGAGAGGTAGGTGGAAAAATACCATCCATAAATTACAACCCAGGCAGTTTTCTATATCAAACTGCTGGGCATCTTTGGTGAGATTACAAAATTAAAACCATTCAGCAAATAAAAACTGCTCAATGTTTCTGAGCGAAATTCATTATGATGTGTCATTCAGTTTATTCAGCTTTGTCTCTGTCCACTATCCCTTCACCCCCGACCTGTACCTTATCAAGAGGAACCTCAACGTTCATGTTTGGGACTGGGGACCACTAAAGATTCAGGACAAACAAACCTTGGTGGGGTCAGATAATAAGGGATAGGACCTTACGCTATAGCTATTATAAGACATTGCAAGAGCAAGATGACCTGTAGAAGAAATCTTGGAAGTTCTCAGCATGTCATCTACCCTATGGTAGGGGTCTCTGTGGCCATTACCTTCTCCTGGCCTCATAAAATGTCTAAAGAGTGGATTTAGTGATTTGACCTTCTCCTGCAAGGACCATAACCCACAAATTTTTCACATTACAGAAATTACTGTGTATTAGTGCTAGGTACTATACTGAAAAATCAGGTTGTTTAAATGATACCAGTAATAAACAAACTCAGGTTTATGACTAGCTCAGTCAGAGAAGGGTTTTTTGGTACAGACAGAGCAGTCTGCATGGTTGCGTTTGTTATCACTGTTTACTCGCACTTTATTAGGGACCCTCCGGATTCATACAGCGAGGCAACAGCTAGATGTGTGGGACCTTCCGCGTGATAACACGTTTTATGGGACTGATAAATTCCCTCTGTCATAACGCAGAGAGGGAGAGGCAGAAACATGTTTAGAACTGAAACCATTCCATCTTTGGTTCCACTTCCACTTGGCACTTCTATGCTTCTACCTTGTGGCTATCTCCACTTCCCTTTTCTCATTGTGCTGGCAATAGATTCATATTAATCTACATTTCACATTTTAATTCAGGGAATGCAGTGATTGTGGTAAATATCATGGACTTTCCTCACAACCCGGGACCTTGGATCATACCTTGGTATAACTCCCGGGCCTGCATTAACCTAGTGTTGGGGGGGAAATACACTGAACAGGAACCGTTGAGCTATTCCAGCCGAGCTAACTATGTGATCCATTCACAGGGACCAAGGACAGACTTAGTCTTACCAGCCCCTGAGGTAACCCCCCGAATTAGTCCAGCGCTGAGGGGACCTGCAATCAACGGATTGCTTTGCTCCAATAGCTTTTCCTGCTGGTTAGTTACTGGTGTGCAGAATCTCGGCCAACAAGCTGGTGAGTTAAGTAATTACGATGTTCACTCTTTGAGGACGGTCGTAAACCACAGTGGTGTTGTTCAACGAATACAGAACTGAATTTGTGTTGGAAAAGCAACATTATCTAGTGAGGGAATATCTGTTCAACCCCCCCCTCCATGGGAAAGGAACACATCAACTAGATCAGGTTGCTAAAAGCCCTATAGCATGTCCTGTGATCATAACTCATTTTTTGTTTCTAATTTCTAAAATATTCAGATGTATTGCCCACCAATACTGTAATAATGAGATTGTACAAACCCATGATTCTTTAACAGAGTGGAAATTTCCTAGACCAGTAAGCTATTTTTGCACGCTGTGCAGTGTGCTTGTTGTTTCTGCGGGCTACTATGGAGGGCATCACCCTGCGGCAGGGAACCAACAGGGGATAACCGGCCAGCTAGTAGAGTACATGGTTTTGTGCGTTGTGTGTATAGCCTTTTCACGTCTATTTCTTGCCGACTGCGTGGGTTTGGAGCGGTAGCGCACCAGCCAGTTGTGGCTGCCTGCTTTGAGTGTTCCTGACCTGGAGTGGCCCAAGTAAATAGATCCATTGTACAGTAGGGCGTTACCCGAAGCAAATGTTCTAAAACTGTATCCTGACTGATCCTTTTAAAACTCTTCCACTCCCCCCCGACTGGACCCCCCTAAAAAAACGTTCTTGAATCTAAATTCAAGAAAATCGATAATGAACCCTTAAAGACCTTCATGCTTTGTAAGCTCCCTCTATGTGCTAGGCCGGTTACGCTTGTACACCATCACTACTCAGCAAGACGACTGGCCCCAAAAACTGGGACGCACTGGCTGGGGGGGAAGAGCCGACCTGTCAAGACCATTCAGGTGAGTCAACTTCTGACTTGCTTCCAGGCATGGAGTGCACTGCAACAGATCTTCCTTCTATTGCTTTTTGGCACCAGTATTGTGAACATCCATACACTGCCCGCAATATGAAAAAGCGTCAAACCCATAATGGCTGTCCATACCACCGTCCCATTTTCTCCCTCCACTCCCCCTATCACCTCCACACTCCCTCCCCTCCCATCCCAACTCCCCCTCCAACTCCCTCCCCTACACTACCCCTCCCTACCTCCCCCTCCCTCCCTCCGCACTCCCTCAATCCCTCATCACCTCCCTCTCACTCCCTCCCTCCCTCTACTCTCCTCCCTCCCTCCCTACTCTCTCCCAGGGCTGGCTGGAACAAAACCTCACTCAAAACTAACTACTTTTTTTTCTGTCTGAACAGGCAGCAGAGCCAAGGGAAAATTCAGAGAAACATATGAAACAAGACGGGTTTTTCCCATAAAATTTTCCTTTTTCCCACAATCAACACCAGGTGAACCCCATTGAAATGGAACAGTCAGGATTGATATGGTTTTTTTTAAATTAATATCATTAACATTCTCAGAAGGAAGCTAGAATTTAGTATGTTTAGAGAGTATACATCTAATTGCACTCCTCCAGCTTTATTCATGGCTTTTAAAAATACATTTAAAAAGCAGTAAAGGAAAGAGAAGGTCTGTCACTATTAAGTTTTATCACTTTACTAAACACTACCAGATGCTCAAATACAGAGGAGGTCAAAGAGCCTACTCAACTTGGAAATCAAATTTTGCCACATACAGTAAAATGTACATTTTCTATGCAAGGGCTCTCTCCATTTCAGCTGCGCTGATGGATACCAATACTATAGCACACTTCTCATCTTTGGTCAAAAATTCACTGCAAAACTAAAGGAAAGGTAATTTGAACAGGAGAGGAGAATGGGTTTGAAATGGCCAGTTCTCAAACTTTCATTTATCTCAGAATTGGCATTCGATTACTATTGCAAAACCTAGAGAGACACAGAAGCCTAGAAAGGAAGCATATAATTGATGAACTTCTCTGTTTTAAGTCAGCTTGTCCGAGGTCAGACACCCCAGAGTCTGCTGCTTCACAATGCCACTTACTGTAAAGATCACTACTGGGAATGGGAGAATGCCACTCAGTGCCCTTTGCCACAGTTTTCTGGCAGCAAACCTGTGGTAAGAGTGATGTTTTTCTTCTGTTTTTAACTTACTGTCCTTTCTTGGGTGGCCAAATGTCTTAGGGGGCAGGGGTCTGGAGTGTATGCCAGTGACTGGAACTTAGTATCATGTTTAGAGAGTAGCTTCACATTCCTGTTCCATGACCTCTCCCTGTACATTAAGATAGTGATCCCAACCTCCTCTGTAATCAGCACAGACATGTGCAGATGAAGAGTATTGTATACAATTTCGGTGTCCTTATCAGCAACTTTTATTTCTGGAAGATCCTTTAGTCAGAGAACACTAACTAACATTCTCTTTGAAGGGTACCAATATCAAAACTTTACTCTCTCTGATCAGCTGTATACATTTATTTTGAATAAAAAATAAATATGTATCAGTATCACCAATATCCTTGATGTGTTCATTGCACAAAAATAGCCTCCAAGTAAAAACCTTATGAGGGTAGAGATACAGAAAATACAATAGAACACTGTAAAGCTAGGGTTGCAAATTAATATTATTATTTTAACTAATAGTATTTCAGTATGGATGGTTTAAATACCAAGGGAGAATAAGGTGTAGAGAAAATCATGTCCTTGCTATGGGGCACATGCTTCATACTGTCCAGTCCTAATGTCTTAAGTAAGGTAAAAAGGAGAGAATTTGAAACAATGAATTATGAAAGGAAAAGCACAAGGCAGGAAAAATGTCCCATGGAAGGGTGATTTTGCTAGAACAAGACTGCAAATCCACAGGGGGTAATTAAGTAGCAGACTTGTACAGTATGTCAGATGTCTTGCATACAAACAAAATCATTTAACATTTTCAGCTCAAGATTTAGATTGCTCATATGCAAGTTTCTGTTGTTTCTTCCAAAAAGAAAAAAAAAAAAAAACCATACCAAAGGAAATCCTAAAGTAAAGGAGAAAAATTAGCATTCAGAGTCTGCTAGCTCTTTTAATGGCTGACATAGATTTTTCTTAAACTAAACTATTGTTAGCCACTATCCAACCTGCATATTAATGAGAAAATGAATGCCTCTCTAAAAATTTCAGCTACAATGTCACCATAAAAATCAATACATGGCTACGCACCATGAATACAGACGCAAGCTTGCTTTCAACAGCATGTCTTGCCATTCATTATCATAAAACTAGCTGGAAAAAACTTCCACTTCTCTGTGTTATACCTACTTTGTCACACTTTTCTGCCTACCCAGGGCCAAACTTGCAAAGTCACATTACTTTAAATGAATTGTGATAATACCATATGGCATATAGATCATCAATATGAACAGTGCCTTGCTGGATGTGTGATACCTGCTAGACACTGCAGACAAACAGCACAGATTCACTCAGAGGCTAAAAAGCCATGGTGAGGTTTGTGCAGCACTGGCGAGGGCAGGTGCAGGTGGAGCAGGGAGGGAACAGCCTTGTGCACGGCTGGGACACTGTGAGGTGACCAGAGGGCACACCACTGTGGCCATGGCTCCCGGCTGAGGGAGGCTACAATGACAGAGCCCCTCTCTCAGTCACACCACACCTGCTCCCCTGCTCCATACTTCAGCAGGTAGGAAGCAGCCCAGTCTGGCTCCTGCTGAGGACGATGGAGCACTTCTTTTGCACCGGAGGTGTCTGGATCTTGTTCTCACAGCCTCACTTGAGCCATCACCGCCCCATCTCAGTTCATTCTCAGTACAGGAGGGAATGCTACTTGGGCACGAATGCTGATGCCCTGATTAGCCAGCCAGGAGCCGTGCAGCTTAGGAGATCATCTCTCCTGGCAGATGCCCCGTTGTTCCAACCCAGCCAAGAGATATTTTGGATTGAATGCTCCATTGCACTGGAGAGATGGCACATTTAAAATCCCAGCTGAGCTCTCACACAGGGTAGCCTGCAACCTTATCATTCCTGTCACATGCTTTTATTTACAGGTAGCACAAATGGAAGGGAGGAAAAACAGATCTCATCATTATTGTGCCTTGATATATGCAAATGTATTCAAGACGTGAGATTACCCACTGTGCAGAGACACCTGTAGTATTTAGGGACAACGGATGTGTTGAGTTTCTGCTTTAGCTGAGAATCTTCTGGCTTATGTTGGTTTCTCCCCATTATTAAATCATGCTTTTCTTTTTTTTTTTTTTTTTTTAATTTATTTTTCAAGACTTAACCTTAGGAAATTGCTAATCCTTCCTCTTAGCACTTTGTGAGGAAGCCACATAATTTTATGGCTTGCCTCTCATAAAAGATACTTTATAACCCCTGTTACCGAGCTTGTGGAGCAAAGTCAATGTTTCAGCAAGTAAAGTTACTCTTTGGCGATTTTAAAAGCCACATGATTGCAGAGTATACAGTTTGCTAGAATGAGGGGTGTAATTAACAAAGTGGAAACAAAACCCTATCTCTTCCCGGGGGGAAAACAAAAAAATTCTTTTTAAATCATGAAGATTCAATTATACCTATTATCTTATCTATCAGTGCAACTCAGTGAAATGTTCAGCTCCTATACTTGAATAGCCAAGAATCTCTGATTGTTACAGCGATCAGTACATATGATTAGCAAGTACAAGCACAACTATCTGCTATACATGAAGTATGACCAACTCAGTATCCCAGATTAAAAAAACCCACCAAAAAAACCCAAATAAAACATTTATTGATAAACAATTGACTAATGGATCAAGTGGAAATGTATCCCATTTATCTAATTGAATATTTGATGCTTAATATTTTCTCATCCACCATCAGAAAATTCACAGCTAACAATAACAGCTACTCCTATCTGAATGCTTTGAAATACTTCAGACTTTGGGGGGAAAAAAAAAAAGTAAGGCTGTGAGTAATATTGTATAACTGTATGCCTCTATACAGCTTCAGATCCAATGACATCTATATGTAACAACACCTAAATAGATTAATCCTTTGCCTTTTAACAGGGAAAGATTTTAAAGATTCTTCTTGGCCAGAGTACAGATAGATATTAGCACTGCTTTTGGAGTGTGTTTGTGAGGGAGTCCCATATGTCTATTCCACAAGAAAGCCAGAAAAGCTACAGCAGCAACACAAATACTCTCTTGAGAAAGGCAAACCAAAAATCACAGAAAATCAAGTAATTTAATTTTAGGCTACCTGCTGATTTAAACCAGAAAAGCAAAGTACTTTTGTAGACATTCAAATAAATGTTGCTTTATAATATGGACTTTTCTACAGGCTTGGAAGTGGGTTTTAAGTCCTATGGTGCTGTACATCTGTGAGAGAATTGTTAGGTTTTGGAGATTTCGGCAGGAAGTCATCATTACTAAGGTATGTAACATACTCACATATCTGCAAAAAAAACCCCATTATGTCAATGACTTTTTTGTAGTTTTTATGTAACTTCTCTATATTAGGAACCTCATTTTTCACTCCTAGCTTCAGCAGCATTTCAATCATTACCATGTTTTCAGCCAAGTATTGATTTTACATTTTGCATTTATTCCAATAGCAAATCCATAAGAATATTCCATATGGGACCAAACTTGATTAATGAAGTACCAGACTTTACACCATCATAACACAAACATCTGTTTGTGGTCTCACTTTTTTATTGAACTAAACCATGTTGCACTGCAGTTAATGCCAGAGACTACCTTGACTTCAGTAGCAGCACATGGTTTTTACTTTAAAATCTGGAGGCTTCTGAGGAGATGAAGGGTTATGTGATCAGCTAGCATACACAGTCGAAGCTTCACTAATACCACTGTAAAAATTTCTCCCAGATGTGTGCCAAGGGACTATTTAAGTCACATCAGAACAGATTGAGGATGTCGCTATTGAAGCAGCTGAGTCCACGTGTATCAAGCCAGGGACCAGGAACAGGAGTATCTTGTGTGGGGGGAACAGGATGATAGATAAGTCTTGCTGCTGCTTTCACAGAGTGGCTGTGATCTGAGAATCTTAGTATATTACATGTGACATACAAAACTGCTGCTTAACTGAGATTACCTCTTTATAAGAGTGTCTTAAAATTAGAGCTCACTGTGCTTTTTTCTTTGTAATTCCACAGAGTTAGTGGTGTTACATGAGAGTAAAACTAGGAATTAAGGAATTATTCTAATCAATTAAGAAATACTTTTTCACAGGTTATACCAAGAAAAATGACAAACTGTTGAATTGTTACAGCCTTTCCTCTGAATCTTGCACTCAGAAGTCAAGCTGTCCCACAATACATACTGTACATGCTCTCAGGCCATTGGGCAACAACACTGCAACATGCAGGTTAGAATATCTGTGACCTAATGAAAACAAGCATTTACCCTTTTGAATGAAAATAAAATTTGTTCCTTTATCATTTAGGTGGTGACACATTCCTCTGGAGTCCTTGAGCTCCACATGAAGAAACATGCCTTTAAAATGGGAGCTGGACAATATATATTTCTACAGTGCCCATCTGTCTCACAGCTGGAGTGGCACCCTTTCACCCTCACCTCAGCTCCTGAGGAGGACTACTTCAGCGTTCACATACGGGTCGTCGGGGATTGGACTGCAGCCCTTTTCAAGGCCTTTGGAGCAGAAGAAAAAGCTTTCAAGGAATTGTGGATGTTACCCAGGTTCGAATAAGAGACCATATATTTTAAAATGTTATTTCTACATTTTAAAATAAATGTTAACATTTTAACTTTAATTAATTTAGCATGGTTTTTTAATTATATGTTATCAGATTGTAGTTCTGGATTCTTAAATAGAACATTATGCTAAAAAGAACCACAAACAAATACCCATGAACTGGGGCCAGAAGCTACCAAGAGGATGTGATGACTAATCCAAGAATTAAAATCCATATCGATATCCTTATCTCTGTTGCTGCCATCTGGATCTCTAACATCTGTATCTACACCTAAAGATATCTATTGCGGAAGATGGTTTAATAAATTTCACTGGAAGATATCTGCTAGATTTGTGCTTCTCTGTTTATGCTCTGATGGTACCCATCACTTACCATCCAAAATTTCAGTTTTCCTTTTCAATTTCTTAGATATTTTTTGGTCTCTGAAACATATGCATAAACCTTACTCCTTTCTGACAGTCTTTTTTGACCTCATCTCTATTTCCCGAACCCTGCTCCACTTTATAAAGATTGTTTGTGCTCAAATTATGTATTTTGGCATCTAAATACAAGCAAAAAGTTGATTCTCTTTTGTTCCAAGTTAGCAGGGATCCTCTGAAGTCAAAGAAGCCACCCTTACTTACTCCAGCCAAGGCCCTGGCTCTATTCAGAATGGATTCAAACCACATAGCTCTACTCCTGCACTGGTTGCAGGAATAGTGGAGATTTTCAGCAAAGAAGAGCCCAGCACAGGATCATTTAAATTCTGGTGGAGTGTGTAGGGCCTGGGACTGGAGGGACTGTTTTCCCCTGGAAAGCTTATAGACACCACTGAGCTGCAGAGGTTTATTAGAGGATGGGTGCAGACAGGAAAGTCTGGCCCAATCCTTGCATTGTATCAGTTAATAAGAATTAGAAATGAAATCAGTGCCTTTGTTAAAGGCAACTGGAATGAGAAGTATGCCATTTCAGCAGAACTGGAGCAAAAATCGTTCAAAGTGATTGACAGCAAGTGTAAAAATTGAGGAAGAGAAAAAAGTTATCAAATGTTGCTCGCCACAATGCAGGGTTGAAATTAACAGTACTGTCATATATAAACACTCCTCTTTTTAATCTTGTTAGGGTGCCTAATGGCATCCTTCAGTTTCTTTCTTGCAATATATAAAAAGAATATTTCAATAGTTAAACTAGCAAAAAAGCAAAAAACAGGTCTTTTTCAGTTTCAATATCTAAAGTTATATACCAAATTGGTGACTATATTAAAAAAAAAACATATATTATGTGCAGAAGACAGAAGACGTAGCAACTGAATAATAAGGCAGGGTTAAGAATAAAATAAATGCTTTTTAATTACTTAAAGAGGATTTAAACAAATGTTCATACATATATATGCAAAGACAGTTGTGATTTCTGACAAATTTGGGAGCTAAAACCATAGAATAGACTACTCATGTGAAAATAATCAAGTTCCATGTTATGTCTCTTCAGGATTTTGGCTGACTTAATTGCTGGTTTAATACATTGTTCCAAAATCTAACTGCTCTTACATTCAGAAGTACTCCACAATCATCATGGTGATCAGCAAATGTTTAAATTCTAAAAATGATCAGAGCATCTGTTAATGACACTTTTTCAAAACTAAATATTTCTCCTGCCTTCACCATAAATCTAATTTCCTGTCTAATGAAATGGATAGGAAGAATATGGACAATCCAAACTACAGTGAGAAAGTCCATAGCCCTATTTTCTACTTCTCTTTGGCAAATGCAAATGTAATAATTTTTTTTGTCACTTTGCTTACTATCTTCTTACCTTCGTCCACCCTATCTGGACCAAATGAATGAGTTACATAGCTCAGTTTCTACTTCTCCTCTTTCTCCTCCCTGCTTCTCTAGGCTTTGTATTTGGCTAAGCTGTATAGCTCTGGCTGAGTAAGGCATTCAAACCAATGATGGGATCTCTGTCACCTGAGGATTTAGAAGCAGACTGACAAGACAAATCTCTTCAAGGGATGATTCAGAAATAATTGAACCTATCTTATAGCACAGCACCAGACTAGAGAATCCTTGAAATTTCTTCCAGATCAATTTTTTCTCAATCTACTGACAACAATAAGAATTGCTTCCAGCATCAAATTGAACTACATAGAAAGCTTATCTGAAAGCTGTTCTTAGGCACTATATGTATATACCATAAATTAACCAGCTTTTACAAGAAGATTTGAGTGTTCAAAAAATACTGAGCTGGGCAATAATCTAAATAACTGTACATATTTAAAAAAAAAAAGAAATCATTATGTTTAGGATCAGATTTCCAGAAGTTATGCCAGAGTAGCTATTTTGTTTGCTACTGTACTTGCAGGGCATTTCGAATATTGAAATAAAAGGGAAAATGTTTGCTAGGACTTTTTGAAAAGTAACAATAAGGTTTGAAATACATTGTGTCCCTATTATTTGTGTGTAGCATTGCTTGAGGATCCCCCTTTCTTTTCCCATTAAAACACTTAATTTTAATTATGTGTGTCTATTTTTTTCTTTGTACTATTTAAGGATAAATTTTAAGGATGATTCATGCAATAAAGAGCACACAAACCAACAGAAAATCTAAAAGGAAGAAAAACTTTTTTTTTTCCCTAAGGACTGTTGGTGAAACCATCTTCTGAGCATGTTTGTTGTATAAAGACAAAGATGGAAAGAGCAGTCCAAAGTACTATGTGTATTTATATATCGTGTTGCTAAAGGATGCTGAATCTGATTATTCAATAGTCTTTTTCATCTCTTATTTTGACCAAAATTAATTTCTTGGCATCAGCAACATTGGTTATAGGCGGTAGTAATATCAGCAAGCATTTCTCCTTACACACTTTGCCTTCACATCAGATACTAAGTACAATATTATGCCAAAAATGTATTCCTAAAATAGTTCTTTTTCAGAAAGAGCTGAGAAAATTGTAGTTCCCTTGCATACCTTTTTCTCGCCTTCTCTTTTATTACTTTAACTTAAATACAGAACTTCTAAAAATTATTAATGTAATCTGTTCCTCTTTACTTTGATATGTACGATATAACAAATAAAGCTCTAAAACAGGATGCTTTTCAGTAATTCATAACTAAATATGCAAATTCCACAGCTAAATTTGGACATGCAATTATGTGACTAATCACATTTCAGAAAGCCAGAAAATTGCAATTGCATGCTTAAATAAATGGTCAGGCCCCAAATCCACATGGGTGCTCTTGTTCTCTCATTTCAGAAAAGACAGTTGCTTTGCTATTAAATGGCACTCACTGAAAATTAAATGTATTTGTATGGGCAATTGATGTGCTATCTTAGACACATCTTTTCTCTTATATTTTAACATAAATTCAGTTTTGATGATGTGTGTCCCAACAAATGTCAACCTTCCTGCCATTTTATGCACTGTTGACTCTTGACTAAATGTCTTGTTGCTGTAGACTGGCTGTGGATGGACCATATGGATCTGCAACCACAGACATCTTCCACTACCCAGTCAGTGTGTGCATTGCAGCAGGAATTGGAGTCACACCATTTGCCTCTATTTTAAAATCCATTTGGTACAAATGCTGCAACCCTAACACAGTACTGGCACTGCAGAAGGTAGGTGGGAAAGTTTATTGCTTCATTAAAAAGTTCCACAAGTGAGCCTACTTAGCCAGGGGAAAGAGGCAATTCAAAGCTAGAGGCTCACTTGAGTGCTTTAGCTCGCTCTGTGAAGCAGTCACTCCCTCTCTAGTTGCCTTAGGAACTGTTGTAGGGTGAAGTCTCCTGAACTCACTGTCATTCCCCAAGAAAGAAGGTAGCCCTAGCTGCAGTGTTTTTAGTAAAAGTTGAAGAATCAGATTTTCAATAGCAACTGGCAATAACTGCGGAATGTCTTTCTTAGCTAGACAGATAATTAGAGAGTTACAAGAGAAACTCACCCTCTTTCTCACCAAAAATAAATCCTGCAATGTCATCTCAATCAGTAGTGAAGGGCAGCACTTGCTCTTTGTCCAGCTGCGAGTTTCATGAGGGCTCTTCGGCAGCATGTCCTGGTCCAGAAGGCTGCTTTCAGCAACCATTTGCTGCTTTTCGCACATTGCAAAGTCAGGATATTAACCAGCACAGAAGGAATATAAAAGGCTTTTAAGCTCTGGATGAGATGCATATATCAAGATGTATATTACTCCCTCATACTACTTTAATTATTTTGTTGAAAAAATATGTTCGGATCTATAAGGTAAAGATGGCACCAATTAAATTAACATACTTTTAGTTTTCTAACCTGTAATACACCTTCTGCTTGTGAGGCATGTGAGGCAGCTAGGCACCAATTTGGTGTATAACTGGGAAGAATAGGTGAAGAAGAAATAATAGGTGAAGTGGGGTGAAGATAGCAAGAAGATAGCATAGAAAAAAATCAGCATTAAATATTCTCTTCCATATCCATCAAGTAGTAGCTTGTGGCAAGTGGTAGCTTGTGGAACTTACAACTTCCTTTAGACCATTTTCCAGTGTAAAAGCTGAATCAGGAATTGTTCAGCACTTCGTGTTTAAGGACAAACATTGGAATTGCATTGGAGGGGACAGATCTCTGAAAGGGTCAATACATATGGAGCTGCCTGTAGGACCAAGGGGCTGATCTTTTTAAATGAAAGAGTGTTAAAACTGGCATCTTAATGACGAGCTGCCACTGAAAAAGCATCTGGGATTTTAGTAACTGAGGAGTTGAGGACAGGTTCAAATTGCCAGGGGGGATCTTTGAGGCAGAAAAAGCACTGAGAAGGGAGGGAAATAAAAATGGAAATATATGCTGTTTGAGAAAGGAAGTGTATTTGCAAACACTACGATTGTACCACTATGATGATCTTTTTCACTGGAAGGAGAGCTACGCATATGCATACAAACTTTATATATGTAGATTATGTATATTCTACATGTATACAAGTAAAAGTGTTGTTGTTGTTATTGTCATTGTATTAAGGGGAAAAGAATAGAATTTAACTGTGCACCAATAGCATACTTAAGGGTGTTCATTCATAGGGAGAATTAGGAAGAATTTCAGGTAAGTGTGCCTGCAAGGATAATGCATCGTGCATTCTGCCATGGTTTTCTGTTAGAGTTCATTTTTTCTGAATTCCTGTAAAATACAAAATGATCAGGATTTCTACTTGTCTTTTCTTTGTATCTTGGCTTCCTTATTGGTGCAGTGGGAATAGTGATGTTTATTTTTCACAGGTGTTATGAGGCTAAATTTCATCAGTGCTTGTAAAATATTTTGAAAGTGTGGATGAAAGGTCATGGGGAAGTTTGCAGCATTACTTAAAAAAATTTAGCAGTCATCTCAGTGAGAGCGATTAATCTCAGGGTAGCTCCACTTTTTTTTCCATTGGTTAAAAGCTTCCACTTGTGGTATAATTACAAATAATTTAATCTTCCTCAAAGTATTCAGCACTCTCTTTCTGCCATGATGAGTGCCATAGAAATGTCTATTAAGGAAATAAATAAGAGATTTTTATTTTTTTTAACAACTTAGTTTTGATTTGAGTACAGCTATCATTACAGTTATTGAACTAATATTTCTCAGTGTTGCCCACATATGGCTGAGATATAAATACTCATAGTTTCCATAATGTCTGCAGCTGTATAATTTAAAAACCCCAACAAATCAAAAGGAGTACACATTCATCTAATTGTTTCTTCAAAATTAAATAGCCTTAGAGCCCTCATTTCCCCATCATTTTTTTGCATGTACTACTAGTCATGGCTGGAAAGTTTCTACTGGCTTTAGTTATGCATAGCATAATTTTTTTTTTCACATTAGTGGTCTCATTTTTCAGATCAACTGAAATTGATAAAATTTTACTGATCCAACAGATTCTAGTGTTAGCAAACATCCACTTTCTCTTCCCTAAAAAAAGACACAAGAAATGTCCTACTGAGTACAACCAAGTATCCATCTAGCTCCATATCCTGTCTCCAGTGGTGGCTCTTCATGAACATCAAGAGAGAAGTATACAGAACAGAAAAATCAGATGGTGATTGGTTTTTACAGGACACTTTCTCACCACTGAGCGACTTGTAGCTCAGTAATGCCTTGATACAAGAGCTGTACTTCTATATTTAACAACCTTTGTGAATTTTTCTTCCATGAAATAGTCTAATTGTTTTTTGAATCCACATAGACCTTAGATAACTATAGTATGTTGTGGCAGTAAGTTCAGCTACATACTGAGAGGGAAAACACAATCAGCCTCTTCCATTTGCTATGAGATCGACTTCCCTGCCTGAGGTAAATCTCTGTCCAGTCCCCAGTCCTTCCGCACAAAAATCTTGTCTTGAAGACCTAAAAACCTGGGCTCTTTCTTCTGTCAAATGTAACCATCTTTCTGATCTTTTTTGATAAGAGTTTAAGCTTTTTGCGTCAAATTTAGGAATATGATTTTGAACCTTGTTATGCATTTATAGGAAAAGCCGTTTGCTGCCACCCTAACTCAAGGTCAGTGCCTCCTGCAGGCAGCCAAACCACCAGCTCCTGCATGCCCCAGGCTGCAGGCACTGCTGTGCCTTACCTGGAATGCCTCCCTGGAGTGAATTAATTACACAGAGGAAGACCTCTGGGGGTTTTGTTGGTTTGTTTTGTTTTGTTTTGCTTTGGTTTGGTTTGGTTTGGTTTTTTTGGATGCTACAGCCCACAGGTAATGTATTCAAGAGCAGGAAGGACTGGATGCTTGCAGGGAGGTACCTACCTGCAGGTGTAAGAGGTTTTTGCAGGGATATTCATGCCTAAGAGGTAGCAGCAAGAGTCAGGGATGAAGGATGTCCTTCTTGGACGTCCCTTTAGTGAAAAGCTGGCTTTGCCCAGAGCTGCAGCTCCAACTCTGCCTTCCGGGAGCAGGGAGAAACAGACGGATGTTTATCAACAGATAATTATTAATGACTTTCCTCATGATGGAAGCTGATTTACAAAGAATGTTCTTTATCCTTACAGGAAAGAGGTAACACACATCTCTTGCTCTTGTCCATTGAACAAAATTCAGGATGTGGGAAACTGAAGGATAAAAATCCATGAATTGTAAGGGAGCAGAGCATTACAGAAATAAGCAACTATTCAAACCCTCTGTTTTGATCTGATTAATAGCAATACTGCATCTAACTCAATTTGCAAAAAGAGCACTTCGAAAATTTAAGACAGTTTACTTGGGCAAGCCATCAAGCTGATGAATGCAATTGATGACAGTAGGGTAGGTGGAGACTAATGAAACATAAATCTAAACCAGACTTTTAAGTGTTCTAAATAATTTCAGTCAGTTAATAGTATGAGGCTTACAAGAAAAAGACAGGATTCAGAATAATCTTTAATTATAGAAATGCACAGGAGCTACTTCATTCTACTGTTTTAATAAGGATTAATTTTTTGTGCATTTATTGTATTTTAATTATATATGTAATATGTTGCGCTATGCTGTGGGCAGCCAGGGTAAAAAAAGGAAGACTTCTTTGTAAACACCATTTATTTCAACATATTAGACTAGAAGTCCTCTTTGATCTAAGGGAAACTAATTCCTTTTACCCACAGGCCATCCTTCTTCACTATCTCTTTTCTTTCTAAGATTATAATCACAGCCAAAAATACTTCTAATAATGACAGTCTTTCTTCCACCTCTAATGTGAAAATCAGAGGCAATGCAATAGGTGCTGCGGGATGAGCTTAAGAAATTTTTGCACCTTCAGAAACCTGCATCCTTTTCTTAGAGGACTATGCCAGAGGTGGCTTGATGCAACCAGTTGGACTGGCTGTTACTGTGACAGCCAGGTCTGCAAACAGCTAAAAGCATTCCTTCAAGAGCCATAGTCTGATGTTCTGGAAACCAGTTCCCCAATTCAAAGATGGTTTTGTCTCAACTCAAACTAGCCAACTAGCTTTGGCTAGCTTTTCTTCCTCCTTCCCTGAATGTGCTTATCTCCCAGTCCTGCCCACATGCTCCCAGTTGCTACCCCATGAACGATTCTTTATTCATTTAGAAATACATATCCCCTCTCCACACACATGTACTAAATATACATTTCCATAAAATGAACTGCTGAAAAAACTTGAGAAATAAGATGATCAAGTAGAGTCTGGGGGAAGAAATTTCTCACTACAAATCAACAGCTATGGTGTGATACAGACTGACAGCACTCAGTGGGCTGATTTTCGAGGTGCTGAGTATATAGAACAAGTGGGGACTTTAGGATTCAGACACAAAAAAGCTACATAAAGGTTAAGGCTATAAATCTTATCTAGTTTTAGTAATTTAAAATAATGCTGTTGTTGGCCACAAATATGAAATTCTATAAAGTCAGTGGGCTTGCTTTTTCCTCATAACCTATGCCAGTGTAAATCAGCAGCAACCCCCTCCATAAAGCAATGAGGTCATATTTAAGGCAAAATGTTGAAACAGAAGGGGAAAAAGCAAACAGCCAAGATGGTTAGTACTAAAGTAACACAGACAGTCTTATTCCTGGGCTGTAAAAATACCCTACTTAACCCTGAATGCCTTATCTCTGTTTCTGGGATCATACATCATTTATATTTCTTACATAAACCACAGATGGTCCCTTACAGTACACTCAGATCTAGGAAACATCTCAAATTACTGTTAGTGTCTTTCACCAAATCTCCACTGAAGCATGGTATTACCACATTTTTCTCCCACCACCTTACCAGAAGTCTGACAACCTAGTATATTAAATCTTCGGGAAATCTCTTTATAGCTTTCTGGTTTCTTTCTCTGCTTTTTCATTTCAGAAGTGTCCAATACGCATTTTTACCTCATTGATCCCGTGGAAAAGGGCTACCATTTCCAAAACATTGGAATCACCACAATGATTGCCTTGGGGACATACTTTCCAGATCACCTTTGATATTGCAGTACAATAAAATACAGAGGGGCTGATGAGCAGAAAAGGAAATGTATTGGAGAAAGCTAAGGTGCAACAAAATAAAAGTCACAGTCACAATAAATAAGTTCAAATCATCCAGTTTTTATAAGCTTATACATTGTCCTTCCTGCCTTTCCTTTCATACCTGAAACTGTGTATTTTTAGACTTCCTCCATGTTTGTGAATTTCTTCTTTGGATAAGTTATGAAAATACACAGCCTGCAGAGGCCCATTCGAGGTTTGGCACCATCTGGTCAAAGTAATGGTAGGGTGTGTGGCAAGAGCTACAGAATTCTAGTAACAGGAATTGCAATCAGATTTACCTTGTAATTGTGCTTCAGACTGCCATCAGGGTGGTGCCTGGGCAGACAGCCAGGGAATTTCAGGAATTCAGCCTCTGGGCAGTACAGGAACTCACAGCTGAGTTGTCTCCACATCTGTATTGGCTTCATAGAAGCCACTGAGCTGAAACCAGGGGATGGACTGGTCCCAGTCTCCTACACAGCACAGCATTGCTAGAGATTTCCAACTGGGAAATCATGATGGTACTGAAGACTCCCTAAGGTAATTCCTAATGGGCCTAGGAATGACTGAGTTTCAGTGCATTGATAAGATCCTGACAAGGGAAGTTCATCAGTCCTGAGGCAGTTCCTGTTGCAAATCTTATTAACTTGTACACAGACAAGACATTTGCAAATGGACATCAGAAACTGTTCCTGCAGAAGTGGTCATATAGGACAGCCTTCTAGAAACAGCTAACTAGTTAGAAGATGATTTATATTCAGTTAGGACAACAGATCACAATAGATCATGCACATGCAGGAGTGGTCACAATGATTCCTGGGCCAGCTGGCTATAAAAGCTGCACAGAAAAAGGTTCTTGTGGACTCCCACTGTTCCAGCTAAAGATTCCAGAGGAAGGACTCTTGAAATAGAAACTCATCATCATATGGACAATGACTAACCGTGTTGTTTGAAAGATTTTTTTCCAATGCAAGCATTAACTTATGCTAAGATATTAATAAATTAGCTTCCTTCTTAAAAACAAAAACAAAAACAAAAACAAAACTCCCAAACAAACTATGCTATTTTTTTTTTTTTATTTACTGCAGTATTGTAGGAAAAATAAGCCATAGGAATGTTTAAAGGACGCCTCTCAGTGACAGATCCCAGGAACATTTGGTTTGCCACAGACACAATCATAGGATGAATTGATCCCATCCTCTAATTTCTATCTGTGGAACAAAACTTTGATAACAGGCTCTCCAACACAATAGACAACAAACAAAAAAAGATGAAAAGTGAAACTAGTGAAATCTGAATGAGAGAAATCATATCAATTTTTGATAGAGAGGAGGGCTTCAAACAATAGAAAACCAGTCATGGGGTAGTGGTTCATTTTACCACTTTGCTAATTGTAAATTTAGCTTCAGATTTCTCTAGGAACTAGATGTTCCAATTTAAACATGAAATTAATTTTTTTAAAAAGAACAGAGACTATTTCTCATCTGTTTTATACAGGGCATATGACTTGAAGAACATAAGTACCCTTTGGCAACATCAAGAGTTAGACTTTGGTAAAAGGTCTTGAGAAACAAGGAATTCCTTGCTTCAATGCTGAATAAAACTGAAATTAAATAAATCCAAAATTTAAAATAATCATCAAATTATTTGCAAGAAATGAAGGGCAAGGTATTGCAAGTCAAAGCAGAGATGCACTGGCAAGGATATATGGGAAGCTTGTCCATTGCCTACTTTCACTAGAACATTAATATATTCATTCCTTGTTTAAGATGAAAATAAAAATTTTAAATTGTCAAAATGATGTTTAATTATATTCACTATAAGTTTAGACTGAAGAAGAATCACACACTATATATTAAATGAGTTGAGCCAGTAATTAGGAAGTTTTATTGAAAGTTTGCTTTTTGTTAAATCTTTTTACTTTATTTGACAGGTTTATTTTTACTGGATTTGTCGAGACCCGTCAGCATTTGAGTGGTTTGCTGATCTCCTGTTCCATTTGGAAACAAAAATGGCTGAAAAATGGAAAAATGATTTTCTAAGTTATCATATATTTCTTACTGGCTGGGATGAAAGTCAGGTAATGATGAAACTGTTACAAGTCAGAGTTAATGTACCTTGCTTTTCCAGTATGGAAACATACGGAACAGGAACAACTGAATAAATGATGGATGAAGCAGAGAGACAATTGTAAATATGAAGATTCCTGTTTTCCTAAATGTGAGATATCTGTTTATATCTCATATTTAGGTAAACAGGAATGGAGAGATCAAGCCAGTGATTCCTTCAGTCCTGCATCTTGTCTTGGGCAAAGATGGTTACCAGATGTCTCACATAAAAATGCATAAAGCTTTCAGAAGCTCACAAGAGACATTTTGTCTATGTCTTAGGAACAGTCTTTCATTAGATTCCGTCATTTTTGTGCTGAAATGTGGAGGGCTGCCTAAAAAGCGTAGGTTTCATTTACTGTTATTATTTACTATAACTTCTGTTGTTCACATTCACATATACATATACATACATACGTATACATATACATACATACATACATACATACATACATACATACATACATACATA
>CM031859.1:57960094-58177327 GCA_018697195.1 Certhia americana | reverse complement strand
CTCCTTCTCCTTCTCCTTCTCCTTCTCCTTCTCCTTCTCCTTCTCCTCTCCTCCCATTTGATAATTGCATGGTTTCCTTTCCCTCATTCCATCTTTCCCAGCAAAGAAGTATTATTGCTTTTGTCTCTTACTTGGAATATATGTTTTTGAGTCTAAAATTATTATCTTGTAAATTTGCCTTTAGGCTACTCACATAGCCCTACATTGTGATGACAAGAGGGATGTAATTACTGGTTTGAGACAGAAAACCTGTTATGGAAGGCCAAACTGGGACAAGGAGTTCAAGCAACTAGCTGAAAACCATCCTAGGTAAGGCAGGCTGGTTTCTAACCTTGTTAGGTAACTCTTCTCTCAGCATAAACAGTGGGAGGAGGGGAGAGTAAACCTTTCTAAATGACCCTTTTAAAATAATTTCTTCTTTTTTGCTGTGTGGAAAGAAGATTTATGCTTAATGAAGATTTTAATGAAGAAATCTCGGAAAGAGAATGCCAATAAAATCTAATTTTTGGACAAGAAAATCTAATATTTAGAAGTATTTCAATATCCTGGCCTTTGTCCAGATATAATTGAAACACACAATCCAATTACTGTTCTGCACAAAGGACAAAGTAGCATTAATTTCCCTTGAAGATGGTTATTAAAGAGATAAACTGTGATTTTTTTCTTATGATGTCAAGGATATGTTTGTTCCCCTAACATATTTGGCCGCTCTTGCAAGACTATGCTGTTCTGTTATTAGTTCATCTCTGCTGGCAAAGACAGTTCATTTGAACTTGGTGGATTTGCTAGTGGTCTGAGAAAAGCTTCTTTGTTCCTGAAAGCCTTTGAAGCAAGAATTTGAAATATTTTGTGTTCAGTGGTAGAAAATTCCAGAATCTTTGTGACTTTGTGATTTCCAAACATTTACCTGCTAATGCAAAATAAAGGCTTGCACTTGGGAGACAGAGATACGAAAAGAAAAGGGAGAAAACTTTTTTTAAAAGATGAAAAAGACCCAAGAAAAGGCTGAAAGGAAGGAGATCAAAGAGAATACAGTAAGCTACAAGAATACCATAAAATTGCAAAAATAACAGTAATAGAGAATTCACTTGATGGAGGTCAAAATAAATACAATCAGGAAATATGAAAGATTAAAAGCATAAAAAGGCCAAGAATAGAAAATATGACTTTTGAAAGACCTTTCATAGGGATTCTGCTACATAAACAGAGCTTTTAAAGTTATAGTTGAAACCTTACTTTTTGTTAGTTACTTTTGCAACTGTAAATACAGAGGAGATAAAAATGTTTTTCTGCTGCTCAAGGGGGTTTTGGGCATTAGCTTTCTATACTTGATCTTGAGGTAGTTCCATAGAAAGCCAGTTCTAAACTGACAGAAAAAACTCAAATTTTTTTTGAGCTTAGATGCTCATGTTTATGAAGCTTTTAAAGAAAACATTGCATGAAATAAAGATTTCTTGTGAGAAGAGAATACCCAGGTTTTTTATTGCTCTGAGTTATAAAAGATTCAAGAGTCAAACAGAAGAGTTTCACCTGTGTGATGAAACAATCAGCTTTTAGGATCTGACTAAATTTTGGGTACCTGAGCCTAGGTTGGCAGAATTCCACCTGGCTGCAACAGTGTCTTTTAGCAGATTAGCAGGAATACACCACTTCAGGTTAAACCTGGTGGAACTGACCATTGGAACAATATGGGCACGACTTCTGTGGGCTATAGTTTGGGCACCAAAATCATGTCCACAGCGCCTCCTTTACAGGAGCAAACCTTTTTAAACTCACTCTATCACTTGTCATTTCCACTGTGTTTCTGCAGATTGAACTTTCCCCAGCAGCACAGCATGTGTGAATCCATGTCTGCATACATGTTTTAAAATATGTGAAGTGTACATGGAAACCCTATAGGCAGTTTCCAGCAGGCAAACAGGTTACCAGCTCCCTATGTGCTCATGCACATATGAACACAATTCTTTGTTACATTTGTCGTGCAACCTATTTACAAATCTTGTTATTAAATCAGCCATTTTAAAACTGTCCATAGGCAGAAAAGTGTTAGACTAGGGGGCAGGGGAGAGAGACAGGAGAAGACAATTCAGAAGTAACTGAGCATTTTTAAAATTTTTTTTAGGAAAAAATTAACTCGGCTGGAGATAAAGCACTTAAAATTTGCAGCACAAGCAGTATGTTTGCCTGTCTGATTGAAAAAAGCTATGAAGATCAAAACCAAAGAGTTAGCATTTAAAATATTTCGTGACCTCTAATATAGCAGTCTAAAAAAATAATGTAATAAGACATAGTAAACATTAAATAATTATAGATTAGATTATAATTTATTATTATAACCTAATATAACAACATAAATGATACAGTACATAACACAAAGTATACAGTAACACAAGACTTTTCAGATGTATTTCTCAGAAAGCCATTTGAAACCATGCAAAGCTGGAGACAGCCAAAAAGTACAGTGTATCCATTCCCCACCCTACTCTCATGTTTTTTGTTGTTACTGTGATTGCAGCAACAGTATTGGTGTATTCTTCTGTGGACCCAAGGCTCTCTCCAAGATCCTGCAGAAGACATGTAACTCATATTCATCAGTTGATCCAAGAGGAGTTCAGTTTCACTATAACAAAGAAAGTTTCTAGGCTGTACTTCTTACTGTATAACAGATATTACCAAATTGTATATTTTTTTCCCCATCTTCTATCATCCTTTACTCATTCTGCAGCATTCAGGCCAGATATTAAGAGTTGCAAATTGAAATAGTATATTGAATTCAGAAGAAAAATGCCATCTTATGCCAGCTAAAGATTTGGACCCCTTCCTTAGCCTTTTCATTGCTTACTTAATGATGCTGTGAATCCCTCTACAGCTGTGTGAAAATGCACAAACCATAACTTTTGAAGAAAAAGACATGAGACATTTAGAGCTGTACTTTGCTGTTGTGTATGATTGCAGGAAATACATTCCTGCTGTTTAAATCATGCCCATTGAAAGCATTTCCTTCCTGGTTTTCTGATTTTACACTCCCACTGTACACACGTCCATTTCCACGTTACCTTTTGTGCCACAGCAATACTACTTCTATACACTCTGTCAAATTCCAAAGGAGCAAATTTGTTTTGCCCTACCAAGCTATGCACCACTTAAACCTGACATTTCCATGGGAATGGTGTCTGTGTATCTCATGGACTAACATGTATTTAGGTTTAACAGGCTAAGGGAACTCCAGGAATTTTTGCACTTAGCAAATGGATCTTGTGAGACACGCAACTGAAACTGTAGAAAAAAGTTTCATGACAGAGTGATTGAGGTGGGAAGGCACTTCTACTCCAATCCTCTTGCTCAGAGCTGATTCTGTGAAGAGAGGAGCTACATTAGCATTCTCCCATTCCTCAGGAACCTTCTCCCATGACCATGACTATTCAAAAACAAAGAATGGCAAGTTCCCTCAGCACTTGGAGATGCATCAGTTTCCATGGACTTTTTAAAGATATTCCTAACCTGGTCTTCCTTCATTGAGGGTAAGCATGAATTTTTTCAGATCTTGTCACTTTCCTGAGAAGCCAGGGATCTCTTGAATGTCAGCCTTATCTGCAAACACTGAGGCAAAACAGGAATTGAGGATGTCTACCTTTCTCCATGGCCTTGGGTGCCAAGTTCCCCACCCCATTCATCAGCAAAACAACATTTTCCTAGCCTTCCTTTTGCTACTAATGCATGCACAGCAGCTCTTCTCCTTGCCCTTCACTTCCCTCACCAGATTTAACTCGCCATGGGCTCATATTTGATCCTGGAAAAGGTGATTCTTGAAAATCCTCCAGTTCCCTTAGACCCCTCTTCTCTCTAGAACCACACTGCATGGGAAACTTCTAGGTACTGAATTCCTTCTGTGTCCTCTCCATGCCATGTGTATTAGTGTACATGCACTTCAGAAAGGCATCCAGTCATGTGAGTTTTCCAAAAGAGGTGTTAGAGCTTTCCCCACCCTGCTTTTCTGTAGGCACTTTCTAGTTTGTGTGGATACCTCGGAGTAGGCGCCCTTCTGCCCTGTTTTTTTGGTTGTGACATCTCCCTGGTTCACATCATCCTGTACACTTTATTTGTTGCTCCAGTCCACCACCTCCTCATTTGATTGCTGGTCATCCACTCCCTCCCCATCACACAATATTCCCATAAGCTACAAAAGGCAGAAAAAATATTTCCCTCTATCCCAGCACAGAGAGTAAAACAACCCCATATTTGAATTGGACAGAGGCATAACAGTTCACTAGGATCACACAATGCACTTATCCAACCGCATGACAAAAATGGGAGACAGGAAACATCCTGTGTATGTCAGCATTTGAATGACAAACAGATGACAGTGTTATATATGTATCCTTACCCACAGACAAAAAATGCCCACTAGAGGGGATATAACTTTATAGACAAAAGAAACAGAACAATAAAAATTATGACAGAGAAAATTCCATTATTATTTTATACATCTTCTACTACAGACTATGGTATGTGTGAACTGAAATTGTTCCACAATATACAGCTGTATTATTGTTAAGTTTAGGTCAATACATCTTTGTTTTAAAATAGTTGAAGTTTTTTTAAATGCCTGCCTATATGAAATGATTAATGCAGAGCATACTGTGTTAGCAGTAGAGTGAGGAGAGAATTAGAGCCTCTGCCAGTTCACCTAGAGGCATTTATCTTTTATTTTTTTCCCCTGGTGCCCATGCTGAGCCTCAGGGTAAGCTGACACATTTTCTAATATAAATTAAGCTTCTTTTTTTTATGTGTGTTGAAAATCTTGAAGGAAATGAGAAATGTGTGTAGGCACCAATACCAGCTGCCATTGCATGAAAGAAAGAGGTGACAATTTCCTGCAGATTCTGAATGATTGTCTTAATGGGGTTGGATCAGAGGTAACAAGCACAAAGATATTGTGCTGCCAGAAAAACAGGATCTGTTCTCCCCCCAGCCTCATGCAACAAGATGTAACATTTAGCTTCTGGCTCAACATGGCATCTCTTCACTGCTTTGATTTATTCCCACTTTTGCAAATCACTGTGGTATGCTACAGGAGATGCATTTAGAGCCCTTGTTATAGTTCATTGAGTCGCACTACTGTTATCACCACCAGAGGAGAATTTCTCTTGCATCAAGACTGAGTGACCTAGAATAAAGGAAAAATAATAATAATTAAAAAAAAAAAAAAAAGTGGGGAGGTTTGTTGGACGAGGATGAAACTGCATTTACTTTGAATGAAAATCCCTTTATTACAAATAAAATTTGAATCAAAATGGGAACTAGGAAAATTTGGCTTCCTGCCTTGTTTTGAATAACACTGAGCACACAGCAGCTATGATAATGTGAGTGCATATGTAACGACTCTATTATTATGTTTATATATGGAAACATCATTCACTGTCAGAGAAAATGAAAGATATCTTCATGGATTTGTCCATTCAGCTGCTTCAGCAGGAAGTGTTCAGCACTGTGTAGGAAAATATTATTAAATAAAATATAGTCATAACAGCACAGACTCACCACATCCTGTGACAGAAAACTAATCATAGACAAGGATCATAAATATACAGATTAATTACTTTGGCTCTTAAAATAAAAAGAGTGCTATTATAATGATTGAAGTTTTGTTATGATAATTTAAGTTTATTCACTAGGAATTGTAAATTGAAATGCATGGGCTTATATGTTCTGGCTTTCCCCCCTCTCCCCCTTCTCCTAAGTTGTGTGTAATAGAAATTATTTTAGTAAATTTTTTCCTTAGTTTACACTAAAATATTGAAGAGAAACTGCCACTCTCAACAGAAAATCTATCATAGGATGTCTGTGCAATATCAACACTATTACAAGGACTCTCCTGATTCTTTCCTGCTTTTAGGTATAATCAAATGGCTTAGTGGAAATACTGTTAACTGCAAAAAAGTGACAAACTTTTCAAAGGTTTGAGTACTCCTGATTATCAGGAGATTTTAAAGGAACTGCCTTAAAGGCAGCTTACTTGCCTTCAGAAAAGTAATAAACTAAATGATATGGTAGATTTATAATCTCAACAGGTCAACAATTTCAGTGATATTTTTTTTTTCTCACTTGATGGAAAATTACATGAATTTCTTCAGGAACAGAGTAAAGAAAAAGAAAAAAAAGTGACAATGCTTCCACCCAGCTTGCTCTATAAATACAAAAAGCTTAAATGAAACATGCACATTCGACCAAATAATGAGGAATGCAAACCTGTGAGGGTCAAAGCAACATAGCAGGTGATGGGCTGGAAAGTGCAGTACTTCATTGATCTCCTGACACTTCTCAGGCAATCACAGACCAGGTGTGAAGTCACCTTGGTCACCACTTACAAGGTGGAGGGCACCCTTTTAAGGACTGGCTAGCCTAACCCTTCCTAGAGCTGGAACCTGCCTGAGTTGAGGCTTTCCCACCTCTGTTCTGCAGCAGCAACTCTGACTCCTCCTGTGAGATCACTTAGATCACTGAGAAATTCTGCATTTCTGCAGAATAAAACTGGTTGTCCATTTCATTAAAGCTGCAGCCACTTTTTCCAGGAATGTCTACTTACATGTAACTGGATATGTTCAAGTGAGAATGGGCATTCAAGTGAGAGATTATCTGCATTTTAAAATTCTAACCAATTAGGTCTACTTAACAGGAGTCTACTTGTCCTTCAACAAGTCATATCTTGCAGTGAAAAAAATCTCAATTACACAATGGGTCTTAATACACGGGAACAAAAATGTTAGTTGACATGGAAACACACTTTTTCTCAAAAGCAAGAAAGGAAAAAGAAGCTTAAACTCTTTAAAAGACATACTAGTATCCTTTCAGAATACACAGAAAGAAACAAAAGTTGCATAGTATAATGAACCACTCAAACCAGCATATTTTTTCAAAGAGTATCTGCTTCAAATATTTGCATCTATTATTTCTAAACAATAATGACTTCTAACATGGTAAGACATTTGTATTCATTGAGGATAAAAGCCCTGAGCCTGCCAATACTTACACATGTGCTTTACTAACTTCAAACAATCTTTTTACTGTCCTAGAGGACTAAATATGGTTTCCTTTGAAGCTCATGCACAGAGGACTGATGTCAGGCTCAAGGCTGGGTCCTGAAGGCTGATCTCTATTATTCAGCTATTGCGCTACTAGACTGTCTTGATACTTGTCTAGAGACCATTTCTCTGGTACAGTAATTCTGAATATGAAAGATAACTTACAATCACACATGCCTTAAGGTACACAGATAAGATTGCATTTACACACTCTAATAAAAAGGCCTAGTTTTTAATGGTCTTACAGCTTTTATTAAGAAGAAAAAAAAAAAAAAAAAAAAAAAAAAAAAGTGGGCTTGGGGAGAGCTTATTTCTTCTTTTATTTTGGCCAAATGATGAATATGCAGATCTGAACATTTTATTCTCCAGATATATGCAAATAAGGAGGAGAGGGGGCAGATAAGAGCCTGTCCTCTGAGGCAGAATTCCTGGTCTCCAGCATACTGTTGACTATTACCTAGTATCACTGCCTTAAATGCTGAACATCCTGTGCCCTTGCTTGAGATAGGTTCTTGTCACAAAAGCATCATTTTTCCTCCTATCGCTTTCTAAGGCTGCAAAAAACCTTCACAGAAATCATTACTGTCAGAAAACTGAACTAAATGGGCAAAGGTAAGGATGTGTGCAAAAGCCCAAGTTAACACGCAGTAGTTGCAGTGTGGATGCACACAGGAAATTTGCAGATATCTATCTGGCTTAGATATCGCACACAATTCCCTCTTACTGTAACAAGCACAACGTATTTGTTCTCATGTTTCTAGGAATTCACCAAGGTTAAAAAAATGAAAGGCAAACTTAAATTTAAAAGGTCTCAGAAACATAATCAACCTGCAACATATCACACTTATTAATTATACATTAACATACAATTACATTACACTTAGATAAAAATGTTTAGATTGAAGAATGCCCACTGTTTACTCATTAATATTAGTAAAATATGCATTTTTACTGAGTTTGTGTGCTGCTAAGAAAATTCAGTGGGCTATGCAGAATGCATACCAATGCAGAGTTAGCCATTTAAGACCACACTTTTTTAGATTCCTTACCATGCTGGCAAGAGGAAGATAGTTAAGAGGCACAGTTGGACAACTTTGAATTTAATATCAAAGGTTTGAGGATGAAACAAACAAATGTATGCTGTGATACTGGTCAACACTGAAGTTACTTCAAATACAAATCATGGGGAGAACAGATAGATTTGACTGAACTGGACTTTGTGTAATACAAACATGCCCAAGTACAATTTCTCTGACAGGAATGTACATCAACTCTTTTATTATGTGTTTGGCATTACAAAGATGTATCTCTAGTAAGAAACATCAAGCATAATAACAAATGCTGGCCACCTTACATCTATCTGAGCAAGTCCATCATCCTTCTATAACATGCTTTCATAAAGGAGCCTGAAAATGCTTTAAAAATGGTCTGCTGCTGAGAGGTGCTGAACTGAAAGAGCTTTTAGCAAAACTAAAAGAAACTGTATCTGCTCATCAATCTGCAGAATCAAAACTTTGGAGTCCAGACAACAAAATTAACCAGAGTTTTTTTGCCAAAAAGGGGACAGTATAATTTGGATGTTAGTCAATACTGGTGCTGAATGATATATTGCAAAAATTGAACATTGAACTTCAAAGAAAAAAAAAATTCTAAACTGTCTGACATGTGTATAATGAAATAGCCATTGCTTTGCTGCATGCTGGTTGTCCTATTGCTATACATATAGATAGCCATGACTAAAGTCTAAGTGGTGTTCAAAATGCTTTGAATGTATGTTTTCTCATAATGTCACTGTCAGGTGGAAATTTTATTACTTCCAGTTTTAGATGAGGAACTGAGTCACAGAAATGCAAAGTGGTTCGCCTAAAGCTCTCAAAAGAATGTCAGGACAAGGATTAAACAAGCTTTCAGGACAAAGACTATAGCTTGAACTGTTACAGCACTCTCCCTGTCCTATGGACTGTATTACATATATTTGACATGACCCTTAAAATATCTGTGAGCTTTCTGAATGAATATAAAACCGATTTGAATTATTTTCTGTTCTATTGTTATTGAGCAGCATGGTTTGAAAGGCAAGTGTTTTGATTCTCAGAACCAGTATGATGCACACTTGATAACTCCTAGAATTCTACCTATGATATAAAACATGCACGTGGAAAGTAGATCCTCTGGCAGACAATGAATGATTTCTGTGTTAAAACAGGAGATTTAAAACAAACAAAAAATAATATTTATCAGAAAAGAAACAAGGTTTGGGGTTATTACTAAGAAATATTATTAAATATCTGAACATAGTTTTTGATGTTGGATTCAAGCCTGATCCTACTCTGAGCAAAGAACACAGAAAAATGCTTGTTGTGTCCCATAACAGGATCCAGATAAATACCAGACAGCACATCATTGCACTGTCAGGAAAGCCAAGATTTCATTTTCAGGTGGGGCAGATGAGAAAACTTTCAAGTATTAAACCTCCTCTTTAAACAATTCTTGTCAAGAATATACAATAAAAATAATAAAGCTAGGTAAATAAGCAATGTTATGCTTCAGCTTCCTGGGATGCACTTGTTGTCTTTATGACCATTTTAGGCAACCAGATTTGTTTGCTTTCTGATTTCTGTCATCTTGCCTGTATTTCGAGAATTTTCTAAGATTGCAAAGGGGTACCTGGTTATTTCTTAAGTCTATCCTTCATTAACAGCCTAAAATACATTCTAACATAACCAGATATGAAATCTTCATCGTGACTCTTTATCACTTCACTTACTGGCTCCATAGTCACCCAGACTAATGTATTTGGTTATTGCTCAGCTAAAAGGTACATTAAAGCTGAGTATGCAATAATACTCTTTACAAGAGTAAATTCATTCCTTCTCATTCTATTCTCTAGTATTTTCTATTATATTAATGCTAGGGAAGGAAGGATTTAGAACATTTCACCCTCTATAGAAGTAATCAGAAAACATATATGAACATTTGCAGTTTTGATGGGAAGAATAGAACAGAAGGCATTTTATTACGCTGATTTTATCCTATTTCTTCTGATTGTTGTTAACTAGTGTACAAAGATCCAAGGATCATCAGAGGAAAGGGATCTATGCATTTTCAGAATTCCCTTTTAATAAAATAAACTGGGAGGGGGAAATGTAACTCATACCTGACTGTGTTAAGTTCAACACTACTAGCTGCCAGCACCACAAAGCACTGGAGCATACTGGTAAGACGAGGAATGAAAACTATTCTAAAAGACAATATCAATCTAGAAATTCAGTCATTGAAAGCCTGCTTCATGAACTGAAGCTAATTAATGCTCGCATGTAGGGTTGAACCCAAATCATCAGAATTATAGCAGCTCCACAGCTGAATTACTTTTTTAGTATGCTGCCACTTAAAATTCCACCCAGTCACTTTAAAAGGATGGAGCATATGATTAAACTGTGATATGGGAAAGGAAAAAATTAACAATTAAAGTAAAAAACTCCCTAAACCCAGAGATTACCTAAGATATTTAAATAAAGAATGACTTTATAGTGCAAAAGAGCTTTCTGCAAAAAACATTCTTTAATTATCCTCACAGAGTTACTCCTTGTACATCCCTGTTTAGAAGCTCTAGAAAGGATACTTTTGTAAGCTCAGTCTTACATAGCTGCTTCAGTAAAGGACTTGAATATCCAAGAATCAAAGCCTAACAACAACACTGACAGTGTGAACTATGCAATCTTTTTAAAGAGGAATAATTTTTGTGTGCAGATGTCTGGAAGTATATAAACATGAAAATAATGGCTAGACTGAGCAGACCTCTTCACCTTAGAAGTAGGAAAAAGCATAGACCTTTCTTAAGATGATTATGAATCTATATTATTTGTACGTTATTTTCACATTTAGCAAAATGACTTTAACTTGGGACATTGTCCATGACAGTGTTTTCACAAGCCTTTATGTTTCATTTGCATTCCTCCATGCCCTTGTTTGGATGCTTTGCTTTCTGGAATAGACAAGAGTAAGATTTCAGAGTGTGTTTAGGCTGCAAGAGGATGATCAGATGAACATGGCTATAAAACCCACATCTGCTAATGTCTCTAAATGATGCTACTGCTGCTGAAAATCATAACATTTAGTTGTCTAGGTTATCAACTACATCAAAATTATATTTAAAACTGGATTTTTCATCAAATACATGGGATTATCAGAGGTAACATTTCAAAAGGAATTGAGTTAAGGGACTAAATCTCATTGACTTTCAATGCATTGCAGGCATCCATGTGACATAAATATGTGACATATATAGATTAGTATTTTCAATATTAAGCCATGTCAAAGGCATAAGGGCTTTCACTCTGTTGGGAGCCACCACACTGTAATTTGGAAGATGTCAAAGGAAAGGGAGGGGCAAAGGAAGTGAAAGTGGGGGCACAGTATTTCTAGAGACCATTATTCATTGAAGCATAGTTCTTCCTTCTACCAGGAGTAACTGGAAGGCTTACTCAGGCTGCCTTGAAGTGGGATTATTGTCTTCTTCCTGGTGTTTGCACTTGTTGTGACATGAAAACAGCCAGTTGAAGAGATTCAAACCAGCATGGCTTTGGCATTCTTTGTCATAGAAGAGATGAAGATCAGACCCTTAGTGGAGCAAACATGGACAACAAGGCCTTGCTCAGTGGCAGAATGGGTGGTAGTGAAACATGAGCTGCAGGAGGCTGTAAAGTAAGTGGAAGGCCTAGCGATAATTCTTTTTCAAATATGTCATACAAAGAGAGGGAATATTAACATGGCAGCAGCTCCTTTACAGATGTCTCAGATCTCTGAGGCCCATAAATGTCCCAGATGTGAATGGGTTGTTTTTGTGCATGGCACAGGGCAAAGAGGTGCCATGCCTGGCTGTAGAAAACTGATTGCAGATGTCTACTGGTAATTTAAGCAGGGAACATTTTCTTTAGACTCATATTCAGGACAACATCATCACTGAAGCTCAGGAGTTCATACAGCTCACTCAGAAACGTGTTCCTCAATGAATCATTGATTTTGAAATAGCTTTCTATCTGGCGTCACACAAAAGAAAGCTTTGCTTCTGGCAACGTCTTCAGTTCTAGAAAATTATATAGCATGTAGAAAATTGATAAGAATTTTGACTTGGGCTTCAAGACAACCAAGGGAGCCAAAAGCCTAAGGTCTTGAGCTCTTAAGTCTGTCAACGTCTCCTGAACTTCTAGGCTGCCACTCTTTCTGAGCTGGATCTAGTTTTCTCTGTCTGTACACAACTGGGAATCATGGTAGGTAACAAAAGAGATTTAGGAGAGGCAACTACCTTGGCAGAAGGGAGAGGTTCTTAATTGATTTTGCTGTGAGCAGTCAAAAACTAATGTCTGTGGATCCTCATGTTGATTACCAGTAGCTGTATCTAAAAGATTGATGGAGAGCTTCTAGAACTACAGTGGAAGTACACAGGTAGCAGAAGAGTCAGAACTCCCAAAGCTGAGTAACAGACCCAAGGCAGGTTTATTGGATGCAGCTGTGGATCCTACCATATGGCCAAAGAGACACTGATACTGAAGCCAGATAAGGTGATGGTGGCAAATGGCTCTGACCCTGCTGCATGTAGATTTAGACTTGAGAAAGTCTACCTAGAGCCTGTCTGTTATGGATCAATAATCAAGTTATGTGCACTTGTATAGCTGCCTAGAAAAAAACCATACTTTTCTCCTACCAGTTAAAAACAATGAAAATAATGTCCAGAATGGAGGACAGTGCTGTATGCTGGAAGCCTCTTCAGGTTGGCTTGGAAACTGCCTGTGTTTCTGGGGCAGCCAAAATGCCAAAAGCTTAGTTCACATTGCTTAGTTCACTCTACAGATGACCAGCAAAAGAGATGCCAGTTTATAGAAATAAACTATATATATATATAGGATCCCCAGTAAAAAGTAGATGTCCTGAGAATAGCACAGAATTAAGTGATCAGAACTTCCAAACACCAGATCCTGATTCAATTAAAACATGATCATTCAATTGCAATAGCCTCTGGGGCAGCATTCAGAATGGAAGAGCAGGTTGAGGGAGGTGATCCTTCCCCTCTACTCAGCACCAGTGAGACACACCTGGAGTGGTGAGCCCAGTGCTGTGCTACCCAGAATGAGAAAGATACAGACTTACCAGACTGAATCCAGCACAGGACCACTAAAATAATTATACTGATCTGGAGCATGAGAGAATAGGCTGGAAGAGCCTGGAGAAGAAAAGGCTCAGGGGGATCTTATCAGTGTTTTTAGTACCCTATGAGAGAAAATGAAGAAAATGAGATCCAGACTCTTCCCAGTGGCTCCTAGTGACCAGACAAGAAGAAATGGACACAAACTGAAACACAGGTCTAGATTATCATGACAGCTTCTGGAAGGATGGTTTGGGTTCAACCTAAATGACTCTGTAAAGACATTGCTGTATTTTCTGTTTGCAATTTTACAAGTCTCCATTTATGTAACTTTCTGCCTTTTCATTATTATACAGAACGTAGCACCAGGGAATATTGTATCTGCAGATAAAAAAAGCAGGGACCAAAAGTAAAAATGTAATCTGATTTATACTCAGTCTGATGGAGAAGTTGCACAGAGCTGGAGCTTTTGCCAATAACCTACATCCTACACAGTATTCTCAATGGTGATGTAATTCAGTGTTGAGCTACTTACCAAAAATAAGATTTTTGCTTTTTGATGAAAAACAACACACTAGTGTCAGTAATTGTCATGTCTCATTTGAGATACCAAGGTCACTGTAGAAGCTGGAAATGTCATTTGTTTAGTGAGGAAATGGGACCATGATAATCTACTGCAGTTTTGGAAAACAAGGAAGACGTGTTAAATTCAAGGCTGTGCTGCACAAACTAACCTTAACAATCCAAATACGGGTCTTGGCAGAGGATCTACATGACTCCTCAGAGAAAACCTATTAAAGATCTCAAAGAGGAAGCTTGTGTGCCTCCTCTCAAAGAGGAAATGACTCGTTAAGGATAAGACATTGTCAGATGTGCATATAACCATGTCAGCTGAGTGCCTTTCTAATTATATGAGATATAATTTAATATTCACTGCCTAAGAGTAAGAAAACACTTTGTGAGGTAGTTATCAAAGACAACCAAGAAACAGTTGCAGAATACAGTTTACTTAAGACATTTGAAAAGTACCAGTTGTTTTAGCTTGTAGGATCTGCATTTTTGTACTGATTACTATTTGTACTAATTACTATTATTACTACTATAAAATGAAGTAGCTAAATTTGACCCACTCTGATGCTTGGACTAATAAAATGCAAGAGACATGGAGAATAGTCATTAAAAAAACCAGCCTGGAGTTAATGAATAGATATTGGCAAGCTCTTTTCTATTCCTGAAAAATAAAAGTTTACATTAAATGCCTTTCTAGACCCTATATCAGCTGTACCTGTTCCACATCCTGCTGCTACAGCTAGATAGAACTTGAAGATGAGTTACTATGATATCATGGATATTCAGACATATATCTTGATACACCACCTTGTAAACTGAATCCTTGCACAGAGATCTCCTCAAAACTCTAAGGACTTATTTTCCAGCAGGGTCATGTAATTTACTGCAGGCTTTAGTAACATCTACAAAGGTATTTAGACCCTTCTCAGCCTAGTTACTGAGGGTTTGATCAAAAGAAGTCTCCATTTCTCTCATACCAAACATAAGCCACTTATCTTCACCCCACAATTTTCCAATGTCCTATTTCCACTCTTCTTATGATGTCTTGGTTCACTACTGTGATGCTACAAGTCAGTGAGCTACTTACCCAGGTGAACCCATGTCTTGGGCTCCTGCTGATTTTAATTCCTGTTTAAAGTCTTTTATTTGACACAGAATCAAAGTTTCAAGGGTACTTAGAGAAATAAACCTTCCGTCTTGGCTGGATCTTCTCCAATACTCAGCTCTCCTTCTAAATTGCCGCCAGATCCAAGCTTTCATATGCTCCTTGTTTTACAATGTCAGTCCAAGTAAACTCCTCCTTTCCTTCAAATACTTCCCAATTTTTTTCTGCTATAAAACACATGGAGCCTTTGCAAGTGCTTTCCAATCTCGATTCACTTTACTCTTAGCAGTGTGGGGAGCAAGGGCTAAAGCTTCCCAAAATTAGGCCTGGGATGGCATGTCCTGGATAAAACCCTCCTTAAGATGTTCTTTCCTAGCAATACCTTTTTCTGATCACTGTGCTCCCATCTACTCATATTATCAGATTATCATTACTGTCTTGGATGTCTAATTGGGCCTCATCCCCAACCTTTGTTTTGCAGATCTGTCTGCACAAAATCTCTAAGTTACTTCTTCATGAATAGAGCTAAAGTTCTCATCCAGTTCTCAACTCTTCATATTTTGCAAAATTAAACAACCTTCCCTCTAGCTTTTAAAAATGCTCCCTTGCAGCACTTGTCATATCCACCCTTCAACACATGTCTCCCTACCTCTTGCTTTGGCCTAATCCCTCCTCTCTTTACATCTTCCACCGCTTCACCATTTATATTGCAACATATGCCACAAAGTTTCACATTCACTTGCCTCTGTACAAATATTTCTGAGGCTGCTTCCTGGAAATAGTTATTATGAGAGGCCATGGTTCATGAGAACAGCCCATGTTTTAAAGAAGCACCTTGATGCTTCTTCCCCTCTGCCCTCCCTGTAAACATCAGCAGAGTTCTGTCACTGTATCTTTCTTTTGTGATTCTATAGGAAAAAAGCTGCCTTCCTGAGACCACAGCTTGATGCTGACCAGGGCTAACTCTGTGCCGCTTTACTCTCATAATCTGTCAGCATCCATTTCCACCTATTCTTTTGGACTCACATGGCAAGGTTTCCCTGACAGAGGTCACATCTTCTGCTGTGCTAGTACAATTTCTGATGTGCTAGAGTTCTGCTGGGAGCCTTTGGGTGTAACTACACACAAAAAATCCATTCTAAGCTTTGAATACAACATTGAATAGTATCTATATAATACACAGGGCTAAACAGATGCTTTCACTAGCAGTCCAAGAGGAGCTGTGGCTCCAAATTAATTTCAAACAAGAATTCCACAAATGAATAGCCAGAAAGAAGTCCGTGTCAATCCACCTCCATTTTCAGATCACAGCATGACAGAATGCATCTGGAAGTGAGCAGTTCACTGTTGCATTTTCGAAGACGTTAGAATATTTTTGGTTTCAAATCAAATCAAATTAACAAGACATAAAAGAATTAAAGAGTATTCCCACCTTGTAGGAATCAGTGCTGTCACCACAACTCTAACAGAACTGTAGCAATTTATGCCAGGTAAAGCCTCAGAAAAATATATTTATTAAAAAACCTCACACTGATGAATAGGGGAGCAATGTCTTGCTGATGTTTTTTTATTTCTGTTTAGTACTTCTCTTAGTCTGGACAGAGAAATCTTTGCAGTTAGCTTTACTCTCCCATACTCAGTACTACAGTAGTGGTGGTTGTCTGCCCCCTTAGAAATGCGTGATCAGAATGCTGTGGTTGTTACAGCACCCTAATGACAGAGACAGGTTATAGTTCAAACAGAGCCACTATGTTTTATTTTGCCAGCTGCATTAGATGCAAAAAGATGACTTAAAATCTGTTAATTGTTTTATTTTAAAAACAGATTTTTAAATCAGTTTCTCTACCCTTTCCTTAGGAAAATACAAAATCTGACACTGCCTTCTTAGGAGCTTCCAATTATGATTAACAGCCTGGTATATTCAGCAGACCTGAACTGCCAGGTTTTACTGGATTTTGCTTGCTGAATCTTCCTTTCTTGCTTACTGTAAACGTCTATCATTGACCTTCTGCTTTTTATTTCTTCTAGGCAGAATATATGGCATTCGTATTCTGGCAGCCTGACTCAACATAAGGACATTCAGTCGAGTCAGTAAACTTTTTGGTCCTCGTTAAAGACACAACAGTTCAACTCGTCGTGGAACAAGAGTGGCACCCAGTGGCCACAGAGCTTGGCCCAACAATCATCTCCCGAAGTTTCTGCCTTCTGCATTTTATAAATCCCCTTCCCACATACTGCAGACAGAAATCCTCTCATGCTCAAGCTCCCAGACCTAAATCTCACCTCTGGACTAGAGACAGAGAATATGCAGAAAGACAGAAACTAAAGACAGAAACTAGATAACTGAGGCTAAATGGTTTCCTCTCTGTCATCTTTTTTCATGTCACATTTTCTGGGAGCATAAACAATCCACCACAGCTATGAGGCACTTATAAAAGGTATTGCTTATTACTGAGGGATCAGGCAGCAATTGACTTTCCTGACACAAGCAAAGAAGATGAGTTCAAAGACATCATCTAATTCTAACAGTTCAGTGGTCCAGATGAGGTAAACATATGTTTTTGAATTGTCCTGCAAAAAATGTGGCAGCAGGAAAGGAAAACCCAGCAACACAGCCTGGTTTGTGATCTCCCCTTGTGGAGGACATACAAGGCTCTGTGCCACTCCTAATCCGTGGGTGGGTTTTACAAGACCATAAATTAACTATTGCAAAGGAGGCACAGGTGGCAACATGGTGTGGCAATGAACAGTTACCTGTGTGCTTCTCAAAGGTTTAGGTAATTTTTAATTTATTTTCTATGATCAGAGTACAGAATTCTGGGTTCCACTTGATGTAGTACGTTGTATTTTTAATAAAATCTTTGTGGGAGCTGTTGCAAGTGACAAAGCTTTCCATATTTTTAACTTGGAGATACTTAATGCTTAAAATTGGAGCATCTGAGCGCCTAATTAGGATTCAAACAACTATTATCCTCAAAGGAACATTCTCCAACATAGACACTTGGGTTTTGGGTGAACAAGATCAAGCTCACTAAAATACCAATGTTTCACAATGCTTTAAAATTCCCAATGATAAATGGATGAAAAGTGCAGCTGCTGGAAGTACTGAATCTGTGGTTTTGTTTTTAAGTCCTATTTGCAAGTGTGAAAATCCCCATTTCTATAGAAGCCAGCAGATAATGTAAATGACAGTAGTCTTGATTCTCATCATTCCTGGCATTCCTCAAATTTTAACCCAAAATTTGCATTAGCTGGTATTTCTTACAAATGCCCTAGCACCTAAAATGGCATGATCAAGTGAAAGTCAAAATTCTCAAGTAAAAATAAACTTCTAGTGTGGATGGCTACAGCTAGAGCTTTACAATGTGACCTGACTTGATTAAGTGGCTCACATATAAAAAGGCACATGAGAAGAATTGAGCATTAAAAGAAATTCAAACACTTTAAAATAAATATAATGATTTTTAGCCATCTGCTATGACAATACAAAAAGCCATGGATCTTTGTATTTCCTGAGTTATGTTAGGAAAGAACTCAGCAGTCTGGACAGAAATTTCTGCCAAATGTTTTGTTAATGCGAAGTCTTTACTCTTTGAGTGTTAGTTTTTGCTACACAGCATTATTGGAATGGTAACAAAAAAAGAAATGTTCCCGGTCAAAAATGTGGCCTGACAAATCCATAGTGGTAGACTGACATAAGTAGGGAGATTTCTCCCACAGCTGAATTACTTTCCACTCTCAGAAAAAAATAGCTGAAGTAATATTCATATTTATTTCACACAGAGTGTAAATATTGAAGTGATCCAAACATATAGCTAAAAATAGGGACTCTAAAATGTATCACCTCCACTATCAAAGAGCAAGAAACCGTATTACAGAGCCTGTACAGACTATAATATTGAAAAGGTTTCGTAAGAGTTTTGTATTTCTTTTGCAGTTCATGGATTCTAAAGTTACTGTGACTATGCACACAAATGTACATCTCTCTGCTGTTATATTCCCTAAACTTCTTCCCATTTGTTAATTTATTTTCTTCAGTATTTTATTTTGTCACAAAAGTCTTCCTGAGTGAGGGAAGTCACTGTTTGTTTGTACAGTGCCTCGTGCAATGGGCTCCTATCATCTATTTAAGATCCTTATGAGGTAGTGTAACAGAAAAAAGAAACACTTTATTTTAACAAACAATAGAAAACAGTGTCTTCGAGAGCAAGCTGAAGAATAGAACCCTTGTGGTATGAAAATACTTCCAGCAGGGTTGAAAATACAAGATTTTCTGTCTCTAGTCCCTTTTGGGTGTTACATTTCCTTATCATTTTACAATGTAATCTGGCCATTTACATCTTGTCATCTTATTTACCTTTATTTGATTTGAAACTGTAGTCAAGAGAATAACTCCAATGATCTGCAAAACTGATCTCAGAACCTGACCCTGAGCTTCTTCAGATGCTTAGTTTATCCTTCTCTGGCATCCACCTGATCTCTGGAATATGCGCTGAATGTTCCTTTGGCTTCAAAATTAGCAGGCTCTGCAATTGTGTCTGTTAAGACACAATTGAATGATGAAATAAGCAGATGGTGGATTGCTGCCATTCTCAAAATAAAACATTTCTCCAGTACTCAAAAATTCTGCATTACTTTATCATTTTTTTCAACTGTTCTCACCCAGGAGGAATGAAAGAAAGTAGATTAAGAACTTCTTTAGTAGATTTTTGGGCCAAGTTCCAGTTTAAAAATGGTGTTGCACCAAGTCTGAGAGGTCATTCAAGTTTTGTTATTGCTTTATTATACAAGTTCTCTCCATATTCCATCCTCTTTCTGCATATTTAAGGACTGCCTCGATTGTGGTGCTCATAATCCCATGTTGTTACACAAGTACCTTTGTGTTAAGTAACCAGAAATATCTTCCAGGGACAACTCCAGCACATCAAAGGAGAGACTGGAGAGTCCCAGGGTGGGTGTCAAGCATTCACAGGACTGGAAAAATTCCTTCCAGCTTCCTTCTTGTGTCTCCTTTGTGAACTTTGTTAGAACCATAAGAAGGAAGCTCTCTTCCTGCAGACCTTACCTAACTTGCAAAGTATGAAAGGGCTGGAACAAGCAGACTGAGCAGATGATGGAAGGCTCACTTCTCCTCTAGCAGAATATGCAAGACTTAGTTGGGGACACCTTCTAGGAATGACTTGTTGGTGTGGTTTAAAACCAGCTGGAAATGAAGCTCCAGTCAGTCATTTCCACTGCCCCTACCCTCCTCCAATAAGAAAGGGACAAAAGGCAGAGATTATGTTTTGAGATAATAATTTACTGGAAAAACAGCAATTAAATATGGAAAACAAACCATAACAGAAATAATACTAATAACAACAGTGTATAAAATAGGGTAATTGCACACAAAAAAAAAATTCCTTGCACAAGTCTGGCTGACCCACTGTTATGATGGTCAGTGACGTGGTCTGAAAACATCTCAGCTGTAAACTGGAACTGTTATTTTTGCAAGCAATTTCTCTACCAAAAAGTTCCTACAGGTATAAGTATTAGCAAAGATTACTGGATTTCATTCAACTATTTAATTATATATCTACTCCAGTTTGTTATTATAGTAAGAATTATGACCACATGAAATAACCTAGAAACTTTTAGGCATGGGCATCTAATCAAGAGAAAGTGTGTACTTTTAACTATGCCAGAACAACACTTGCATACAAAGACTAAGGAGATTTGAGGTTGAGATGATAAAAGCTCAGCCTTGGTGACAATCAAGTACAAAATGCACTATTAAAACAATGTTCTGACGTGACATTTTTTATGTAGAGAAAAACTTAAACTGGCATCATGTTTTTGAGAGCTAAAACAGCCAGGATGCCTCAGCTGGTCATAAAGCTGACTGATCCCATACCATTTCTGTACTTGCTCCTCCTGAGATGCAGCCCATATTCCTTCAACTTTCTTCAGATTTCAAGCAGAAAAATCACTGTTGTACCAATTTCTTATAAAGCCCTTTTGGAGTTGAGCTGCTATCATAGGGCTAGTAGCAAGTATAATTTGAAATCCCACATTTTCACCAATAGGTGGAGCTTACATTTTATATTTAATTTATAATGACTTTAAATTCAAATAATATATTACAAAAATATACTTCATAGCTCACAGACTCAAAACTTCAGTGTTTCAGGTAAGACTAGGACCAGGAGAGTTTATTCCAATATTCCACTGTATGCAAATAAACCCTAGGTCAGGTCCTTTTCTTACTGACACCAGTTGCAAAGTTCCCTATTTTTTTAAGGCTGAGTAATTAGATCCATTTTCACTTTTCTGTAGATTGTACCCTATTCTCCTACTGACTCCACCTTCTCCCAGGTCTTCATACACACGTTATTTATCTCATACACATAGTTTCCAAATGTAATTAACTGATTGACTGATCTCAAAACACAACTGAGCCGACAGCTGTAAAGAGATACTGATGCAAATATTGTTTTATCAGTCTTCTTCCAATTACTTCTTCACAGGACAACACCAATACGCACTACAGCATCCATTGCTATTATTTAACATGAGCAGGCTATTGGTGGTAAAAGCTACGTCTAATGTAATAAACTACTTAGAATTACTCCCATTATTTCTCCTGAATGTGAAACTGTGTTTTACAAATTCTTTAATCTTCTTTTTCTTTCGCATCTACCTAATAATATCCTTTATTACCTGTGGCTTTCTAGTAACAGTCTAGGTTCGAGGAAATATCTTCAGTTACAGTCACAATAACGTGGAATATTACAGTCAAAATTTAAAAAGAACCTTAAAGTAAAATATTTGTTTAAAAGTGCTGTGGAGAAGGGAACTTCCTAAACCCACTGTGACAGAAGATACTGCAGAAATACGCTGCCAAAATGGCTTTTGGTGCCACCGGTTCTGCTCAGGACGAACAGAACGAGAAAACGCCTTAAGAATATACCCCTAGATATAAATATATCTGCAAATATGTGTTGGCACACGCAGTTACATAATGCCATTACCCACACGAACACTATTATTAACCCTCCTTCACCGCTCATTTCCTAGTCCCCCGCAGCGCCCAGCCCCGCCCCGGCCCCCACCGCGCATGCGCAGCCGGGCACGCACGGCCTCGCCCTCCCGCGCACACACACACACAGCGGTAAGGCGCGCGGACGGCCGCATGCGCAGCAGCCCCCTTTTCTCTTCCGGGTTGCCAGCCGCGGCGCTGCCGGGGCACCGCTCCGAGCGTCCCTGTGCGCTGGGGAGGCGGGGAGAGAGAAAGCGCGGGCGGTGGCGGTGGCGGTGGCGGTGGCGGTGGCGGTGGCGGTGGCGGTGCGCTCCTGGTGTGGCCCGCCCCGCCCCGTCCCTGCGCAGGGCTTTCGCCAAGCGCGCTGACCGCGGGTGCGCCTGCGCACTCGGGCGGCACCGCCAGGAGGAGGCGCAGGCAGCGGGCGGAGCTGTCCCGGCCTTTTTTAGGGACACGTTGGGTGGACACGTTTTGGCTTTGCGAGGTGCCGTGAAGGCGTTGTGTGTACTGATGCTTCTCTAAAGTAATGAAGGATTGACATTGGGTAAACGTGAGAGGCTTTGGTAGAGCTGCGTAATGGGACTTGCCCAAGCACCCCGAGTTCGTGCCTAGCATAAACACTGCATCCAGAAGCCAAAGTAGTGATGTTTGGGAGTTTAGTCCTCCTATAAGGATATGTAAATCATGCCTTGGTTTGTAAGCTTTGTAGCGGTTTTAATATTAATTACAGTTCTTTGTGTGTAATAGCATAATCTTTTCGGTGTCTCTCTAGGAGGAAGGAATGAGAGTTTTGTCTTATGGCTGCTCCAGGGAAGGTGGCAGCTTTCCGCCTGCCTCCCCTGCCAACTATTGGAGAGATTATTAAACTCTTTCGCCTTAAAGCGCTGAAACAGCTTTCCCAGAACTTTCTGCTGGATTTGCGATTGACAGGTTAAATATTTTATTCTCATATTTTTTTGCTAACATAGAATATGTATCCCAGTTTTTGTCAGAATCCAGAGTATAGTTAAGGAGATGCTGTTTGCATACTAGCATTCAAACTAATGGCAGCTCAATGGTAAACCTTTATAATAAAGATCTCTTTTAAACCTAGTGTTGGGTTGGATTAATTGCTTTTACTTACTCCTCAAAAATGGACTTCTTCATAAATTGAAGTGCAATTTCTTTGGATAGAAACTATATTTCTATATAAAATATGGGTTATTATCTGAAATGCAATGAAAAATATCTGAACCAAAGCAGGGCTTGTATCATTTAGGGGTTTCTCTTATTTGTTTTTTTGGTGGTTTTTTGTTTTTTTGGGTTTTTTTGGTTTGACTTAAAAACTAGCATTTTTTTCAGATTATTCTGTATCAGAGAAAGGTGTAACACATTGTGCAGTTTAGAGTTTGCTATGTGCTGTAGATAGGAGAGTCATTTGTCTCAGTTTATGAGAAGTGTAGCTTTTTTGAACCAGTTGTTCTGAACAATTCATTTTTTTTACAGCTTTGTGTCAACAGTGGGTGACAAAGCTGGCACTGTTCTGTCAGTCAGGGGTGGGTGTCTTCATTGGCATAGTGGTGACTGGATTCTGCATTAACAAATGCAGTACAGCTTCACATAGCTAATGATTTGATTTTATTTGAAGATTCAGATTGATAAAATTCAGGACATGAAACTCTGTCAGAACAACCAGACTCTTACCCTGGAATAAAAATGTCTGCGTGCCTTTAGTAAAACTTCACTAGTAGACAGGTCTTTAGGTGCCTTTTATTGCATACATAAGAGATCATGGAGTGAGCAGCATAATTTCTGTCAGTATCTTCTCTCTATGCTCCCAAGGTCTCTTTGTTTCATTAGCTACATTTTCTAGTCCTTAATCTCTCTTTTTTAGAGTCTGTAGTATTTTCTAATGTTATTTCACTTACATATGGGTATTCCTTCCTCATCTTTCATCTGTATATAGCTACACCAGTTGCCCGTGTTCCAGCTCTTCATTTAGTCCAGTTTCTCATAAAATTGCTCTGTTCATAATATAATCTTTATAGACCTTTACTGTATCTTTCTTACTTCTTAAATTGCCTTGAAATAGAGGTGCTGTAGTGAAATGACCTTTATAAGGACAAGTAGTGCGACTTCAGGATGTTTAACACAAGCACTTGCTTGCAGCACAATAGTGCTGCTAGTGTACAGATGAGGGATATTCTCTTTTTATTTGATTCTGTAATGAGCACAATAAATACTAAAGACATAAAAGTAAAAATAGCTTTTTAAAAATAGCTCAGTATATCTTGTAATATGGAACAAATCTGAATTCTGTGCAGTCTGGCGGGTGCGTGATGATTTAACTGGGATGTGTCATTGTTTATGTCTGTTCTGAGATAAGCATGCTTGTTCTTCTGTAGCAGTAAACAATGAGGTTATCTTGGTGAGCTGGATCTCCTGGAAAATAAAGGCTTAGTATGTTCTTTGTGTCTTGCAGACAAGATAGTGAAACAGGCTGGTGAGCTGAAAAATGCCTATGTTTGCGAAGTGGGCCCTGGGCCAGGAGGAATTACCAGATCCATTCTCAGTGCTGGTGTTGAACAACTCCTTTTAATTGAAAAAGATGCTCGGTTCATTCCAGGATTGGAGGTACCAACTGCAGAATAATTTGTGTTTGTGTAACCACAGCATTAAATGAGAATATTCTGAAAACTTACAGAGATTCCAGGTGTCTTGTTGTGGTCTCAGCGATGAAACTAAGTTTTGGTTCTGTGGCAAAAACTAGAGCTAGAATTTGCTTGAAGATACACAGTATCACAATTCATTGTTCCTCCTTTCTCATAAGCCCTTTAAGACCTTATCCTGCAAATGAATTACTCCCAAGCTTGGTTGATCTTGGGTTTTTATCAGGCTGAGGCATTTCAAGTGCATTTCGTCAGGATGGTGAAATCATAATTTGAAGGCTGAATGTAATGTCTTTATGTACGTTCTTACGTTTCTTTTAATCCTAATAATTATGCTTTATAAAATTGGGAAGGCTTATCTCCAGTTAATACAGTCAATGTGGGTTAACATCCAGGTAGAGAAGAATAAAGCATCTGTTTTACATTTAAAAAAAAAAATTCTTAAGCTTTCCTTCCTTTCTTTTAAAGTTGGTATAAGTTCACAAGTCATTGTGGCATTTTCAAATGCATCTACTTACATTGTTGGATGTTTATGTATTTGGCTGTATAAATTCAGCAAGAAAAACAGAGTCCAAATATCTTGAATTTTACTGTTTTCTTGTGTCTCCACAATCTCAGAGCAATTCAAAGGGCTTTCCTTAAATTGCACAGTCTTTTTCAGTAAATCAGCAGCAAAAATAAATAGGTAGTTTACTTGAGAACTGCTACTATCTCTTTATATGATGAAAATAATGTAAGGCATGAATGGAACTGCTCATATCCTGCAACTTGAATGTACATGTAATTATGTCTTTGTGGGGTTAGCCATTAATAATGTATAATATGTTCTCTATGTCTTATGAAATGTGAAACCTTCATGTTTTCACTTGAGTGGGGGAAGTTAGCAGTTTTGTTTTAGATTTTGAGAACTGGTTTGGGACTGGAGAGAATTTGAGGTGAAATGATGCTTGTTCTAGTTAAGAGAGCTTTTTAAGTACTTGGGTGTTTTTTCTGAAATTCCAGAATTGGTCTGCTGCATCAGATATATCTGAATAAAATACACTTCTTGGCATTTAAAATGAGCTTTTGGTATGTAATTGTCTTTACTTCTCAAGTGACATAATGCTAGTCATTATTTTTAATTGCCAATCTCCTCATAGTAGAAGTGAATGTCTGAATGAGGTTATTGAACACAGAGGTGGTATAACTCAGTAACAGTTGATGTGAATGAGCAAGAAATGTGTTGCATCCATTAGTGTTCCAATTTGGTATTGCTTTTTTTCTGTACAAATAAGAAGCTACATAACAGTGTATCTTTCTTTTCTAATAATGTGGGTTGTAACAATTTTTCTGGTTTCCCAAGCAGACTATCAAAACTCATACTCATGAAAGGGTTGAGATTTCAATAAGGGAGAATGTCAGAGATTAAAATAACAATTGGGAATTATTACTTAAAAATGCCTCTTAGATACTTTTAAAATCGCTGATGTAAAGCATACATTTTTCATTTTTTTTCAAGCTGTGGTCTCTCACAAAGTGAGAGTGGGAATTTTAACTGCAGAGCTGAAATACAGTGAAGAACATATGTGTATGGAGTTGAACTTTACACAAGCTGGGAGTCTGTCAGTTCTGTCTCAGTCTTAAAGAATCCCAACCTCTCTATGCCATATGCCCTAATAGTTTTTAGGCTGGAAAGATTGATAAGGAGAGAAAGGGAGCAAGAAAATGTATTGAATATAAAATTATTTCAGGAACACCATTTCAAGTTTTAAACTATGCCCCTTATGCTTCCTTTGTGCCCTTTTGGTTGTGTGTGAAGAATGAGAGCATCTGTATGATTGGAACACTCTGGACTGGTCTCCTTGATGCAAAGCAGCTCCTGGAGCTGTGATAGCTGCACACATTTTCCCTACAAATGAAAAAAACTTCACTGAGTGTCGAAGTCTTTATTTCAAATTAGGAATATAAGACAGTGATTTTCTGGTCACAAATTAAATGCAAGTCTCAGTTATGTAAAGTGTGTTACTCAGCAGCCCCTAAACTCATCTTGATAAGAAAACTGTTACTAGCAAATGACACTATTTTCTAACTTTATTAATCTTACATTATCTTTCATCTTGTCAGAGCATATGTAACAGCTTCCAAGAAAGATTTGACAAACCATGGCCGATCAGTGCATTTCTATGTCATATAATTGCTAGTCTAATGCTGAAAAGTCCATTAAGTGGTTTGGAGTTAAGGTTAGTTTTATTTTCTCTATTTGGAAATAATTGCACTTAAAACATGTAGGAAAACTTAGTTTTTTGTTAAGCTGTTATTGCTTTACATAAGACTGAGCTTTTTTTGGTAATTAAAAACCCCAAATGTTTACTCAAAAAAAAATTCATGACAATATTTTGTGAAGGGCAGGAGAAAGCAGTATTTTCCTTTGGCTCAGAGAATGCTGAAAGCTCTTTGTACCCCTGAGCATATAAACATCATTCAGATTGAAAATGGGACTAACAATGATGAGGAGTTTATTTTGGCAGATAGGCCACTGGCACTTAACTGTTTATGGATTTTGACTATGTGCAAAAGCAAAATTATTCTTTAAGCCGTTTCTCACTATTCTCTTACAGGATCAATAAATATCCCCAAATATCATCTTTGAAAAAGTTGCCACTGCTTTTGGATTGTTCTGTTTGTGCATAGTTTCATAGTGTAAGAGAAAAAATTAGTACAGCACTAAAAAAGCTTAACTAACTTCGATTATGGGAACTGACACCAAAAATGAAAGAATTGGTTGTCAAACTACAGCCAGTGCTGAGTGTGCATGTCAGCCTTCATTAAATTCTAGGTAAATTGTGCAGGAGCTGACAACCAAGATGATTTTGTAACGTCTAGAAAGAGAAATTATTGAGATTGACCCTCCTTCTAGGTACTCATTCCCTCTTTTTAGTGGATTCCTTGTTTTTTAATGGTACAATGTAGACTATTAAAGGGAGTATTAAGAGAATCTCTTCCACATTTTTCATGTAAAGGGAAAAATTAGTATTTCTGCAGTCTTGTATCACATATGGCTGAAATTGGATAATAGGCCCTAAAGCTGTGGAGGAAACAGATTAAACAACATGAGCCCTTGTTTTCATAGGTAATTGATCTAAAAACCTTTCAAAACCTTCTGCTTGCATTATTACTTAAATCAGGTGAGGTCCTGCTAGTGGCCTGGGACTTTTTAATTGATGTTGTTGAAGAGACTCTAGCAGTCTTTTCAAGTGTGAATTCTCCAAGAATTCTATGTTTGTGAATAGTTAAGTGTTTACAGAATCACACATTAGTGCTTTTCTAATGTTTGCTTTTTGAAGGTAAATACTAATAGTGTTCTCAGTTTTAACTCCTACTGTGCTTTGTTGTATATTGAAGATAAATGTATAGCAATGATTTCATTCCTGCAGTGGCTGAAACTGTTAACCAAATCAGTTTGGTTAACACTCACTTTGATTCTGCTTGCTTGTTTACAAACAGATGCTATCTGAAGCAGCTCCAGGAAAAGTGCGCATCATTCATGGAGATATCCTGACCTATAAGATGGAGAAGGCTTTTCCAAAGCACTTAAAAAAGAACTGGGAGGATGGTTAGTCTTTGCATTTGGTTTATTTCATTTTTTTAGGGCTTCTGAGTTAGTCTTAAGTAGTGATAAAATTGAAATTCACTCAGTGCAGGTGTTACTCTCTTCTGGAACGTGTTGAAAACAAAGAGACAACTGCTTGGTTTGGGTTTTTTGGGGGATTTTTGCTCTAGAGAAAACTGAGAACTCTCTTCTACTACAAAACAGTGGAATTTGTGTGACATTGATCTTAATTTAAAGTGAGGAGCTTTGCAGTTATTGACCTTAGAGTGTCTTGACTGTACGAGAATGACTTCTGGAAACCATAAAAGGAGATCGAATGGTATAATTCCTGGCTTCTTCGTATCTTCGAAGAAGTCAGGAATCACCACTGCTGTTGTTCCACTGAAGATATTTCTGTAATTTGCTTTGAAACTTTTGGAAAACTTGCCTCCAAAAATTTAGGTTTCTCATTGCTTTGGCAAAAGTAGAATCTAATCAGGATTGTGGGGTTTTTGCTTTTTTTTTTTTTCCCCTCTAATGCTGAGGTTGCAATAGGACACTATTTCACTTCCCTTTCAAAATTTTTCCAAATTTATTAATATAAGGTAAAGTTACTCTTTGCAATGCCTGAAGAGCAGTAAAGTGCTTTCTGACTTAGGATATAACAGACCATTATGTTCACATGGAAAAATTGTATGTTGTATTTTCCTCATTGCAAAAGGTAAGTGCTTCACAGAACAAACTATGATAAGATGTATGTGTGAGAGTGTAGTGCAGTTTTTAAAATTTACCTTTCTTGAAGGTAGAGTCACTGTTAGGCTTTGAGCTGACCAATTTAGAGGGAAGATACATTTCCTCTGTGTTATTGCCATATGAAAATCTGAAAAGATGGTGGATTTCAAAAACACCATCTCTGATAAATATGTAGTACCACAGGTAGACTAGAATATCACAGTCTAAAAAATGTATAATAAGTAATTATGCCAGAAAAACAGCTTGAATTTGATATTGTCATCTCTTACTCATGTTATTAAATATTGCCAAATCTAAGAAATAGCACACTGGCTTTTGGGTTTTGCCCACTTCTGTTGCACTTCTGCTTAGACATAAGGGTCCCTGCTACTGAAATTTCTGTGTTGTGTTGTACAGCGCACACAGATACTTATATGATCCATAACTGAAAAACAGGTATCACTTCTTACAGCTAAATCTTGTACTTTAACACTTTGGATTTCAGAGAACTCTATACAGAAGGAGAGCTCTGTCCAGCGTGAGTTAAGGGTTGAGGGTTGTTAGGACTCAGTAAAACGCATCCTCTGGGAGGATGCATTGGACAGTAGTATGTACGGAATAGTCATAGTTTGAAATCACAGGAGCACTCTTGTGGTTTTGCTGTTCTAGAGTAGCTCAGCTGGAATTTACTCATCAGCTGAAAATCATCGGATTTATTCAAATGTAACTGAGAACTAAACCTAATCACCTTTTTCCATGTAAATGCTGAGAGGAGTAACACAGTTTTGTCAGTCTAAGATGAGTATTAATGGGCAGGCATCATTTTGGTGTGGCATGATAAAAAATGGTTTCCATATTTTAAGTCTAGGTTGATAGGCATATGTTTTTCTTGGCAAAATGGTGTTTTATTTCTTGGCAAAATCTTCCAACACTTTTTCACAGCTGTTTTTCTTCTGTCAACAGAACCACCAGATATACATATCATTGGGAATCTGCCCTTCAGTGTTTCAACTCCTCTAATCATCAAATGGCTTGCGAATGTTTCGAAAAGGGATGGACCTTTTATTTACGGCAGGACACAGATGACGCTGACTTTTCAAAAGGAAGTTGGGGAGGTAAAATTTTGGCATTTTTCCAATATTGTGCAGGTGCCAAATTGAACAAAAAATTGTCTCTGTGCAATCTTTTGTTTAAAACAAACCCATTCTTAGTTGACTTTGAAAATAGAGGGAAAGGTTAGTTCAGTTTTTAGTTCATGTGGCTGTAAATTATGGATTTTGATGAGTTAATTATATACACTGATCCTTTCACAAGCATGTAATTTTTTTTTAATGTCTTATGCAGGGTTATATTTCATTAAGGTGCTCTATCTGTTCTTTTCTGTAGTCTGATTTCTTTAACATGAACAGATTGAGCAGCACTCTTTTGTTTTTTAATGTTTCTTCTTTCACAGTCACTTGTGCAACTTGTCATCAGTCTGTTTTTCCTTACTTACCTATCATTCATCTCACAAAATGCACTTACATTTATTTTATTTGTCCTCTTTATTAAAAATCATTTTTAAAAAACACATTCCTTAAAATAAGGAAAAATGGAAGTTTAGCATTATTTAGTTGTGCAGTATTTCCAGTTGTGATTAAGCACTTAAAATGCAGGGGGTGTTTGTCAAGACCATGGAAATTGGCATTGGCTTTCTTGAATGAGACTTGATATCAGAATTATTAATGTCTTCTGCCGTTCTTGTGTGTGTAAAAAGGCCTTAATTGACTTCTGTCACCACAAGTCCCAGAACAAATAGATATTTTACTTTGTATGAATAGTTAGTTTCTCAAAAGAAGGCCAGACTGATCTGCAGTGTGGTAGTGTTAATGCGAAATCAGTTGGTATTTGGTTGGCTTACTCCACAGTGCTTTCAGACTTAACAGTTTAATTCTATTGACATTGCATGAAGCCTATAAAACATAGAGAATGGAAAGCTTTTTTGCTTTGCAGTTATGAAAGCGGTCTGGCTTTTAACAAGCATTCCACTTGCATTTATAAAGAAATAAAGGAGTTGCACATCAGCCCGAAAACTGAATTTCCATCTTATTACTCCAGTGTTTGTAACTGCTGTGTTGTGTCTGTGCAGCCTCTAGGCGTATGTAGTTTTAATTTTAATCCTTCAAAGTAAAAATCCCAATAGGAAAATTCTTCTAGTTTTTTGGGGTTTTTTTCCCTCTGTGAAAATTAGTAATAATCATTTATGCAGGTGGAATGTCTGCTGTCATATTTTGGGTCAAAGAAAACCATTTTGTGCTGTCATTGCCCTAGCCTTGCAATCAAGATTAGAGTATTTCCAGCAGGTGGCTCTAGAAAACATTAGGGATAAACATTTGGTATGAAATAAACCACATTTCTTAATTCCGTTCTGGGCTCATTTGGTTTCAGGCATTACACAATCCAGGTCTGTTTCCCAGAGGGGCTTCATGTCATGTGAGATTAGGCCTTGTTGTGAAATATGGCTAATGAACTGTAATGTAAAATGCAGAGTGATGATAGGCAAGACACAGCAGAAATTCACCTAACACTGTGTGAGAGCCCTCTGTACTTATATCGCTGTACCCAGCTGCATATGTCATTGGTGACATGCAGATTGCAGTTCTTCTGCTCCCTGCATAGCTCAGTTAGGTGCAAAATACCACACACACTTAAGCTCTTGTACTTAAAACATTGAGAAGTTAGAAACACTAGGAAATGTAATGTGTTGTTCAAAGTCATGCAGTGAATCAGTGTTAATTGTTGTTGAGTTTACATTCTGAGATCTCTTGATTCTTGTTCAACACAACTTAAACGTGGGTCTTCCTCCAAAGACAAAATTGTGGTTTTTGGTTTGCATTTCCATTATTGGTTTGATACCATGAAAAGAAATCGTTTTAAAGATACTATTTTATGATTAGGAGAAACAATAATAATTAGGCTCTATGTCTTTTCTCCTGACCCTCTGGAATTGCTTAAGGTAAACATTGTGAATTAATGTGTACAGGTATATTCAGTATGAGGAAAGAAGGAACAGTGTAATACAGATAATAGTGAGTTGCTTATTGGTCTTTTGTGTATCTCTGGATTTATAGTCTTGATAGGGGAATTTCTTATACTCAAAAATTTGGTGTCCTCCCTGGATATTTCTAAGCTAAGAGCCTAAATATCTCAGAAAGTCTGTGTATATGTCATAAACTCAGCAAAAGCATATGATGGATCATGGAATGGAGTGATGTGTTTTATAATTGGTTAGGATAACTTACTCTTAACAGTAAGAAAGTGAAGCAATGTGCTCTTTTATTTATGGTCAGACTTTGTTTTGCCAATATAAAGTAAATTTCTTTGCCTTTCTTGCTTGTTGTATTTTCTTGCTTTTCTGTTTCCTTGTATTATAGCAGTGTTGGTGTGAGTTCTGTCACTACACACCTACTACTGCAGCCCACTCTGTTCTGATATGATATAAATAAATTGATTAAAGCTGATGAGAACCAGCAGATATTTTGTATGCTGAATCTAAGGCGTGTTAAGGAGGATGAGGCCAAATATCCACAGCAGTAAAATAGCACTTTTGAGTGTCATACAGATAATTTTTTTGCTCTGTAGTTTAAATTTGTAAAATTGTTATTCACTTCGTGGGTAAGAACTTCTGCTTTGTCCCAAATTCTTCAGTGCTTAATCTCAAATCTATTTCCTAGGCCAGATTCTTCCAGCCCACTTACTCTAAAATTGATCCTCTAATGGGGCCTGTTGCACTTGATGCAAATATGCTGCACAGAAAAAACTCTCTAACTAATTTAAGTTAGAAGGGGCATATTTTTTTACTGATAGCGCTGGACACACACACACGGGAATTGCTTCCCAAAGGTGTGTGTGCAATTACAAAGCCTTTGCTCTCTATTTAATTACAAAAATCTTACATATTCATATGATTTCTTCATACACATATGCATTACCTAACCCCTCTCTATATTATAATGGGTACACTTGTGCAGTTCTTGTCTTGAAATGGGTCGGTGGGGTTTGAAATGGGTCAGTGGTCTTCATCATGGCAACCTCCTATTTCACTCTTATTGGCACAGCAACTTGTCCCTTGGGCACAGTCCAAACCCCCTGACCAGGTTCTGCCCAGCTTTGAGCCCAGCTGCAGTCACAGTTTCTTCTTCTCCACAATATGGTATTTTTCTTGTCTTGCTTTACAAATACTACTAACTCAAATAATATATTATCTCAGCTCTGGCTGGGTCATCTGCTAATAATTTGCTAGTATTTAATAACCTACATTGCTTCTATTCTTTTTGCTAAGCTCTACTCTTTAAACTCTTAATTTTCCTAGTTTCCTGCTTTACTAGAGAACAAGGAGTAATGGTTTTAAACCAAAAGAGGTATATTTAGATATAAGGAAGAAATTTTTTACAGTGAAGGTAGTGAAACACTGCAGCAGGTTGCCAAGAGATGGGGTAGATGCCCTGTCTCTGGCAACCTTCAAGGCCCTGAGCAAGCTAACCTAGCTGCACATGTCCCTACTCATGGCTGGGGGTTTGGCTTATCTGTGTACGGGTGCTGTACATAGGTATGTTCCTCCTGCTGTGGGTGAAGTGGTTTGAGGCATTATTGTCCAGATCTTAAGTCATCCCTTCTGTAATTGAGAACAGAACTTACTGCCTGAGTCCTGCTAGATGGTTTCTGGAGAAGTAAAGATAGGTTTGTTTGGCTTGGCACTGGAAATATTGCTACAAGTGTTGCCATTAGGTCAGTTTCGTTTCCACTGCAGAGGTTAAGGAAGTGCGTTTCAGATTGCATTGTTAGACTTTGCAGTCTGGGGTTTTTTTAGAGACTGATAATTTCCTCTGACACAACAATGAAGGTAGCTTTAGACAAAAAGAATCACTGAGCATTCTTTCCAAAAAGTCGTTGAAAAGTATTTATTTTCTCCATTCTGAACTGTCTTTTGGAAGTGTTGTTTGAAAAAAATGTGAAATTTTGGGGACAGGTTTAGCTTTTAGTTTTCAGGGGTAAATTTAAAAAACACGGTAGCATTTCATGAGTAGGCTTCTCATATGAAATTACATGTTGTACAAGTATCACCAGATATACAAATTGGGCTTTAATTTTTTATTGAGATGGTGGTAAATAAGAACAAGAATCATCATGATTCTGTTTTTGCGTAAATTTGTGAAATGACCTCTGTAATTTGAGACTAGTTTTACAAGATGCTTTGTATATTTTAATTTTGTTTCTGCAAGCAAAACACAATAAAATGTGTTTCTTGCCAGGTCACAAAAGTGTAGGAAACCTCTGTCCAGGCTGCTGTTTTGTAAAAAAATTCTTGGGAAAATTAGAGAGTACTTAAATTGGGTTTTAAGTATTAAATGGTTTCACTAAATTTACATAAAGTAGACCCAGTTTCCTTGCAGATATAGTAAGTGTGGACCAGTCAGTTAGGAAGAGCTTTTGGTTTCTAGCCAGTCTTGAGTTTATGGGACTTTGTTTCGTCTTGAAGAAGAGTAAAAAGTCATAATATTTATATAGAAACAGTGGAAGGAAAGAATTGTGAGAGTACTGTCAGCTGGTTTTAGGTTTGTTTTGAGTACAGTCAAAATAGTTTTAGTTTTCTGTTGTATCCATACAAAATTCTTCGGGTATTCATTTAGGTCTCCAGAATTTCTAGGATCTTCTTTTCATGGGCATTTGATTGCAGGACTGAGGTTGTAAATCAGTGTGGTATCTTAGCGAAATGCTGCTGTATTGGAGAAGAAAATTTTAGATGAACTGGGAATACAATTTGATACAAGCTTTTAATGATTAACTGGTGTTTTTTTTCTTAAATTTGATTATACTGAAAATCAAGCTTTAATATAACTGATTACTTGGCCAGTTCAGTATCACTGAAGTTCATTTTGATTTTCCCATAGAGACTTATAGCTAATCCAGGAAGTAAGCAACGCAGCAGACTGTCCATCATGGCTCAACATCTCTGCACTGTGGAAAACTGTTTCATTATTCCAGGTCAAGCCTTTGTTCCAAAGCCAGAGGTAGGTTTTCTGTATTTATTTGTGGTTTTATTGATATGTCAGTCAAGAAATGTACCTTATTTTCACTAAGGAATATTGGTGGTTGCTCTGTTTGAACATCTCCATATTACAAATGGAGTGATGTGAAATTCCTGTAAATGAAGCATGCTTACTCTGAGATAGTGCTTTTTCTTATTTTTTTTGTTCCTCAGAACTCGGGTTTGACTTTCAAACCTATCTGCAAGGTCAGCATACTTCTTTGGCTGTTCTGGAGAGGGAGATTGGGATTTAATGGCAGGATGGTCTGCTAGGATTGGAGTATTTTTGGAAAGCCTGCTATTTTACTGTTCGCATTTATAAACAGTTTGGGAATTGTGCCTTAAGAATTTGATGGGTCTTTTGAAAGGCTGTGATAAGAAAAGCTTTTCATTTGTCACCTTTGTCAAGCATCTCTAATTTTACCATGTCTATAATCTTTATGTTTCACCCCAGTCATCTTTAGCATATTTTACTCCCTCCTATTTGCTACAGCACTTTGTCACCTATATCCCACTGGTTGTTTAAAAAAGTAAGAATCTTTTCTTCCTCTTATATGTTCTTGAGTGAGGAGGGAACAATTTCTTTGTTGTCCTCTTATCTACTGCCAAAAATAAACTGTTTTTATTAATAGTCATTATGATTACAGGAATCAAAAATTAAGAAATAAATCAGTATTTTGGAAGAAGCTTGTTTTGGTTTGATTTGGATTCTTTTGTAAAAATTCGTGCCTGACTTTAAGTGATGTCTAAATGCATGTGGAAATCATAGGCTTATAGAAATATTTGGCTTGGAAGGAATGTCATTTAGTACCATTGCTGTGCAACAAGCATGAACATCTTCAGCTAGATGAGGTTGCTTAGAGCTCTGTCCAATGTTTCGAAGAATGAGGCATCCACCATCTCTCTGGGCAACATGTCAGTGTTTTACCAGCCTCCTTGTAAGGAGTTTCTTCCTTATACCTAATTTAAATCAATCCTCTGGGAGTTTAAAACCATTACTACTTGTCCTATCAAACTGCGGTTCTGTTTCAGAAATGAATTTGTAGCTTCTAAAAGTTCCTCTTAAATTGGTCGGTTCAGCTCTTCAATATGTGTCCCTTCCCCTTTATCAGTCTCTCTCTCTTGGTCCTTTTTACTTTTTTGGCATATCTCTTGAGAACCTTCGGAAGGTTATTTTCTCATTTATTACAATGAATTTTAAGGTCTCTATCTGGATATATTTGGATGATAATTTAAAATTCTGTTAGAATTTTTTTGAGCAAGTAACTGTTCAAACATGTAAAATTACTAGTTGTGACAGCGCTCTGTTGTGAAAGAGAATGACCATGCTTAAAAAATATTGTTTTTTGCTTTGAGGTTTTGGCTTAGGTTTTTCTTCCTAGCTGAATGGAAAATAATTTCAGGATTCCCTCTCACTGTCAAATATGTGAAATAGTTTCAAGTAAGGATAAAATTCCAGTTTTATGGTGGGAATTTCTCAGTGGTGGGTACAATTTGAGTACTAATAGAGCTAATGTAGTTAAAAGTCTTGTGCAAACTGTGTTCCAGAATTGGGAAGCTCTAACTGATATTTCCATTTTCCTGTACTGAAAAGGCCATAGTTGACCAAGAGAGGTAACACAGAGTTGTGACAAACACCTTCTATAAGCATGTCCTAGAGTCAGTTGGTGCTCTGTTGAATAAAAAAGGCAGTACAGCTAAAGGCAGGCATGTTTTTATTTAATGTTTGTATTGCAAGAGCAGAAAATACAGTTCTTTCAGACGTGACTGGCACCTGTTTTCACTATTATTTTAGTTCCTTCAAACTACTGTTGTAGGTTGATCTTCTGTTTCGTCCTTGTTCTTTTAGCTGTAGACTGGCATGGCTTTAGATTTTACCATTTCTCATAGAATCTGTTTTATTGGAAAGTTCTTGCAGCGTTCTGTGAATGAAATGGCTCCGTCCTTGATTTTTGTTTCATAACTATATGAAGTACAGCTACTTTTTAATAAAGTTTCAGGAAGAAAAATTTGCAGCGTGTGTGACCAATGAACATTTTGTTGTGCTCATGGTATGCCATTATTACCTTTTTCTTATGCCCTCCTTGATTATAATTTTTGGAAACAGGTTTAACTCACATACATGGTCACAGCTTAGTGTCCTGTCAAACCCCTTTCTAAAGGTGGAGATGCATATTTGTGAGAAGGAATTGTTTACCTCATTTGCTCGATGCATGAATATTATTTCAACATTTCTATGAGTGCTGAGCCATAAAAGATTCTTGATTAATGGAATGGTGCTGCACAACATTGTGTCTAGGAAGAAAAGAAATTGGCTTCTTGGTCTTAGTGAAGTCTCTGCAATACCTAATAACTGCTGATATTTGCATTAGGAATAGTGAAAAATAGTAAAAAAAAAAAAAAAAAAAGTAAAAGCTCCTTGATAAAAATATAGGAAACTCAAAATAGCTGTGTAGTAGTAGAATGAAAACAAGGTGTGATGCCGTTCTGTGTGTGAAAAATGAACAGTCTCTTTGAATAAAGACTACTTACATATTAAGTGCATAAACTAGTCTGCTTTCCCAAATGCTCTAATAGAAGCTCTTTTTTCAACATACTAAACACGTAATGTTTAGGCTCGTTCATGGTCTTTTAGCAAATTTCAGACTAGTACTATGGGAAATGAAAGTTGTGTATAAATATGTAGAATAAATAGCAATTGATTTTATTGAAAGACTCATCCAGCATTATATTCCTAAATTTAAAGTCCCATATCATACCCCTTTTCATTCTTGATTTGCTTCTCACTTAGGGAAGTATTTAGGTAGACCATACTTTGCCAATGACCAGTAAAAAAACAAAATCCGTGTGGTGAAACGGTTAAAGAATTTAAGGTAATTATTCAAAATAAGACAAATAAAAAAATAAAGATGTCTCTTTATCATGATTGTTTAGTAATAGAATACCTGGGACTGGGCCTAAACAGATCCTACAGGAATAATTCAAAGGACTTAAAAGGTTCTTTCAGAAGATCAGAAATGCAGAGGACAATAAGTGGTTACTGTGTTATTTGAGCTGTTAATAACCACCTTTTGCAAGTGTAAGCCAGAATGTTTACAGATGTTTCTTGAACATAGACAATTTGGTTTCTGTTCTGTTCATTAGAGTTTACAGGTGTTTTCACAGCTATGGTTACATTTCTCTTGTACTGCTCCTCATCTCCAACATTCACTGTGTAGTGATAGATTAGTAGCAGTTGGTGAATGTCCAGCACACTTTCCTTTAACAATAATAAATGTAACCCACAGCAGGTGGCAGTTTGGAGCAGGAGAGCTGGGTTTGGCAAGAGCTGAATGGTACTGCTGATCCTTCAGCCTGATATCAGAGTACACAGTGCAGCTAAGGTTTGGAGCCTTAAGCTTTTGTTGTGGATTTGTTTTGATTGGTTGATTCTTTTGTGTATGGTTTTTGGTTTTGTTTTTTTGTTGGTTTTTTTTTACAAAATCTAATTACCGAGACAGTTTAGAATTGAAAATGAAAGGCAGATGTGTGCGCTTTTTAAAAACCTTTTAATTGGGCTTCTTGGACAAATAGTTTCTGGGTTTTTTACCTTGCATCCTAAATAAAATCAAAATAAAATTTTAAAATGCACTATATAATGATATATGTTATTGAAAGTCTGATTCATGAAACAGAGAGCAGTTAGTTTTTAATCATCTTTGCTGTAACAAGACATCAATGCATGAATTGTACAGTCATGTTTTTTAAAATAGTTCCTTTTTCTTCAATAAGTATTACTTGGGAAGTCAGAAGGGTTTGAAAAATTAACAAAATCAAGTACTCTTGTAACAGACAAGTATCTTTTCCTACTTTTTCTTTTTTGTGGATGTCCCTATAAATGAAATACCTTGCATAAGCATAACTTCAATCCAGAAATAGGAAAGGTTAAATGCTATGTTATACATTCTTTGAAATAATCAAACTACACTTTAACACACAACAAAACCCCTTGAATTAATAGAAATACTTCAATGAATAGAAATAACTATTTATACATAGTCCTTCAGGCTGTAACCTGCATTGCTCTCCTGCTCTGTGGATGGGAAATGGTGCTGCTTTGGAGGGTAAATCCATGCTGCTTGCTGCCTTTTAAAACAGGAAGAGCAGAAGATCACACCTGCAGTAAGCAAAAACCCTGCTGAGATGAATCCAGTATAAACTGCTCCTCCCGGTTCATGTTTGCTACTCTCTGGAATTGTCTGGTCCAGGAAATTTGAAATAATTTCTCTTGTGTACCAGCACGTTGGTATTAATCCAAAGATTCCTGCAAGAATGAAGCAGATTCCTCCAGCAAAAGAAGCATTATTTTTGCTGTCAGTGTCCCCTCCCAGCCTCGTGCATTTCATTCCGACTGTAGTGATGCAGATCCCAAAGGCTGATAGGATACACGACAGTACCATGGTGGTCCTTGCAGTCTGGATGTACACGGGGAGAGAGAGAATGGAGTATTTCAGGGTGCAGCTGAACATCCCAGTGCTGTACCACGTGCAGTCCATCCAGAGTCCTTGCATCTGTGTTATAGCTGTTATGATATTTGAGCCAACGTCTGCATTTACCTTCCAGTGTGGTAGCAAGGTGGCTGCGATATCTCCAAAAACACCAAGCAAAGCCAGAATAAAAGCAAAGAACTGCAGGCTTGCTGATGCCATGATGGTTATCTTCTATCACCTTTTGTCTGCCTTTTCTCTCGTGGAAATGAGTAACTGGGAGCTTCGTAGCCAAGCTGTGGCCGTCTGTGTAACAGGGAGGAAAGGGGGGAGGAGAAGTGTGAGGGGGAAAGGAAAAGAAATCAGCAAACAAAAAAAGCTTGCATTTAAAATTAGAGCTATCTGAATGAATATCTGAATATGACCCTGCAGCAGCTGAGCTGCTGTACACAAAGTACTTGAACAGAGATGATGGCAAATGGACAGTGCTTTAGAATTGCTTGTAAAAAGGAGCTGCTGCCCTTTCGTACATGATTGCAAGCCATCAAGCAAAACTTACTTTAATGCAGTTGGTTTTGGTAATAGCATACAGATTGCAGGTTTACTACACAAATATACATTGTAAATGGAACGCTAGAAACTTGCAGATTAGAAGTCATGGTGGTAGGAGAACACTCTGGTAGAAAATATATTATACTCTTCAGGTACCTTGTTTAAGTGTGTTGATAGCTGTAGTCAGCTCCTGTTGACTTTTTTATAACAATGGGTACTGTTATACTATCTCATATTTAAAGGTAACCCCTTATTTCTGGTTTTTTTTTTTAAATATTACCCACTCATCTTTTTAATAAGTGTTAGAAAATATCTTGGCTTTGGAGGAGAATAAAATGGAATTTAGTTTTTGCAGTATTTTCACAATTAGTCATGTGATTTTCTAAATAAATATTTTTGTTATTTCATTTTTATTTAAACCAGTCTTTTCAGTCATTTCTGTTCCTTGACTTAGAGCAGCAGTATTTAGAAAATCATAAGAGTGAATATGATCTTCTTCTGTCATCTCTAATGTTTTTAGTATTGGTGTGAAACAGCTCATTTGTGGAAGTGCCTTTTTTGAATCAGTCACCTGTCTGAATCAGCTGGACTGTTGGGATTGCAGCTGCAAAACAGTGGTTTGAAACCTCTGAGAGGAGGATTAGAAAGTAGTACCCTGCTTTGCCCTCTGTGTGGGGCTGTATAATTGGCAGGTTTTGTCTTTTATCAGTGGTAGACAAAGGGCAGGCTTCTGTCTTAGAGAGCATGATCCAAAGCTTCTCTCTAAATATGTACAATGATAATAAAATTTGTCTTCAGCATTAGAACGTTTTTGAAAAGCTATAATAATAAGGGCTAAAATTAAAATAAGGGGAATACAAAATCTCTGTAGCATTGTGCTCTTGTTTCAGTTCATTATACATAAGATAACAAGGTTTTGATCAATATGTGTTCTACTTAGTGGCATTTCTGAACTAATTAATGCATTTATCCTTTGTAAGTATAATAATCTTATCCTCTATTATAATACATGGTATACTTCTCTATATTCTGTATATATATATAATTTATATATTTATACTCTAATCTTTTTATGTTGTATTTATTTCAGGTAATTGTTCAAGGATGTGCTAACATTTTCCAGCATATATATCTATAGTAAAAATGCTTAAAATTAAGAAAAGAGTATTAACAGCTACTCATTGTTAAAACCTTATTTCAAAGACCTGCCTATTTCCAAATCCTTTCAGTTTGTTCAGGCTGGGAAGAGATGTTCTGGCAAATACATATTATTTGCTGTACAGGCCCATGAGAAAGATGGCTTAACTTCCTTTTACAGAAGGAACTGACAGGTCGTGGTAGCTCAAAACTCATTCAAAAACTCATTTCTATTCTCATCCATATTCTGAAAGAGCTGATTAGTACTCTGAATCAGCCTTTTTCATTACTTCCTTTTTAAAATACCAGTATATAAAACATGCAAGCATAAACACTAAACACTGCAAATGGTAGCCATACATTACATTTAATGGGGTGAACCAAGTTAAAGGCATGATAAATTCAAGTATAAGCACTACAATTGCAATTAAAAACACAGTTACATTTCATTCCTGTTTGCGTAGGACTTACTGCTGGTTGTGAAGTCTGAGATGTTTTCTTCACTGTAGATGTCCTGGAAAATGTAGTTTCTCTTGAATGGAACTATCCCTTCTCATATAATACTGCATTGGCATGTATTAGCAAAATTTCTTGGAATGTTGTTTTTTTTCTGTTCCCCACAGCAAGTGCATTACTGCTGTTTGTTCCCTCTCTTAGTTGCATCTACCCGAGAATAAAGGAGTACTTTGTTTAATGAGTTTTGTTTGAAAAACACTCAGTAAGGGAAAGCAAAGAGATTATGGAATAAAACAGACGGCGGCCCTTAGTCCTAAATACATAATGATATCCAGGTTCTATGAGGGAAAGTGTGCGCAGTGATTAAATGGAGTAAAATCTTGAGAATCCAGAAACTGTGGACTTACCAGGGAGGAATCATTTAAGTTGCATTGAGAGCCAGAGAGTTTGTGGTTTGTCAGTTGCTTTTTTTTTTCATCACAGATAATCTTATTAAGAGTTCAAATTTTCTAGAAAAGAACTGTGCAATTTATTTTAATTTGTAATTGGAACAGCAGGACACTTCTATTCAACTGCTTGTCTGTTCCTGATAGCTTTAGCCTTCCATAGGTTATCCTATAAGTTGTTACCTTTGTGTAAGGCTGTATAAAAGAATAAGGGAATGAAGCTACTGGTAAGGCTTCCATGGTAAATGCAGCACACCAGAGAAGTGACCTCGATAAGTTGGTGTGAGAAATCGAGAAGTTGGGAGAAAGGTGTTTGCTCATTGCAGCTGTGATATAACCACAGGTTCTGTGCCTGACTTTGGGTCTCTTGTGATTGTTTGTGAGCCTGGTGTGAATGGAGTTACTGCTGAGGTGTTCTTACACAGAAATTGTTTTTATTAGTGCAGAGGCATAGTTACTTTCTGCTGGAAGTAAGCCAAAAGTGAACTCTCATCGGAACAAGATTGCTAGAGTTGCATATATCTGGTGTTAGACCTAACCTTTGTGGTAGACAGATAAAATGCTACTGAGTACTTGGATTGTGAAAGTGCTGGCCTAGAACTATCTCAGTAGGATCTCAAGCAGTCTGTTTTAATGAAATTGTAATGTGTTCTGCTTCAGTTTTAGTTCCCTATGAGTAAATTACATCTTGAGAAAAGGTTACGTGGGTTTGCTTTTAATGCAGCCCTGTTGCAAGGTACATGTATTGCCCATTATGAGACCTTTGTTGTCAACAATTAGTAAAAATTGTCTCATTTAAGCTTATTCTGATTTAGAGTGTTGATTTCATTAGCAAGGCAGCAGACTTGCATGAATTGAAATTGTACACGGTTATGTGTTCCTCCTACCCTACCAGAACATAAACCTTCATTGTACAGATATACTAAAACAGTAAGGGGTTAATAATTGCTGCACTGTTGACAGTTTGGGATGTATCAGTTGAACGATTTTCACATTCATTATTTTGTAAATATTTTCTAACATACTTGTTGGGGTGAAAAGCATTACTAGTAAAAATATCATCAAATCAACTTGTGTATTTTAAGTGCTCTTGTGTACTCTATTTGCTTTCATAATTCTACTCTCTATTTGATGCATATTAAAAGATATGAGGTAAATAGCATGTATGATTTTAAAGGTGTGGCCATTTACAAATGAAAAGCTTTCCCCTGTATCTGTTGCTATAGTAACCAAGCAGCTTTCCTGGGGTCCAAAGGAAACAGCATCTATAATGGAGCTGAAGAGTGCTGTGTTTTGTTTCAGAAGCAGAAATTATTGCCTACTGGCCTTGAGATGGCAAATTGAGCTGTTTGGCTCTGAAGCTGTACGCTGTATGTAGATTATGTGCTTTTTTCCTTTAGAAATTTTTGTTAAAGATGTTGCTCTAACTCCCAAAGAGCCCTCATTTCTCACTTATGAGCATTTCTACAAAAATGAGGTGACTAGGTGATGCTACATGGACTCTGGTTGTTTTCTTAACCCTAATTTTGGGGGATGTAGTACCTTGTTATATTTCCTGACCAAAATGTAGATAAACATATATATGTGACCTTAGTATTTCTGTTCAAGGAGCTGATTGGACATGTGAAGTATGTATTTGCTCTGTTCAAAAGGATTAACTTTTCTTATACTCAGTGTGAACACAAGTTTTTTCTGTATCCCTGTGGTCTTCCTGATAGGAGCAACCCGTGGCAAAGGCAGACACTCTGAACACTTGAAAAATTAAAAATCTGCTTTCGGAAATAATTTATGTGTGTTTCAATGCGGATTCCATATGTCAAGATTTTTTTCTCACCTGAATTTTAAATGTTTTTGTGTTTCACCTTTCAGTAATTTTAAATATTTTTGCTGTTGTATTTTTAACTCTAGCTTTCAGAGAAGGTGAACAATTAAAGAAAAACACTCCAGTAATATATACTTGGGATCAGCAGTGCTAACACTGGAAACTTCAGTGTTAACTGAAACTGGAAACTGGGTTTTTTCTTCATCAGCACCATTAATTGGTATTTTCTTTCCTTTCTCTAGACAGTATTTCTGCTCAGCTTTTTAAGCTCTGTCTACATGAAAAGCTTGCGTTGTTTGGACTTTACAATTCCCTTGAAATTTGTGTTGTAGATGCATTTGTACTGCATAGATGTACTTAACTGCTGAGCTGTTCCCACAGAAAGAACCAAATGGATAGATGGTAGCGTTGTTTCAGATTATGCCCACATCAGAGGTTGCTATGAGCAGTTTTGGTTCAAGCAGTAGGAGAAACACTTTCTGTTTTGAAGTACTCTCGTGCTCTGGGTTGTCTTGAACAATTGGTACACTGAGACTGTGTTCAAGCAGCAGCTCTTCTTTGGTCTCATTGTGTCTCTTACTTCTGTCAGAACTAGCACATGTGATGTTAAATTCCTGTTCTGTGAGTGCCAGTATTGACTGTCAGATCTTTTAAAAAATCCAGTGATTGCCTATCATTTTAGCAGTCTCTTTTTAATAAGAGACTAAATTTTTTTTTAAATCTGGCACTTAAAAATTTGTACAGTACTTGTACACTTTGTACAAATTTTCATTGTACTCCTCCACAGAAATTTTTCCTTTTTTTTGTTGTTAATATCTAGTTTGGAAGATGAGCTGCTTTATTCATTGTTGTGCAGAACTGCAGTTTTAGTCCAGCTCCTAATTTTTAATACAGAAGCCTGAATTCAGAAAGTTTCTGTATAATACAGTGTCTCTATAATTGCATGACATACATATACACACACACACACACACACACACAAGAAAACATATAATGTGTACACATTATTTCATTCTATTTTCAGACACAGGGCAAGTGACTATCCTGTGAACCAGTCTGATTTGAGAATTATAAAAACATATTCAAGCTTATTTTCGTGGAATCATTCAAACATAATTTTGGATGCACTGTGATACACAGTGTAAATACAGAGTTGTGTGGTCACTTAAACTGAGTGCACTTATTTCTACCTACCATTCCCTTAAACAGACTAGAAATCTTAATACATTGAAAAGCAATTCCTTGGCTTACATTTTAGAAATGCCCTTGAGCAACAGAAAACATGTAGGGAATGGGTTTGATTTCTAATTATAATACCAATTTTCTCCAGCTGCCCTTCAGCCTGTATTTCAAATATTATCTAATTTGTGTATTATGTCAGAATTATCTTGTGGAAGGATCTGAAGACAGAAGTGCTAATTACTTTACAGATTACATGAAAGTTGCTCTAAATGGACGAAGTGCCATGGGGGTAAAAAATACTGAGTACTAATAGCATGTGAACTAATTGGAAATATGTAGATAGTTAAACTAAAATTCTGGAGGGTCTTGAAAGCTAAGGCATATTTTTATATTCCAGACCATGACATTAGTCACTGCACAGCTGGCTTACCTGCTGCAAGAGTGGCTTCCTATGTTGTGCCTGTTTGTTGATGTCTAGCCAGGTAGCTTAGAAGTAATGTGTCTCAGAGGAAGATGTCTGCTCCAATTTATCTTTCTTTTCCATATAGGTGGATGTGGCTGTGGTGCATTTCACTCCATTAGTGCAACCCAAGATAGAGCAGCCGTTTGAGCTGGTAGAAAAAGTGGTTCAAAGTGTTTTTCAGTTTAGAAGAAAATACTGCTTCCGTGGAATTGAGTAAGTAGTTAAGTATCTTTAATGAAGAATTCCCAGGTAATGTTTTTGTAAATGCATCAGTTACTACATCAGCTATGCATTTGATTTTAATCTTCCAGTTTTAAATTTGTCATCATATTTCATTAGATCTTTCCATTTCAGAATGGTTTCTGGACACAAAAGTGTGAGATTAATATCTAATGTAATTATGTAATAGTTATTTATGCATTTTTGTTAGTGCACTTGAAGTTGTTAAAAATCACTAGGATAAACTGGTCATCTTTTCAATAGTTTGTTTCAGAAATGAAAAAAACCGGACCCAACCACAAAAGCTAGAGAATGATTGAGTTTAAAAACAGTAGTATCAAAATCCAGAATCAAATCTGGCAGTGTAAAGAGAATGTCATCTATAAGAAATTCTCCTTATTTGGGGATAATGTCAAAAGGTCAAATTTTTATTTCTGTGCTTGCTCTTTTATGAAGTTCTTACTGGCTCTTGAAAAATCCCAGTATCTTACTGAGGGAATTTATTAGGTTCTCTGATGTGAGAAGCCTGCAGTCTCTTTACCAAGGATCCTGTTTAAACTCTAACACTGCCACATGTCTGACTTACTGTGGGCAACCCCAGCATTCAGCACTGTAGAATGTGTGACAGAGATACTGTTAGGACTAGAGCTCTCCTGCAGCCTGGGCTCCCTGATTGTTGCTGGGCATAGTTTTGGCCCTGATGCAGTCTAGAATTAAGGTGGATATTACCTTACTGTACTACAAGCCTTCTGCACAGTTTTAAAGGTGGACAGAAGAATTTTGCATCTTATTTTGTTTTGATGTGTGGGATGCAGATACTTAATCTAAAATGAGTATCGATTCCTCTGTGTTGAAGTTTGAGTATGAATTTGGAAGTGTTTAAAAAATGAGGTGTCCAACTCTAGACTGATTTTTTTTTTTGACTTACAGAGTGGTGGTGGTTTTCTTTCTTTCTTTCTTTCTTTTTGTTCTACTGTGAAGGAAAAAGGTTTCTCTTGACAATGTAAGCAGAAGGCATGTGCAATCAGCACATCTCTGTTGTGTACAATATTCCTACCAAAGTTTAAAAAAACCTTCCCAACTTTTGTTTTATCTCAAATTGCTAATAACTGCTTTACATTCTTTTGAGGCAAGGAGGGGGAATCTGAACTTTTGGACATCACCAAATTCCTCTAGCAGCTTATTGTACCTTAGGCCTAGTGTGTAGCTAAGAAACACAATCCTCTTATTCTTTAGTTGACCTGAAAAAACAGCAAATTTTGGTGCATAAAAACGCTGTTAAGTTCATTATAACGTTCTCTATTGCACGGACTGTATAAAAACAAGTCAATAGAATTACTTTATATTTGTGTATGAATTCTGGGATTTGGGATGTAAAATATAAGATTGTGCTATGAAGTCCATATTACAGTTTGAGTTGTGGTTCACAGACGTTTATAAGATGGTTCATAGTCTGTAAAAGAATAACTAGGTAGACTTCACTCCAGGTATGTTTTTTAACTGCGGAAGCAAAGGAAAGAGGGATATTGCAATAAAAATTGATCCATTTTAACCTTGCTGACCTAGATGCTGAATTAATTGGAACATTTTGACAAAGGCCTGAAGTAGCACATACTTAATAACAGGTTTCCCAAAAGTTTTATTTTTCATTTATAGTTTTAAACCCCACTGGAAACCAACTATTATTACTTACTGTACAAAGCCTTTTGACTTGTTTGTCCAGCCAACCTGCCAAATACATCTGGGGTGGTAGGGGGGTGTTACTGTATTAGATGCACAACATTTTTCAGTATTATGTATGTAACACAGATAGAATTTAAAAATTGAGAAATGCCCATGAATCATGTGCAGATTTTTTGCCTTTCTGGCCTATTTTAGACTGAGAACTACTACTAGTAAGAGCTAGTCCTTTCAATAGTTTTGCACTGTGTAGTATGTATTTTTGTGTGACATTAAGAAATCACTTACCTAATACTCTTCATTCAAATTTGGGAAACTTCTGAGAGAGAGGTGCTAACATATCTGTCCCCAGAGAAAATGTATTGATATGCCTATCTACGAACAATGACAAAGCTGAAAACAAAATCTAGAACTCCTGACACATTCGCCCACATTCTAAATAGTAAAAATCGAATGGCAATTAAATACTCCTTTCCTCTTTCTTGGCTTTTTTTTCTGACATTAGAATTAGGGTATTAATGACTATAACTGTCTTTTCCGTTGGAATGAAACAGTCTGAAAGAAAGTTATATTTGTTTGATCTGTTTTGCACAGTTTAATCTGTTGCTGCTTTCCAAATACGAGGCTAATTCTAAGAAGGCTCTGTGCTTGTATCCATATCCAAAGCTCTTTTTTATGTTAACAAACATGAACATACATGCAGGTGGTTAGTCTATAATGTATGTACTTTCCTATGGTGTCATAATTTGCATTTGCAGAAAAATATGTTTCCGTTGCTCAGATAATGAGGTATGTTAAGAGTGCCAGAGCTAAAATTGTGACATAATTAATATAGGTTTACTATTAAATTAATTCCACATTATTCTTAAGGGAAATGTAATTGTCTGTCTGAATTGCTGAAATTTTTCTTCACCACATATCTTTTAGGACCTTGTTTCCTGAAAATGGACGCTTGAAAAGAACAGAACAGCTGATGATGACAGCAGACGTTGATCCAACTCTGCGTCCTTTTCAGCTCTCTATGTCACAGTTTAGAAACCTGTGCAATGCATACAGGAAAATGTGTGATGAAGACCCAAGCCTTTTTCTGTTCAACTACAGAGAAGAACTACGGCAAAAGAAGATGACAAGAAGTTTACCTGAAAGTACTAGTCAGCCTGAGCAGACTGAAGAGGAAAATTAGCTGTAACAGCACAAGTCTGATTTTTTTTAATTAGTTTTAACTCCTTGATCTACAGCTGTTGACTCAGTAAAAGAAGATTTAGATGGTCCTGCATCTGTGCAGATATAAAAGACCTACTTTGGAGAAAGTGGTAGGGGGAGAGGACATCTCTCTCTATTCCATTCAGCTACAGAAAAAAGCGAAAAGGCAATTCAGGTTCTTTTTTACTTCAGAGGAATGGCTAAAACACATACCAAGAAACAAGGTATGTTGTAAAACAGGTAATTAAGTTGCAATACTTCTGATATAATTGAATTTTGTATGAATGAAAGTGCTTTACTGAAATGGAAGAAAAATACTTTTCAGACATCAGTATATAAGATGGTGTTTGGGGTTTTGTGCTTTTTTATCCTGGAACATCTTACTGTGCAGAGTAATTTAAAAAACATAAGGCAAGACTCTTATAAATACACTCAAGTGACTGGCTTATGGGAGGATAAAGTGCACCAATTGCCTCAAGGTCTGCTAATACTCTTCTCATTTATGCAGAAGCAAAGAATTTGGGATTTAAAGCTCCAACTACAGAAAAGCAGCACAACAAAAAGTAGAAAACATGGCTAAGTACAATACTTATTTGTCTTTTACTGTACAGGCTCATAGAGAAAATAAAAAATACAGTGAAATAAAAGATTACAGGCCAAGCTTTGTTTTTGTATTTACACATATGTATAAAGTATAAACACCATTGAAACATACAAAAATGAAACTTCTGCACTGTTGTGCACTATAACGCATTAAAATAACTTAATTGTGCTTTAAATAAAGCAAACACGAAAACCAAAGGAATAAAATGCCCAAGGTATTGAAAAACTCAGTTTGCAATGCTACTTTCCATTGTAAACCCTTCTGCCACTCACTAGCACCTTTTCCACATTACATAAAATATTAATGAGGCCACCCCCAAGAACACTATGTCATCTTAAGAACTGCTTGAAAGGGATGAACTAGTTTACAAACCTGGGCCAACTTAATCTATTTTTGATCCACAATAAATTAAAATAACTTAAGAATCCTTTACAGCTGTTTTTGAGCAAAAATGTATTAGTGCACAAAATCAGATAGTAGTTTTCCTGAAGCTTCCATGAATTGACTAGTTTTAAAGCAGAATGTTTGTTGAATTTTATGTGGATTTCAAATGAATGTTTTAATATAGTGCTTAGAAAGCTAGGATTTTCCATGCCTCTCCACAGCTTCATAAAAACAGTCCTCATTAACTACCGATGTTAAACTCTGGACACTAAATTCTCTCTCTAAAATAGAGTTCAGATCCAGGTTTGCAGCATCAGAGTGACTGTCAAGGGATTGGTGACGTTCTTGCATTGCCATTAGAGTTCCTCTGTTACGCTTTGTGCTGTTTACTTTTCTCTTCACTGGGCAGAAATGGCCTCGCACGAGCTTTGGATGCTCTGCTCTCTGAAAGCCATCTCCTTCCTCATTTTCAGCAGCCTGATCCTGTTCAGAGTCAGCACTGGGTTCCTCTGAAATCTTCAGCCGCTGGAACTGTATTTCAATGTCTTTTGTAGGGCTTCCTTTCTTTAGGCTCCGATAGTCCTCGTCATCATCATCGTCACTGAGAATATCAGATTCTTTGACGAGAACATTAGAAAAGTCAGATGCAGTGCTCTCTGCATGTTTATCAGGAGATGAATTTTTGGGCTCCTGGATGCTCTCAGAAGTGTGGCAGCTGCTGCTCTGAGTGCTGCTGCTTAGGCTGCACTCATCAGAATCCTGGAAGGTGCCTTTTCCCTGGTCGCCGTTCCACTCGCTACTGGATGACTTCTTCAGTACCTTCAATGATCTTGTGGAAGCTGTGCAGAGTAAAAATGCAGGTTTATTTTTTCAGCAAAAAATTGGTTCTACTCTTTATTATAATATCCCACTTATGATTATGATGTACGTAGTCATTCCAAGTCAGATGTGTCAGCACTGATGCCAACACTGTGCTTCCATGTTACAGTTTTTATTACACCTAGGGCTCCGAGCTTGCCTTCATGTGTAACACATATAAAATCCTCCAAAAAAGTGTAGTGATAAATTACACACTTCTGCAGAAAGGAAGACTGACTTGGGCACCTCAAGCACTGAAGGGCCCAAATGTAGGCAGGAGTTGAACTCTTCCAGATCCTCTGATGTTAAGAGGATTTTACAGAGGACTGATCCAATAGAGAATTGGAAATACTAGTAACTACTCATTTAACTAAAATGTCTGAAGCCTGTACGTAATTACAGTATCAGCTGGGATGCAAATTCAGTGCAATGAAAGAAGCAAGACCCCTGCCTTTTGTCAGTTGTTCTAGCTATAAATGTTATTAGGGCTGAGTTACTAAAGGGAATCCAGAGGAAAGAACGCTAATATTATGTGCCAAAGGGTGTCTGTTCCTTCCCAGCAAAATTAATTTGGGCCTTATTAAGTCTTTTCTAAAGAGAGCTAATGACACATTGCAGTGTGGGGAGGGGGGATAGCAAGTCTGCTTTTCTCCCCTAGCCTTTGTCACACACTGAGTGGTAGAGCAACTACTCCTGCTCCAGTTCAAAAAAGAAATGGGATTTTTGAGTCTGACACATGACACTCTATGATCATGGTAATGATTCAAATGCCCTACCAGCACTGGAGTCCAGACACTTTAGTTTTCACTTGAGAAGGTGTTTCTTACCCAGTTTGGCTGTTGCAGGTACACGATTCTTAAGTGGGACAAGGCGATCTTTACATTTTTTCTCCAGTGGTAGCTCACATTTTATGTGACGTCTGAAATTCTCCCGCAGAATAGAACGGATGACCTTCACTATGTTAGTCTTGTTCTCAGAATCACTGCAAATTCAAGAAAACGCAGAACTTAATTTTCTTCCCAGAAGTAAGACACTAGGATAAAATTTTCCCACTTACTTTCCACTGATGGGCTTTAGTGCAGTGGTTTTTTTCCAAAAGCTTGTTTTAGTTGTGGGTTTACAGCTCCCATAAGATCATAGAATGTTCTGGGTTGGAAAGGACATTAAGGCCATCTAGTTCCAGCCCCATTGCCACGGGCAGGGACATCTTAACAGCATTAGACATTTTACACACCTTGTGTGTTTTGAGATCTTGGTTACTTCCTCTTAGAAAATTACTTGAAAGGTAATTCTGTATGAGGCAATCACCACCTTAAGTGGTCTTTATGAGAAAGTAATCTCTGTTAACCAGTAGAGAGTCTGATAAAATCCATTACTTTGCCCATTCTGGAGCTTGTGTATCTGTATCTGCAGATTTCTGACACTGGATCACTGCACCTAATTTACCCATTTGAATTTGTTATACTTTATGCAGTTAAAGACTGGCATAGTGTCTAGCTTCAAATAAAAAGTGCCACTTCAAGACTGCTAATGTAAAGGTCATGTGGGGGAAAATATTTTCTTTTTCTAAAATCTTAATTTTTTAGAATTCCATTAATGTGATTTGTGAAATACAACCTCCATGTAAAGCTTACCTGCTGCACAACTGAAAAATTGTTTCTGGCCTGCCTTCTAGTTCTGACTTGGTGTGAATCAGTTCCCAGATACAGCTGTTCTCTGTTCCTGTGCATGGAAGGAAATGTTACTTTTGCATACACTTCACAAAACCTTTGGCATTAAAAAGACCAGGACAGAGCTCCACCACTCTCCTGAAGGCAGTGTTAACCATGAGTGGAGCTACAGAAGATCTCACACAAAGTGTAACCCCTGTGCTCTCTTGTGGCAGCCTAGCACTGCCTATGATAACTTCTCTCTTGGAGTTGCTTTCCCCCATTCTTGCTGCTTCTCTATGTCTTCCAGCCTTAGCAGAGCTTCACACAGGTGTGCTCTAAAGACCTTGTAACACTTCACAGAATATACAGAAGTGGGTAGGACTATAAAGATCAGCTTGAAAACAAACCCTTTACTACCACAAATTACAGTCACCTTTCCCGTGTTTGAAAAAACACGAGGATCAACACACACAGCGCACCAGGGTATCACCAGGATGTCAACTATGGTAAACCACCTGCCTTTTATTGGGAATTCCCATTCCATCATTCCTTCACATCATGTTATAGCTCCCTTAATGCACAGAAGAAGCCAACATATCAAATGAAGGAAGTCTATAAATATATTAAGCCTGTACCCCCCAAGTGCAGAGATAACAGTGGATAGATGGTATTTTCTCTATACCTGCTTCTTTCTAGAAGCTCATAAAGACATCTGGAAGAAGCAGTATTACAGAATCCCAGAGAAGTATTCAGTCCTAAAGTATTTACTGCAAGAAAGTTACCTGCTGTGTTCCCCAGTCGAACTTGAAGAGCAGATAAAGGAATCAGCCAACGAAATTTAAATGGATCCAAGTCACCATAATTATGTGCAGCACGAACATTAGTAGGCTGTAAAAAGAAAATAAAGGCTATTTCTAAGAAGTAGAAAAAGTGGTGGTGTTTTGTGCTACTTGTAAAAGACCTGCCTTTGAAGAAAAACTAAATTGATTAAACTTTCCTTCACTACCATAAAATTAACTTGTAAAACTAGTTGACATGATGATAGACACAACCTTTGGAATTTGTAATTGCTTCAACTTTTAAAAGCAATTTTATTTTAACGGATAAAAATAATACTTTGCCTATAAGTACTACCAGGGGAGAAGTTTCCTATGAAAGAACATGCAGACTGTCGATTAGCAGAATGCATTAATCATGTAGCTGCTGCTGCTACTTTTAGAGCCCCTCCATCTGTTACTATGAGCATGGTGCAGCACATCAGCACTGGTTCTTGGAACACACAATTTGCTACCTGACTTCCACATTTCAGGTCTGAAAGTGAGTACAGAGAATGTTATGTCTGTAATGCCCCTTTTCCTTTCCTTCCAGGGTAATCAAGGGTCTGTAAAACAAAGGTCTTTCACCTACACCCTGTGGTAAGGTAGGCCATCATAAATGCTATCTGGAAAAATTAGTGATTCCTGCATAACAATGTTTCATATTCTACTTGATAAAATTAATGTGGGGCTCACACAGAAGATGCTGCTGCTTACTAAATAACAAAAAATATTTATTGTTATACAGATACTGAGCACTTGTTTTAGCAGGATAATCAGAATTCCAGCAAGGGAAAGTGGTGTTTTACCTCAGTCACTCCCTCTTTAACACTGATAATGTCCATCTCATATTGCAGTAATATCATAAAAACCCACCACCCCCAATGACACCAGACTTACCATTTTCTTTTTCAGTTTGTAGTTCTCCTTATACACCAGTATTACAGCCCTCTTAAAAACTGAAAAGAGAAAAAGAAAAAAAAAAAAAAGGAAAACTGTTAATTATAGGAATAATACAATATTCAATGAAATTTCTGATTATTATAGTTACGGGAATGTGAAGGATGAGATAAGCAAACATTGGAAAAGCATTTGCCCTGTGCTGAGATGACAACTGAGTTCTTCATCTTGCACTTTCATGCAATGGCAGCATTTTTCCCTCAGACTTTGTTCTGAACATTTAGGATGAAGCCATTCTGTACATTTATTCTGAAACTACCAGCCACCACCTATCTCCTGTAATTCTTCACATAAACAAATATGGAAGATGTAGGTTGGATGTAAAAATTTTCTTTCTGTAGACAGTGGACATTTTCAAGTGGTAGCAGGAGAGTGCTGTGAAGGACACAGTCCGTTCTTCCTGCAATCCAGCAGTTTGTTCTTCTGTTTGAAGCATCCTCTCCCCTAACTATGCTTCCCAGGGAAAGAGTGCCCTGAGAAAGAGGAACCTGTGCATCATCAACCTGATGTTCTTCTGAAGGTGTTATCCACTGAAATATTAAAATAATGTTATTTTTAAAGAAATGTACTCTTGTTTGTATGCTCTTATTTCCATATCAGGTTACAGGTAAAAATAAATCTGGATGGGGATTTCAGACCAGTAGCTGTAAAGCAGAAGTTATTCTGAATTCACAAGAGTAGAATAAATCATGATTTTCCCACAATCCTCCTTTGAAAGCTTCATGTAACAAATTGTTCTAAAGACTCTAATATTGCCTCTTGAAAATCCTTGATTTTCATAGTTTAAATATAGGCAAGACAGCAGCTGAGGGTGCTTAACAGAGCAAATAGTACCAACAAGCAAATAAATAGAAACTTTTTTCATGTTAGGAAAATACAACTATATATTTTATCACATGTAAGTCCACCCTAGATATCACATGACTACAGGGAAGGGAGTTTGGGGCTTTTATCTTGTGAGAAGATCTAATGGGCAATCTTTAGATTTGAAAGCACAGAGTTCTTAAGGAAGACACAGACCAAACACTGTAAGTTCAAGGTCTTTCCTTGCTTTGCCCAGTGACGGGAAAGGATTCAGCCAGGTAACTGTAGAGTGCATCAGAAGTTCTCCCATTGAAAGCTCTGTCACCTGTATTAAATTATAAAAGTAGATAACATAAATAAACAGTATAAATATATATACATCAGTGCTGCATTTCAGTAAACATCAGTAACTTTAACGATGTATGCTTTGTGTAGTTATGTATAGAAAGAGATCTTCACTACAGCAACAGAAAAAAGGTGTGAATAATCCCTTTTTTTAAAACAGGTTACAAATACAAAAAATAATAGCCCTTAAGTTATGGAACCTGGGTAGAAGTTCTTGCTATTAATAACTTAGAAGAATACTAAGCTGATCTGATAATCTTACTCCTTCGATATAGCAAATTGTGAACCGCCTGATTTATTAGCTGTATCTTTAATTTTTATAGAGTAATTAGTATTAATGACACTACCAATGGCAGAATTAATGGAGGTCTTGTACTCTGAGACTTCTTTCTTCTACGTGCCACAGCATAATGCTGAAGAATATCACAGGCTGTCATTTCCCCATAAATGGTGAGAAACCAGGTAGTCACAGGGATAATCTGACTTTTACTATCAGGAAATGAAACAACTGAGATGACATCTCTCATATCTGATATCCAACTTTACAGATTTGATCTGCTTCGTAGTTGTTTGATGTAAATGGCTAAGTTGAGGCCTTGCTGCCCCACTTCTGGGAATTGACTGCACACAGTTTGTATAACTAATGGGTTTTTCTCTGAAAAATACCCATGGATGCCTCAGCACTGAAAATGTAGAGAATGAGAATAACAGACCTTAATGTGAAATCCCTTGAATTGCCATTTTTCATTTATACGGGTGAAAAAATATGTAAAGAATTTAAGAACTCAGTAGCATAAAATCTGAATGCTTTGGGGCATGGATAATCTCTGCAATGTTTTGACAAGAGGAGAGTTTTTCCTACTGAGAACTAGATCTACTCCTGCCTGCAATTCCTGTCAGTCCAGAATGCGGCTCTGGCAGCTGTCTGAAAACTTTACCATAACCTACTGACAAAAGAAATTCAACAGGCAGATACAAAACGGAAGTCAAAATATTCAAGGAGAATGAAGCAAGCCCAGCACAAGTAAGTTCCCAAAATTACCTCAGGAAGAGATGAAGCAAGCTGGATAATGCTTCTAGAGTAAATGCAATGTGTTGTTTCTTTTCTTACCTCTTTCTCTGTTCCACTTTGGTCTGCAACCAATTGGTCAAATACAGTGCCATAATCTTCATAGATCTTCTGCATCTCATTTATGTGACTTGCTACTTTTTCCATTGCCTTCAGTGCTTCTGTAAGGTTTAAAAATTTCATACACAGCTATGTATTTATTTTGTATTTTCTAAAGATGGTCATTTTAAATTGAATTACCCTTGAGGCACGTAAAATGATGTTGCCTTCCCAAGGTCTGGTGAACTGAATTCCAGCTATGTATGCATACTGTCTCATAGCAACAGTAGAAGAAATACTTCCTGGTCAAAGTGAAAAATGCTCATGTGGTGTCTTAAGTGGCTGAAAATGCTGCAATAAGCATTCCAGTGACAAGCCCCCAAAGTTATCAATATTTGTAGCAGTATGTGATAGTACCGTGGTTAAATTTTGCATCTTGTAGATATAGGGCCATTAGGACCTCTGGAGTAATCTACTCATCCTAGAATAAGTTATCTAATGATCTTTAAGAGAATCAAACTGCATTTGTCTCATCCCAGGCTGTACAAGTTCCTCATAGGCTGTACACATGGAATGCTGGGGGCCAAGTTTTGTTTAAGTTGTGTTTTTCAAACAAGAATGTCACTAGATTCCGTTAGATTTTTGTGTTAATTCATAAGAGAATTGGACAAGGATCCTTTGTTTCATCACTTTTTAAGGGCACAGTGTTGTAGCAGTTTGGCATCTCTCCTGACCTATAAATAAATCACCATCCCCAACTTGTTTGGGGAAGGGAACAATATTGGAAGCTCCTTTCAAAGTCAGTAAGAGCCTTATGAGTTTTTGCTGTCAGTGTATTTTGTCTGCATCCATTTTGTGAAAATGACAATCAATCCGTAAAATACATCTCTTGATTTTCATTCACCAGGTGCTGACAGACCTGAACTGGAATTTGCCAGGGTGAAGTCCCAGGTGTGTGAGCCTAGAAAAGCAATCACCTCTAATGCATGTTAGATAAGTCTCTCCACATGGGAGGACTGCAAACATTTGACAAAGATCTCTTCTACACAAGCAAGAGTCACAGAAAGACCTTGAACAACAGATACTTCCTTCTGTGGTGCTCTTAAACTTTGACATATTTCAAGAACTAAATAATAACCACAAGATGGAGCCTTGGTCAGTGTTTCTCAAGTGCTCAAGTGGGTTAAGAAAAACAAAACAAAAAAAAAAAAGGCAACACTGTGACCTGACATGATCCTGTGCATGAGGACAAGATCCCAGTCCTACTTGCCATGGCAAATCCTGGGCATACCTACTTCTTAAAGGGATTTGAACATACTAAGTAGGACTTTTAGGTAAAGAAACGAAAAAAAAACTTTTTACTTTTAAGGAGAGGGAGGGAATTTTCTCTAGGTTTTGACAAATTCTGTGCTATCTACCAGAATGCCTACCTCGATTTTCAGAAAGGGCAGGAAATAAATCATATTCATTCCTATAGAAGAAAAGAAGTTACCTGTCAAATGATAATGCTCCTCACTCTCATTGTCTGTCAGAGACACCAGCTCTTTTAAAAGCAGAGGATATTTCAGCACTCTCTGAACAGGCTTTATGAGATATGACTCCAGTGTAGAAGAATGTTGCTTTGTGGGATTTCGAGCATCCAGAAAGGTCTTAAAGGCACTATCTGTTTTGGCTAGATGCAGAGAGGAAAAAAAAAAAAAAAATTGGTCAGTTGAATGTGAAAGTCACGGAAGCTACAGTAATGGAAAAACATGGAATGGCAACTTGAACCCAGCACCAAAACTCTCGTCCTTTCCAATGGCTGATTTATAGAATAGTATACACTATTCATTTCATAATAATTTCCTGCATCAAATAACATTCAAAAGGCTGAGAGAATAATTCCTGATTTATTCTACCATTTGTTGCTGCTTTTCTGGAGTCTGGGCCTGCAGACAGCACAAACTTGTGGAAGGTGTTTCTAACAGCTCTCCAGGCTACTGCCTGAAAGTTACAAAAGGAATCTTATTCTTCAGGTCTCTACCCTACTTCAACAGATCTTTTAACAGATCTTAGATCTTCCTGTTAAAAGATACTAATTAGTCTTTGTTTTATACCAATATTTATATCCAATATTCTCTGCAAGTTCACAAGATTTGTTACAGTAGTTCACTGCTGTTTGAATTCACGCAAGCAAATTACAATAATGAAGACAAGAAATTACCTCTCTCAAGAACTTTCTGAACTTTGATGTGGTTTGCACAGAAGCCACTGTACAGTTTGAAGTGGTCAGCATAATACAGAAAGGAGCCTCCAAGGGAAAACAGCAATTTCTGAAATCAAGACAATCAAAATATTAGTTCACTACTAAAATCCTAAATAAATATTCAGGCACACAACAAGCAGACTCAATGGTGGATTACCTATCTTTCTATACACAGCTCATATTTTTTTATATATATATATATATATAAAAGACATATATATATGACATGAATATACTATTGGTAGTAATTGCATGATATTTTTATATTTTTCTGATTGTAGAGGTCAGCCTATTTAGGCATAGCCTGCAATCATCTCCATCCTTCCTGAGCAGGTGTTCTATTTTATATTTCAGGCAGCACAGGAACAAAAATCAGCAGACATATAACTATGTTGTGCTTAGCCTTAGGAAGCAAGGCATAAAAGTGCCAAAGCCAGAAGAGACAGAGTACAACAAATACAGGACTGCTTTCCAGCTGTTTTCCTTTTTTCAGGCAGGTGGTAATTACAGGACACCTCTGATGTTTTTGGATGAAGGGGAGGTTGGAAAGATGTGGGAGGGACTGAATCAGAGGAGAGAGGTTGTTAGAAAAATGCCTCCCAAAGCAAATATAAGAAAGAGAAGTAGTGAGGGAGGAGGAAAGCAGCCCTCTCCCCTCTTTTAATCAATGTTTGCTTCACAAAATGCAGCAAGTGTTCAGGAGACCTGCCAGCAGTCATGCTCAGTCATGAGCCAGTGACTCCATCACCAGGGAATCTACTTCCTCCGGTCAGGACAAGTACTGGGTGGTGCTACAGCCATTTACACTTCACAGGCCCGATTCTTGGACCTCACAGCTTGGGAAACTCATGTGGCATTTAACAAAAAAAGCTCCTGGTCTGTTGGGGGTTAGTTGGGCACAGCAGGGAGAACTACAGGCAGGGTGGAATTCAGCACAGTGACAATAAACTCTCTACAAAGGAGTTCTGCCTCAAAAACACTGCCAGTTTATCGTGTATTCCAAGTCTACTCTGCCTTTTCCCATGTTGCAACTTTGGGAGGGGATGCCATGGGGAGGAAGATAAGACCATGAAAAATAGCACTTATCTTTCATTGCTGAATAGAACTCTAATCCAAAGTAAAGCTTCAAACATAAAAGAAACCCTATGAAACTTCTTAGAGCCAGAAACTTCTTAACGCCAGATTTTCACAAACATTTGCAGACTCACTGCAAAGTATGAAATGATGAAATATTTACCCGGAACTGAGATGGTGTTTCCAATGTATTGAAATCTGAGGAAGAAGATATTCCATCTTCAAGGGTCTCCAAAAACACCTTCTGGAAATCCAGCATTTCTGGCAGGCTGCCAAACAAGGATTCCATCTGTGGAAAACATCAAGCTATGAGGTTTAACACTCTCTGGACCTAAAAATGGTCTTTTGAAAACACTGGATTAAGGAAATGTAACAGACAAAGAGATTGCAAAGGCTAATAATGTTTTTGTTTTCAAACAGGTTTTATAAAAAATCTATGCAAAAAGTGAAGGTTTCTCAACAGTTAATTCAGAACAATTACCTTTTAAGAAAAGGAAGTGACGCACACACCAGAGAGAAAGGCACTGACTGGTGTCATTCTTACTGACATCTTTGTCATTTGCTTTTTCTGTCACACTCGCAATGAAAAACCCAAGAGCCAAGGTCTTAACCCATCAAAGTATGACAAGGACCCTTTTTCAGATATTTCCTCACCTCATCCTGAGTAAGAAAGGTTTCTTTTTGAAGGGGCTCCAAGTACAGCTCAAAGAGGCAGCTCAAATCCTGCAAAAAAAGAATATTTGTTCACTTTTTCTGTCCCATTTGGAAACTGTTCTTTATATGGCAACCCTGAGATAGGGGTAAGTTTGGGGAATGAACTGAAGATACAATTCCTTTTCAGTAACAAAATAGCCTGCATGTTGTTAGCCCTGAAGTTAGTGCTAAATTAGAGGCAAACTGATTTCAGTGTAATGTTTTTGTTTCATCCTTAAGGCTTTACAATTTGATTAGAACGAATTATATGTTAACCTAGCATGAGGAATAATAGTTAGAGATGATTATTTTCAAATGAGTTCATCCATATGAATGGCATCAAATGTTTTAAGTATTTATGTTAAATAAAATATAATATAAAATATAAAATACAAATAAAATATAAAATACATAAGTAGCTACTTACTTAAGCATCTGTAGTAATATTCAGAAGGACATGTAGTATTTCAAAACTCTAAAACTGAACACTTATTAAAGTGGTCAGGTAGATGTGATCAGGAGCTTTTTCAGTCACTTCTTAAAAAAATTAGTGCCATTTTTGAAAACTTACTGCCCCACACCAAAGCATGACAGCAGTGGTGGGGCCCACTACAAGGCTCTCTGACCCTGGGAAGGGACACACCAGGAATTCTGTGTAAAACAAATATTGAGCAGCTCCCTGAAAATGCCACAAGTATTGTAAACTGCCAGGATTTTTCCTGATGCAAAATTTCATATATATCAGTGGCCTCCAAGGTTTTGCTTTGTTCAGGTGATTCCCCTAAAAGATACATCAGGCGGACATAAACATATGGAGGGTCCAGCATATGGGTGTATTAGTGCATTGGTAGATTAAGTGTTTTCTTTTCCACAAACATTGCAGCAAGTACTGACATCTGTAAATACATATTTTGAGATCCAGAAAAGGAGATGATGCCTTCTTGCTGGAGGTCAATGAAATCCATGTTTTCATGTTTCCTTTGGCATCCAGTCATATGATTTTAGCGTTCATAAAAAGAAGAGATACACTGAACAAATTGCAGGCTTATCAGTCAGAAGATTAATAACTCCCATGTCATGCTACACTGGAGTTGTGCCTTTTAGCTTTCCTGGTTCAAAAATAATCATGCACTATTTTCCACGGACTTATTTGTAGGAGACTGTTCTGTTCTTCTAGTAGATTTATTTTCCTCTTGAAAACTAAGGTGACATCCCCTGGAAAACCTTTTTTTGGTTGCAGGTATCTTCTCCCCACAGATGACTGCTCTCCAATACAACTACAAATTGACAACTAATGCTACCTCATCAAATGCTACAGCATCAGCTACAGGAGCAAGTCTGCCAGAAACAATGGGAACAAATAGATAAGGGGACTTTGTAGGTTATGGCCCTTATGGAAGGCTGGTTGTATAAAGATCAAAATATGTTAGCTCCATCCGCAAGTCATGGTCAGCCGTTCTTTTTGGGTTTTTTTACCTTGACATAGGATTTCTCGGTGTCCATAAGTTCTTGGATGACTTTCCTCAGTCTATCTGCATCAGAAAGGTGGCGAGCCAGTGGTCGTGGAGGTGGATCCTGGTTGTCCTTCTGTCCTTCCATATTGCTCGCTTGGACTTCTTGGAAGTTTCGGCACAACGCACTGATCTGTTCTGCGCTCTGTTAAGTGAGGAGAAACAGACAAGCAACAATGTTTAGAATACAAGTTATACTACAATTATTTCTAAATTCCTCTAAATTCCTCCAAATTCAGAGGCCAGAGCATGCCACTGACTTTTTGTCAGATGTGTATCTTGACAGCTTTAATTTACAGCAGAACCAGATCAGAGAATTAAAAAGAACTTAACATTTCTAGTGATTTTCCAGCGCAAATTATTTTTAGTCCTCAAATACAAGCTCATGGAGTGCAAAAGATGAGAGAGCACTTGGATAGATCAAATACTTTGATTCTTATGACACCAGCATCACGCTGATTTCCACCTCTCTTGTTTTGCAACACTCATTGCATCAAAATTGAAAGTATTAGCAGATAAATATCATATAAGCATCCATAATAATTTTTTATATTTCATGTGCTACCTATATTGTGTTGCATGTTTTGTTGTTGCTTTCTAAACAAGGAAACATGGAGCTGAAGGTTCTGATTCCAATAATATGGGGGTGTCAAAAGATGGTCATATGTTTTCTCTCCAAGGATACAACTACCTATCAGGATCTTTTGCTTTCAATAAAGGCAAATGGAAAACTAAATTTATTTGATACTCTTTAAACGAATGATTAAAAACAGAATTAAAAAACCCAGAAAATTTTCAGACAAGGTAGGAACTGAACACAGAACAACAGCAGTTAATCTTGTAATGCAAAGATGGAAGACAAAGAGATATGTCTGATACTATGAAATAGTTATGTAATTTTCTCTTGAATGACCACAACTAATATCCAAGAACAACTTTTGCAGGCCATAGCTTTCAATGCTTAATTTGAAATTTTTCCACTGTTCTCTTTCTTAGATGGTGTTTCCCTGAAACTACCATTACCCAATTCTACGTAAACAACATTCATTAACCACATGGTTGTGCTACATGAAATAATTCTTCTTTAGGGCTTCTGTCATTCAGACACTTGCACAAACTGGACATTTGTATAAGCTGTGCCATTTATCATCTTGTATTTAGCAAGTGCATTCAAATGAGGACCACATGAAGTCTGCCTTATTTCATGTGGTTTTCAGTGGTATTGGGACATGAATGCCTTTCAGAACTGTCTTAATTTGTACTTTATTTATTCCACAACCTGTTTCAAGTCATCCTTTTTGGGTGTCCTGGATTCACAACTGATTACCTGTGTAGCTTGGTTCACCAACATACTAGGCCATCAAATGAACAAATGCAAACGTTAATCTGAAAATGAACTGAATTATACAAAGTCTTTCAGTAAAGTGAGGCTAAACGGACTAGCAATATTTAATCTCAACCATTCCTGTGATAAAACACCTGTATGATGAAAATATATGTTAAAATGTCAGATATTTACTATGTAGTCCATATTACTCTGTAGCTTCCCGGCTCCCAGCTTTGACAAATGCCACCACTCTAAAAAAAATGAAGTTACTTTCCTCACTGATATGTGCAACCATCTTCATAATCCAGTATAATGACAGCTTGCAGGACTATGAAATTTAGATACATTTAGTATTTTCAACACTTATTAGGACCCAAAAAATGCAATATGAATTAAATGGTGTTTGTTAGAATTACAGCTCCAAAGTGATGGAATAAATATAAAAATTGTAGTCAGTCTGTGACACTGAAATTAATTAGTGGCTTGCAAACAAATCATTTAGGAAGTGGTGTGTGGGTGGGGGGTGATATTTTAAAGCAGCTTCTAAACAACTCAATGCCAAAGCACTTTGGTTTTGTTTTCTTTGTTTCTGATGTCAGAAAGGTTTGTATTTATATCAGAATGTTTCAGATTTTACACTCTACAGCTCAAGATGCGCATGGGCAGTTTGATTTACATCTGCCTGATGACTGATCAAGGACACTGAGATCAAGGATGCAAGGCAGCCTATTGAAAGGAAGTCACAAGCATCACCATCAGGCACAGTTTTACAAGGAAGAGTTAGAAGTTATCAACTTGTTATATAACAAGGAAGAGTTATCCTCTATTCCTCCTCAACCACTTTTGCATATAGAGCAGGCAGACATTGGGGAACGTACTATTTCTACATCCCCTTGAGTTTTGGGGTCAGTGCTGCATCTGTCACCGAGAATCACTGTATGGGAAAGCATATGGAAATAGATGATACTCCTCAATATACTTTTTGATCACCTAAGCAATATCATTTTGCTGTCAGAAATTGTTCTGCATAGCTGGCCTAAGTCCAAGGTACAGGACTACCTCTCAGGTACTGCTGACAAGCACTGATTTTTAAAAACTTTAATATGTTCCTGGATATGTTTGCAAATTTGGCATTAAAAACATTGCCCTTTACCTCCCTGCTCACAGGATCTTGTCTTTTCCTTAAGTCTTGCTGCTCTGTGTCCTTTCTTTTACAAGAGGGAAGAGTGTTCCAGACCACACAATATCCAGACCTCACTCTTTGAACCCACTGTAGTATTTACACTTAGGTCAAAGCAAGCATAAAATGCTACTTGATCACAGTACAAAAGTGTTTCCCATTCACTCATACACATTGCATCGACCACAGAAGATGAAGGATCCCATTCTGCCAGTGGAACCACTGGTCCTTGACAAGGAGCCTAGTATAAGTGAGAACATAGCAACAAATAAGTAGAGAAGCATGAAACAATTCTTCCTTCATGTTTTTTCCCAAAACTCTCTTACCACCCAGATCTCTACCCTTTTTCCCTAGTGTTCTAGATGCTACTTTCTGTCTCTGACACTAAATTTCCTGCTCTTTTAAACTGTTTAAAAGAGATCCTTTCTAGAAAATCTCTAGTGACAACTGCTAGGACCACCTCTTTTACATCTGGCATGTGTGAGTAGAAGAGGCTCAGCCTCTGCCCTCTATTTGGGATTGCCCTGCAGCTAGGACTTCAAAGCCAGCTGGGCATTCTGCATGTCAAACCAAAACTTGGTAGTCCAGTGCCCTTAAGTCAAAAAATCTCAAAAGGAGCCCCCTCCTGATACTACAGACATCCACTGTTGTCTTGAATTAAGGAGAGAATTAACCTTGAATTAGCTCTGATCTGTCAACTAACCTTGACATTGCAATGGTTAACACAGGCAGATATGACTCTCAAATAAAACTGATAAATTCCTCAAGCACATAGCTGATTTTATTTGCACAGGACCAAGAGTGTTTGTACTTAGTAAATGGTAAAAAAATTATTTATGCCAACATTTATAGTGTGTACCTTATCAGAATAAAAACATTTAAATCTGTAAAATAGAGAAGTCCAGATAACTGACTACAGACAAGGCTGCAAGGTAGCTGGGAACAGATAAAGGGTGAGGAGAAACTACAATGGAAGCAACAAACTTCCTCCAAAATCCATTACTTGAGTTTATGTATGCCGCTTTCAGCAACATGTACAAGCAACTTCAGCTTACCTTTGGCACTGAACAGCAAACAGACAAGGCTAAATATAAAAAAATTTAGACTAACAGTGCTAGAGGTGGGAAAGAAAAATAGAATTTATGCAGGGCTCAAAGCAAAAAAAAAAAACAAAACCACATATATTTCAGGGAGAAGGAAGCTAAGGAGTGTGCTGGTTTATTTGCCATATTCAAGATTTTCCAACAAAGCTGTATAAACTGTTCTACAGATCTACCAGTCAGGGGAAGCAACCTCCTGCCCAATACTCTCTTGGCCTCATAGAAGAAGGACATGTAGAAGCAGCCTGGAGAAACAATTTTTTCATCTCTGCATATTTGAGACTCAGGCTTAAGGTTCCACATCCTTCTGCAAGGTGTATTCTCTGTGAATGTGGACTGCTCAAAGTAACCTTTGAAGGGAAAATTCCAGCCCACAGAGATGTCACCTTGACCCACGGCAGCCAACAACCACAGCAGTGCTCAGCTTGTCAGATGGAGATGCAGCACATTCTATTTTCAATAACAGTTGTGATAAGAAATATTACAGATTATTCCCCTAAAGTGAGAAAAAAGATACTCTCACAAGGATGTCTTACAGATTTTCTTTGCTCCTTGCAGACAAGCATATCATCATTTGAGGCTGTGCTATCCCCACCAGAGTAACAAAATCCCATAAAATTAATCAGTCAGAAAGCAGAAGACATTAATCAGCAGTGGTTAAGAACTAGCACAACAATTTCATGGCTATCCTGTGACTTTCTACTGAATTATACTGATAGAGCAAAAATGCTACACAAGGTCAATTAGTGTTACAGGGTCTCTGCACACTTCTGTTTACTTTACCCTCATTTATACACATCATGTGCTCCTCCAGTCTGTCAGGGTTTGTTTCAAACAGTGACAGAAAGGAATATTTTAGTGGACTGAGAAAACCACAACAATTTAAGAAAGACTCCTTTCTTAAGGTGAAGTGAAAGCCATGCATGTCCTTTAAAGAGTGTTCAAGATTCAGTATTCTTGTATGGGACACAGACCACATCTATGGGCTGGATCACCAATCCTTTGAACTCTCTACCCTAAGAGGAAATGTGTTCAGAAACATCCTGCAGAAATACATTAGACTTGTGCCCTCCAAAAATGAACAGCTAACACGTCAGCTCTGTCTGATGTATGTGTTTCCAGGAAGACTGAATGCACCAGTCAGCAGAAGAAATACAATTACATGGAATTTTAAGCAATAAACAACTAGCCTCAGACACCTTTACACCTCTCATTCCATGTAAAAGAAAAGCTCTTGGAGATGTCTATCCCTTTTACTTTTTGTTAGAAGGTGTTTCTCCCCAAAACAAAGGTAGCCCTGATGGTCACCATTTTTTTGAAGGTGTGTTACTCTATGGGCATCTCTGCCATCTCCTCAGACTGGGAACTACTTTGGAACCAAGCAACATAAAAGGCTAGAAAGCTGCAGGCCACAGAAAAAAGTAGTAAAACCAATAGATAAAAGTTGTTATGTTAGATACCAATATAGTATCTCACTTCTCTAATTTGTTCATTAAAACTGAAAAATGCCAGCAGAACTTTGCTGAAAAATACTTGGTGGCATTTTCACCATAGATGACTGGGCAAAAGTGCTGCTCAGCTTTTGGCAATAGAAGCTAAACCAAAGCAGCAGCCTCAGTCATTATTTATCTTCTGCCCCTTCTCCCTCTTTTCCCAACTTCAAGGCCACTCAATATGGACTTCTTCCTGACTGACAATAAAATTCTAGGGGTCTTCTTTATTTCACTCTGCCTCTTGCGTGTCTTTTAAGGAAAATATTTAAAACTTGGCTAAAAGAAGGGCATTTTTTTTCAGTGTCATATCCTTCATAGCAATAAACAAAGCATAATTAGAGTTATGTTTTAAGGAGGGAGAAGCAAATCCTCTGCACCACAGGATGAGAAGGTGCCCTGCTAGACACTACCAGATTATACAAAAGGCAAGGAATTAACAAGGAACTTTGAGTTAGAATTTCCTAGTTTTGGGGAGATTTACATTAGCAAATCAGCCTGTTAACAGAATTGGATGTCACCAACCTCATTTAGAATTATCACAAACACTATAAGAAGAGGAAGGGGCTTCTGACCCAGTTCTTTCCAGAGAGCACAGGGTAAGGCCTGAAAGAATGCTGAACATACAGCTGTGTAAAACAGATGCAACCCATCTGATATCGTGCCTGAGCTATTGATACTTGCATGGTGGGAAATCTTCCCTCTTACCTGCCCCACAGAGAGATGCCCATCTTTCTCTTTGAGTACAGAAGAACCATCAGTGGTGACTGAGGTACTTGACTGAAATTCTTGTTTTAAACCAAGTCATGCAGCAGGGACCTGGGCCCAAGAGCCTACATTGACCAGGTCCTCAAGACAAGCAGCAACCACTGAGTTCACAGATGCTGTGCTCAGTTTCTCTAGAATCAGTCTCCGAAGTCATCTAACCCAACTCATACCAAAGTCAAAAGCAAATCAGAAGTGATTTCCATTGCAGGACACTAAATACTGACTATACAAAATAAAGATTTATTTAAGATGAGATAAGATGAGAGCATCAGGAAAACAAAAAGAGGAATCCTGACAGCTCAGGTCACAAAAAAAAGTCTTATGAGGCAACATCAAAGCACACAAGAAAATTTTTCCCAAACTCCGATTTTGTAAAAAACTGACAGTTCTTCCTACCCCAGGTCCTTATCCTGATGTTATCACTTTTAATGCAGGAGGCTCATGTTATTTTTTTGCCATCTGTGTAATACATATATAGAGCCTTCTTGTATTTTGTCAGCTTTACCTTGATTATAGATCATATTTTTCCCTTCCTATTTCTACAATGCTAACTTAATTGTGAAAAAACAGAGTAGCAGTTAAAATATTCATGCTGCAGTTATTTCCAAATTTCCATGAGGAATCTTTTTAAAACCTTCCCACTTCTTGTCAAAATCTGGATCTTACTTAGTCCTTTTTCTGAGAGATGCAAGAAATAACGATTTGCTTGAGCCCAGCAGCAAACCATGCAGGCAACCAACCCACCCTTCCCTCCCCCAAACTTCAGAAACCCCAAACCTTTTCCCATGCAGAGTACTGGTAGAAACTCAGCCACCAGCTACACATTGTAAGAGTCCATTATTTGATTACTATTGCTGGGACAGTCGTTACTGATCAGGTACAGGCAGCTTGGATGCTCCTGCAGCCCCGTCACCCCAGCCTAATTAAGCAGCACCCCCAGCTGAAGCCACGCCGCTGCAGAACTCACCACAGAGAACATCCTGTGCAGGGAGCCGTAAGCTGCTGCTGCCTGCTGCTGGGTTTTGCGAGCCAGCGCTAAACTCTTAGCTCTGGTTTTACTCCTCCTGAAGGCGGGCATTGTAGCTTGTGAATACAAACTTTGCCAAAGGAAAAGGGCCCTCGGAAGGAAGCCACGGATGTTGTGAGCCCCCACAAACACACCTTCCCTCTGAGCTCAGCTGCACGAGTTTCTCTTTTGTGCCGATTACCCGAAATTGGAGACGCTGACAACATCCCAATGTAAGGAGGCTAAGCAGCATATGAGAGTACAGACAGACGTGCCATGCCTCCCTTTATAGCTACAAATGAAGGAAGAAGATGCTAGATGAGAAGATTTTTTTTTTATAAATATCTTGATGTGGCAAGTGCAGGACAAAGTCCAGTTATGACAAGGGAAGATGGGTTTGATCTCCCCAGAAATATACCTGCTTCCCTGCCTGTGAAATTTACTGCATAAACAAAACATCAGGTGCTTTGAGAAAGTTAGCCAAATACCTAAAAATATCCAGAGGGTGCTGACTGCCCTGAAGGTCAGCATGATTTATCAATAGCACTGATGCTCTGTCAAGGGTATATGCTGCTAAATGTTGTGGCATACAAATGCCCTTACAATGATAAAATGAAAAACAAATGGGCAGCTCTCTAGATGATTTCTTTATATAATTATGCTTGTCCTTTGTTTGAACTTTTTAGCTATAATTACATCAATAAAAAGAAATTTAAAATGAGCTCAGTGATAAACTCAGGCTTGAAAGTAAGAGTTCTGATTTTGGCATATTTACACAAAACCAATTGGGTCTACAGATAGATTACCTTAAGAACAATGCAGTTTTAAATAAAACACTATAGGACATGACAACACTGAACTGAAGAGATAAAAGACTGACAAGCAATTAATTAATAAAAGGAGAACTACACCAGTGGCATAATAAAACACAGCAACTCCTCTGTTGCCCCTAACACAGCCCTCCTACAGTGCAATGAAGTTGATTTGTAAGGCTTCATTCAACACTGCCCTTGGCAGCACCTACTGCACCCTGGAAAATCCTTCTCTTGAACCCAAATGATACACCAAGCCTGAGTATCTATATCCTTGGTTATGAGTGCACTGCTTCTAAGGTTTCAAGGATGTTCACCTTCATACAAGCAAGGGAATAACACAGCTTTCTCCTTTAATTACTGCAATTAAACTTACATCCATCTCTTTCCAAATCATTAGCACAACTTGACAGCTCAGCATTTGCCAAACTGTACAGCTCAGTCACTGAGAGGCTGCCTATCAGAGGAAAAATGATGCTGAAGCCCTGAAACAACACGCTGCTGATAAGACATGCAGAACACATCACGGCAGCGGGAACCTCTTGCTTAGGGGATGGACTGTGCCCTTTCTTTCTCTTGGAGACGTATCAGGCTCACTGGGGGAGAATACTGTCAACAGAAAATTGAGGAAATGGTCTTGAAGGAACAAGAGAGGCTTTGCCTACACCCTAACATTTCATTTTTCAGTGGATGTACAGCCTGGTTTAAAAATCCAAATTCATAGATTACTGTGCAGCATGTGCAAGGCTACTGTTCTTATCCACCATTAGTGGTTGCCTCTGTAGTAGTCCACAGATCCTAGGGATCCACAGAGCAAGTCCGAAGATAAACAAAATTAAATTAGTTTGTGGAAATTACAAGTTTACAGTGCTGCATATGGAATTTTAAAAATAACACAGGCCAGGTCACCAGATCCATGTGTATTAAGAGTATAACTATACTTTATGGAGAGCTACTGTTTCTTTGTTTCCTATCTGCATTAGTCATGGCACTTTCAAGCTCTGTTTTTCTAATAGATACATGTAAAAACACAGCTCATCCATGGGGACCAAGGGGAAAAAAAAAAAAGATTGCTAAATTTCAGGTCCAAGCAATATCATCAATCTTTATGAAAAACAATGACAGGCCTTTTTAATTCCATATTAGGAAGTTATTCTTCCCCAGATTTGCTAATTAAGCCTGCATTATTAGCTAGCCATATGCCAGCTAAAAGATGTTACCAATTAACAGCTTTTTTTTTAATGTGTATTCATTAGAAAAAAGACAATTATGTTTCAGTAATCTTTCCATCTCCTATTGAGGGACTTGGACAAATCAAAGAGGGGAACAACACAAACTAAGCAAAGCAAATGAATGAATGCTTTTCATTTAGCCTTTTTCTCTAGAAACACACATGCAGCACTCAAGCACTTTTCAAAAACAAGTGAAATAATCCGTCACAGTGAAATATTTTTAAGATCACTGGAAAAATGACATAGCCCTCTTGTTTGTTCCTGTGTACTTTGAATAATGCACATTCCCTTTACCGACATCTGGTTTTCATCTTTCCATTTCAGTGGCACCAGCCTTGATAGTTACCATAACAGTGACATCCTTCATAATACAGGCTTCCCTCTATTGTCCCAGTATGTGTAGGTGTGCTTATCTGCATCCAGTTCATTTCCCATCCTGCTTTTGCCCTTAATGCATGAAGGTAAAAGGCTAATTTTGCTCCATCAGTGTACACTTTGAATGAAAGGAAACAGTAGCTTGCTTGCAGGACCATCCTGAGCACTTGTGGGCTACTTTTAACATCAGTCTGGACCACTGGTGACACAAAAGCATAATTCATATACACAGCATACATATGTAGACACACACCACACACACACACATATATATAAAAATATACATGTACTTACATACCCTTCACTAACAGCAGTTCTGCAATGTTAGTGGTCTCTAAGCATTATAAACAGGATTAATAGAGCTTGTCTCCAGGCCTCTACACTGATCTAGAGGGAGTCTGTTTTTACTTTTGATAACAGTGGGTGGATAATTTTTCTGCATATTTTCCTGTCATGCTTATTATACTAATAACATGGTTTTTAAATGCTGTCAAAATGTATTTTTAAAGCATAATTGACCACAGTGATGACACTTGCTTTAATTCCAGTGATAAAAAAATCAGTTAACATGCCAAATGTTTAAAATGAATTCTTGTTTTATTTGTAATTTCAAGCATCTTAAATATTGTTTGTAACGTTCTCAAAGTGTTTTGTGCTGAATGCAAAAACTTTTCTCAGGTATTGAATTACAAACTATAACAACCCCTGAGACATTATCTTTGAAGTTGCATTCATGTTTCACAATGTAGTTTTGCTGTGTGCCACCTTTGGAGGCAGAGAAGGCAAGTCCTAGCTGTTCCTGTTAGTAGCCAGCATTTTGCATTCCATAATTTAAAAGACGCAGTAACTCCCATGTAAAGACAAATACAGATTCTCTGAACTCTACACCAACCTCTCCCCTGGTTTTGCTTTGTTTAGGCAGTACAGCAGAATTCTGCTGTCTCAGAAGGAAATTATCACCATGTGAGAGGATGTCTATGTCTGCTCACAATATGCTAACAAGAGACAACATGTAACAAAACATGAAAATCTGGTGGAACCTCCCTGTGCATCTGACTCAATTGACCCCTTACCTTTTTTTTTTTTTTTTTAAATTCTTCTGCCTCTTCCATTCTTTCATGTACCTTTTTGGTATCTTTTATTTTGCAGTATTTGCTGCACGTAGCAGACACTTTTCAGTTTGGGAATTTCAGGTCTACCTTTGTCATTACAAGTTCCTGATAGAGCAAAATAGGAATCAAAGCATCCTTGAAGTTAATATGATGGTATCCAGAATGCATTATTTACCTGAAATCCTATACAGAAACTTTATGCAACTCTAAAGTGACTTTGTGTGCTATGGGTGACTACTGGGCACATCACATACCTTGGAACGTGCTAAAATTGGGCTTAGATGCTTTTGCATAGCAAGGAAAAAACACATACATCACTGTCAGCACTGTAACTGAACAGTATCTTGACTTTTAGAAAAAGCAAACAATCCACCAAGCATTCTGCAGCTGGCAGAGAAGTTACCCAGTTCCCTGGGTCTGTCAGAAGTGTGATTAGATATCGCTGCCTTTCACTGCAAAGTGAAATGCTGCCGTCATATCCTGCACTGCAGGTGACCAGGGTTGCTTTTGGAGGCGCAGGGTGGTGGGCTCCCAGGCAGCTTCCTGCCCTTCATCAGTGAAGTCACGGGTGCCTCCAGAGACACTGCTAACCATATCCTATTGCAATGATTCAGGCTGCTGTCATATGCTTCCATTTTCATCTGCAGGTAAGCCTTATGGATTTTTCCCAGATGACTACAAAGAAAAGCTGTGTTGTAAGTCATCTCCCACTGGCTTCCTTCACTTCCAAGCATCAACACAACACAATTTCTTTTCCTGATCAAAACCATCTGCATGTTTTATACCAAAGCTGTCTCAGTACTTTTTAAAGGACGTTTCCTTCAGTTGGAGGAAAGAAAACAAATAACCCCTCCCCCTAAGCCCCAGGGCCTTGATGTAATAGCACAAAACAAAGCACCACAAGGTCACACCTCCGCATGCAAGAATTGCACGTACTGTGTGCAATTCTTGTGCTTCCCTACCAGTAACTATGCAAGCAGGTCTCCGTCTATAGCCTGACCTGTTCACATTAAGTACAACACTTTCCATGCTTTAAGCCTTGTGGTTTTGTAGCCCCTTTGTTGTGTTAGCTAAGACTTGCAGCTCTTATATTTGAATTTTGGGCCATCCATAGGGGATGCAGAACTGCAGGGTCAACACAACAAAGTGAAGTCCAGGACTGGGCAGTAGCACTCACTGGTAGGTTTACAGTAAGCCTGCTGTAACCTATAGTCTATGAGTTCTGGTGCCTTCTCTGAGCAATAGATTAATACACCGAAATCCAGCTTAATTAGCAAAATTCTTATGAACATCTAAAGGGCTACAGTTTCCCTGATACCCTTCTCAAAAGGCACAGGAAGACATCAGGGTTCTGGCAGTGGCTCTACACTACTGGAGTCACCAGCTCTGGTTGGGTCATCATAGGCTGGACTATCTGCAAGGGAAGCACAATAATTAGCAGAACTCTCCACAGGCTTGTCATGCTTTCAATGCAGAATGGTTCCCTCCAGGCACAAATGAATCAAGGAAACCACTGCTGGGAAACATGCTATTTTCCCATGTGAGCTCTGAGATTCCCTAAATGCATGTCACATCTGGAAGAAAATGACACTTGGATTGCAGAGGCTATACATGATTTTGAGAGTACAATGCTGTTAATCCCCCTCCTACAAAATTAAAAAAAAAAAAAAATAGATGTTAATTGCAGACTACTCCCCGAGCTTTTGGATGTCATCAACCGCTAAAGAGAAGTTTTCATGATTAAAATAAAGGAAAAATCAAAAATGTCCTATGAATGCTGAGTAAACCTTCAGGCAGGCAGCTCTCCTGCAATTAATGACATGCTGCGCAAGTGGGAACTGCCCGGGCAATGCAAAACAGAGCTAATGAGAAGCCATCACAACATTCAGATGGAATAGCCTCCATACAAGAGCTGGGTTTGAGGCTCTGTTGAGCTTCTGGTAATTTCTGCTTGCTTTTCTTTCAATGGAACTCAACAATTGGTGTTACTTGGTTAGTACTAACATTACCTTTCCAAGATTTTTTGATTTTTACAGTCTGCTTAACAAAATTATTTCACTGCTTCTTATATACATGCAGTCAGACTGGTGATCCCATAGTCTTCTCTTAGAGTGATGAGTTTCATCACCAGATCAAAATCAATAAATGAACCAGCACATATATATTACATATAATACATACGATCCATATAATAAATAGCATTTCATTTACTGACAGCAGCAGTAGAAAGCAGTTAGATATGTTTTGAATAAGAGTGCCCTGAACTACTCCAAAGCACATCTGCTACAGATCACAATGCACAATGTTTTCTAGGTGATAAATCATAGGAATACATCATTCCAAGCACCCACTTGCATTCTTTTGGAAGATAAAATGCCATTCCAATCTTCCACAAACATTGAACAATTGCATGAATTTTCTGTTGGGATTGGACTGAAAGTATGAGTAACTACTTTCCACTCCTGCCATTCCACAGCAACTGCCACAGTTGCCCCTTCCTCTCCCCAAAAATCAAACCATGCTTTTTTTTTTTAAACAAATGAGCATTTGGGCAGATCAGCAAGGAGATCCATTTTCTCTCATCCAGGTTTGAACTTAGGCCTCAATGTATATTGCACCTAGGGATTTTTACCTTACATTATTTTGCATCAGAGGTTGATGGCTGTGGTCCTACTACTAAATGGAGGGGTCTTGAAACCAGCTTTAGGGATTTTTGAAAACAAAATACTAATTTCTTCAACTTCTAAAAACCACCCCTCCAGTGGTGGCTATGTTGTATGTACAAGAGGCCAAAATCACAAAAGGCAGCAAACTCTTTACAATACTCACTAATTTTCATTACAGAAACAGCTGTGTGAAATCAGCTAATAGATAACAGAGTGATTTCTTTTTTGAAACCCCAACACTTGTATTTTGCATCTGTTGAAATCACTGTTTTGGGAAACTTCCTAAGGTAGCTGCATGATGTAGAACTTGGACGATGGGTTTGCTTTCTGACCCAGTCTCTGTCTGCATTTACACCTCCTGGGCACCATTAATGCAAATGAGCTGCTCAGTTGCACCTCTACTTTTGATTGGAAGGGCTACAAAAAAAAACCCCTGAACAGTTGCCCAAGTCAAGCATACGTGCACATTGGCTCCTTGAACACGAAAAGTGGCACTGTGTGCAGGGAGACCAAAAATCACATTCCTCACCATGGTCCCAGACATGCTGACTTCATGCAAATGTACTTCTCACTGCACTGGTATAATGACCACAACTGGCATCGCAATAAACAGAACACATAAGCTTCAAAAGCACTGGAAGGATGATTTGATATTACATAGGAAACTCTAGCATCAGAAAACAAGACTTCTGAAATACGCAACAACATATTTTTTCAACCTTCTTTTTGTCTGCTGTATCTGTAAAAATGGACATTTCAAGTAGGGCCATCATATTGACCCGGACCTCATCCCCACAAAAAGCTGAAAGCATTTGATGAAAATGCTCCCTCGTGTAGGAGATGCAGATTTGTGTTTGCCAAAGGTGTCATGAACTCTGCTGATCAGACTTGCCATGAATTCTCATTTCTTTATCAGATGAAGGAAAAGGGCACATGGTCATGAAATAGGAGGGGAAGATGAATTAGTTGAGATAAGCTCAAGCAAGGGAAAGGTGTTCTAGGATTTTTAACCATAACTTCTGTTCATTGCATTGAGAATTCCTTAAGGAAAAATATGGGGTTTGTCTCTGCAGTGTATAGAATTTTTTTCCTTTTTATTAAGAGGTGATGGGGATAGATTTGTCCTCATATACACACATTCATATATGCTCAATAACTCATGCTGAGAGCAAAGTGATTATTTCAAGAGGCAACAGCAAAGGCAATTTTCCCAAGTTTCTATATTCAACTTATTCCCAGGACCAATTTTACTTCATTGTTTGAAAGAAATACAGCAGCATTTCAAAGCTTCACAAAATGAAACCAGTTGGCCATTCTATAAAAAGCCAATTCTTGTTAACATTCAAAACTTCTCACACAGCAGCTTCCATTTCAGCACCTGAAATGTTAATTTTTGAAGATGGCACCATAAAACCACTCTGTATTCATTGACTGTTTCTATAATGATTAAAAGCCATTACACTAGCTATTTTTTTACTGGGTTTCTTGAGTTTCTTAAAGACCTCTAAGATACAGCTAAGGATATAATGAAGTTATGTGAAATATTTGCAGAGAGCATACCCTAAGGTTTTTTCTTATCTGTAAAATACTTAAAGTGAAAATACATCTTTCCCTTCTCACCCATGCATTTATATGAAGTCACTTCTTTAAGTCTGTTAGAATTTAATATGATTTCAGAGATGCAATTCTTGATGACACTCTAAAGATTCAGAGCAACCAAAGTCAGATCACAGCAGATCTCTTTCTAGAGACCTTGAAATAATAGGTAAGTACATGGTAAAATTTCCCTTCTAGTTATTTTTCATAAAAGGCTATTTTTAATACACTGAAAATACAAAGTAAAGATAAGTAAGTTAGTAACAGACTACTAAACTTAATCTTGAAGCAAACAGTGGGCTAGAGAAAACATTTCTTGCCAAAATAGTTTGCAATTAGAAATCACAAGAAGCTAAAGGAAAAGTTGCATTTTTTTGTTCATTCGGCTTCATGCTACTTTGATGTAAAGAGAGCTTGATTCTTGGCAACTGCCAACATACCAGGATTTAAATGAGCACTAGGAGCACAGACAATTAGTTCTCAAAATGATTAAACACAACTAAACTTAATTACACTGACAGGCATGCTCAATTCCCAGATTTTCTGAGGTCACATATTCTTCTGTCAACAGAAGATCTACATACTTCAGAACCAAGAGCAAGGACAATATGCTGTTGCCACATAAACATTAATACAGTTTGAAAATGTACTGCAGCACAATGTATTACAAGTATAATATCTATCCCTATTAAATAAAATTGAAGATAAGGTTAAAGGTATTAAAGTACAAATAGGGTATCACAGAGAATACAAAGCTGTCAAGAACTAATGTGCATCTGGAATAGATAGTCCTTGATATCCATGTATTTTTAATAATATTTTATAACTTAAGGAACAGCTTCCATTTCCGGAACAACACTAGCCTCTCTTGCCCTCCTAAATGCATTCATTCCTCAGTCTACAAAAAAAAAAAAAAAGAAAAAGCAAAAAAAGAAAAAAATCCATGAATGACCAACTAAATGAAGGTATGTAGTACACATGCAACAAAAGACTTATTTCTTTGAGATTACAAGGCACTTCTGAAACACCTCACTGTACTTTCAGTTAAGATGATGCCTAGCCTTAGCTTGGTATGAGATGGAGAAAATAGTGAAAAACAGACAAACAAATATGGTCCAAACAATAAACACAAAATCCAGAAATCAGACATGCAACCATTTAATCTATAGCTTTAAGACTGTTTTTCATTTACTTACATGTTACGGGACAAAAATCAACCAAACTTCAAAGGACCCTGCTCCCTCAGAGCCAAACAATCACATCTACAGTTGCTGTCAACTGGAAAGTGAGCATCTCTAGCTGTATCTCCCCTGAAATAATCCCAAACTGCCTGTTGTTCCAGGCTGTGCTCAGAACTTCTCAGCACCACCAGCCTCTCCTCCACAGAGCTGTGCTTACAGAGCTCCTCTCCCCCATACTTCTGCAGCATCGCCTACTTGCCTACTGCACTAATGGTGTCCACAGGCGTGGGAGGTCAAGTCAGCACATGCAGGAAACAGAAGGCAAAAGGAAAAAAAAAAAATCCACAATCCCAAATCCAGAGGCTATGCTTTTCAAGGCTGCACAATTTCCTCAAACTAGCTTTCATTAGCAATAGTTATTGTTCATCTGGTAAGCAGTCCCAAATCACAACTATAAAAACACAAATCATCAAATCATTTTAATTCCTGTTACACATAATCACAAAAGCACATACAATATACACCACCTGAACTTAACTGTTACGTTTGGGTTTTCTTCACTTGTACATCTATTGGAGATATCAAAAGGGTCAGACAAAAAGCTCTGACAGTAATAGGCACCCTCCAACAGAAAGACAGCAATCAATTACAAACCATTTGCAGAAATTGTAGAGCTGTCACAGACTCGTTTACAGCTGCAGTCCAAGTCAGACTGCCTCTGATTGCCAGGCTGTTTTCCACCCTTGTACCTACAAAACCAGGACAGCCTCAGATAATTTTTTAAATGACAGTACCAGACCTGTGTGTCAGCTGAAGAAGTGAACTGCAATACAGAATGGGCAATTACTTCAGCAAATCATGCAAAAGCCCTAATAACTGCTGAATCTGACAAATTTGAGGCTGGAAGGAGGGCAAGGAGCAGACCTGTCCATTTTCCCTTCTTTTTTTGAGCTTTAATTGCAGCATGTAATTTAGAGCATTGGAGCAAATTCAGTGCATTTAGAACAACTAGTGTACATCAATTCGGTTCTCTGTGTATTTAAATCCTCAGAACTCTCCCTAATTTCCAGCACCTGGTGTATTTGACCCATGCAATCAGATTGGCTTTGTTCTTCTGCTAAAACAAAGCTGATGCCCCAGAATCTCCTCCCTTCTAGTAGGACAGAAGGTCAACATTTATATCAACACAGTGCTCAGGGGACACCGCCTATTCCAGGTAAGCAGGCACCCCAAGGCACGCAGGGGAGCCTAGCCTGGTGCAAACAGCCATCAAAGCATCCTAAGCCTTGGGGGTCACCTCTGCTGTGCTCCCAGAAAGATCCCCACCCCTAAAGCCAGGCAGAAGTCAAAAACAGCAGAGCAGAGAAATCCACAATACTCCTTTTAAAGGAACATTGTGTCCTAAGGGGAGAAAAATCCAGTTTGTTCTTGTCTGGTTGCAAAGACTTTGGGGAAGCATAAGCAATCATTACACAGGATACAGATCATCTCTGTGGGAATCTCTTGTGCAGCAGGAGACGGGCTGAAGATACACAATCACTGGGCTTCTCCTTATTCTCTAGGGAAAGGGCATAAAATCACCTATATAAGACTGAAGTAGGTTATGAAGTAATTAACAAAGTAAGATCAAGAGCTCCTCTCAGCAGGTATGGTTAGAGGCACAATGTATCTTCCCCCTCTCCAGTCTTCTGAGTTTTGACACTCTGACTGATCTCTACCACTTTTTCTTTCTACTACTTTTTGACCTAGTACAAGACAGTAATATATTCCAGAACCATAAAAACTCTAACGTCATTCCTGTTATGCAAGAGTGCTAACACAAGTGTTATCACAAATTTGCTTGAAGATACAACCAACTCATCAACAGAATTTCAAACTGCATTTCTGTTGTCAGAATGGCAATGCCAGGTAAAATCACGGCCACCAACACAAAAACACTACCCACACTTGCAGTTGGGAGGTTCAAAACAATAAGCACTTGAATTGGACACAGGTTGCAATTTGCCTGATTCAGAGCAAAACGGACAAAAAGCTGTTCTTTGGAGACCAGTGCATTTGAAGGTGGGCACTAATTCTGGGCATTCCTGCCTCAGCCCCCAAAGTCCTGGCTGAGAGAAGGAAAACCATTAGTCCAGCCAAGTCAAACAAACTGCAGACACATAAAGGGTCTCCAAATTAGAGAGTGGCAATCACTGTCTCTGAAACACTGCACCTCTCCAAGTCTGTAGCCAAGTTTAAAACTACTGACATAGTATTGCTATGGTCACTGCAATATTAACAGCATGCCCTGGAAATATCAGCAAAAAGAAAAGACAAAACAAACTGAATCAATTAGAAAGCTATAGCAGCTTTACTGTTCTCTGCAGGAACTGGGTTCAAGCTACACAGAAAAATTAATTTGACAGGTCTCCACCTGCTTGCCATTTGCCCCATCACACTGTTCCTGCAGATGCAGCAGCTGTGCTGTAGATGCTGACCTGTCAGGGTAACCTCAAGATACTAAAACACCAAGTACAGCTAATATGCATGCAATTTTTTTCAAATTAATGCCATGTGTTAAATTATTTCCAACAAAATGCAGAGCATTAACACTACCACACTGCCTTTTGGTTCATAAGGATTGTTGTGTCAAGCATTTTCTTACCCTGAATGGTGGATCAGTCTTCTCCCTGTGTGGCACTTGGTCCAGCGTGCCATCAGTACTGCTCCTTTTCAAACTGGATGTGACGTCAGGCACATTACTGAAGTCTGCATTTGAAATAAAACACATAAATAAATTAGAGAGTTATAGGGCAGAAACAGGAAAAGTATTTGTTCTTACCTGCCAACAATTTCAGTGTTTAGTACAATTACACCAGCAGGAGAGAATAACAGAATCAATTAGGCTGGAAAAAACCTCTGAGACCGTTGAGTCTAACCTATGACCTAACACCACCATGTCAACTAAACCAGGACACTAAGTGCCACGTCCAGAAGAAATATAAAATTTACAGTTATCTCCACCCCTCGGAAAAAAATGGGAGAGGTCAAAGCAAGGAGTAACTATGCCTTGAAACTCTGCTTTTCTAACAGCAGCTGGACATCAGAGACTGTCTGAAGCAATGTGCATATCTGATCTACCAAAATAAACCTAACGCTCTTGCTAACAGCATGCTTTTGAAGGCAGCACTATCTATAATCAGCACACTCTGTGCTGAGAAAACCAGTGAAGATTATTAAATGCACTCAGCAGTTCTCCTTGGATGAACACACCATTGTTCAACAAGACTTAGTCCTGTATCCCTTAAAGATTTAGGAAGAAAAAAGAATTTTCCCCTGGAACAAGCACCATTATTCATAATACAGACAAAATCCCTTCTTCTTACAAATAGTTTACCAATTTTCTCAAGTTTGGAGTTCATCTACACAGTAGCTGGCACAATGCATAAACCAGAGGCAGCAATGCCCTGCTCTGACAGACTGTAGCTTTCAGTAACATTTACATTTAAACTCAAGAGCAATCCAACAATGCTGAGTGTTCGTATAAAAATGGTGTTCCTTCTCTTTATATCTTCTCAATTGGCTGCTGAAAATCTGCAGAGATGTTCACATGGAAATTTTACTTAAAAGTCCTAGAAGTGAAGAAGTGATTTTTGATCTGCAGTATTATCAATACATGTAGCAGAAAATGATAAAGCAACCACCAAATAAAAAATTTAAAAAAAAAAAAAAAAAAAAAAAGGAAAGAAAAAGGATTTCCAGCACTTCAGATGGTAAAACAACAATAAAATAAAGGGAGGGTTAAAGATTGCTGCTTTGTTCCTAGCCTTTAAGCCTCCAGAATATAATTCACACCACATTACCACATTTTCAAACTCTTTCTCAACTCCTACAAATGCTGGAGATTTATTTTTAAGTGAAAGGTAAGATTCTTATTTAATTGCTGACACCAGCAACTGAAATGGTAATTAAAACAAATACCACCCATCTTGCAGTAAAATCATGACAGCTTGCAATAAAGAAATTGAGAATTACAACAGAATTTAGCTGCCTGGGTGTTGCTGTTGTCCAGTCAATGCAGAGTAGCTCCTCTCAGAGAAAATTGACCAACATGGACTGAAGCAGAGAGGAAAATGGGAATTTTAGGTCTAAAAGCACCTTGCAATCCACAAGAAGCCTTCTTGGTAAGACAAAACATGGCTAACAGACTCCAGAGGCAAGTCAGAGAAAGACATGCAAATAACTCAGTACAATGTCAACCTGGATTGTTCTATGTTGTTAAGGTGCGCAGGTCAAGCTTAGCATTGACGCTGACATTTTCCAGCCACACGTCAGACTTGACCACTCTCTCATTTGCCTGTCCTTGCAGAAACTAGTTCTCATCACTTGTCTCCCCTCAGGCTTTTTTACCTTCTCCTCTCAGAGTCAGGTGCGGCTCCCGATATGTAAGAGCCTGTGTAACATGCAATACCCCAGAGTTAGCATTTTGCAGAAAAAAAAACGTTTTATTACAACTCCACTTCAGCCATCCATCATCTTTCAAATCTTCAGAAAGAGTCTGTCTTCTCTGTTTATTTTATTATGAATTTACCTATCTTCTTCCACCAAGCCTGAATAATTTTCTCCTTCCATCTGGACTTTTAAAGTAATTTGAGGCTTTCTTCTCTATATCAGTATACATCAATGCCTGTGGACTTCCACCATTGTCAACCCCTAGGTAAGCCAACCCCTAAAATTAAATTGACTTTTAAACAACATTTTCTTTAGGGCAAGTGATATCAAGGATATTGTTTCCTATTGTTTCCCAGTTAAGCTCTTTTTACTTGCCCCCTGGGTTTTAATGCCCTTCTCCCCTCCAAACAGCATGGACCTGAGATACATTTTACAATGGAATAAAGGATCTAGAGTTTGATCTCAGGTAGCTAGCTAGTGAGAAAAAACCTTATTCCCCTGATTTTACAAAGTGATCATTAAACATATTTGTCCTTTAAGAAGCAGTAAAACTAACTTACACAAGCAATGAAGAGAGAACATAAATGTGGGAAGAGGAAAATACGGTAAAACAATCAGCAAACAACATAAACAGAAGAAATCAGGATAACAACACCCAAAGCAAGCAAATAGAATGTTGTGTTGCTTTTTCCAGATGACCCATATTTTCCTGCCCTCACTCTCATTTTGTTTTTCCTTCGTAGTCTACAGGACTGTCAGAGGTAGGTCTATATTTTCTTGCCCATTTTTAAAGCATTTGCTGTTGGCAGAATAATTTGCTGACGATGGAGAAACAACAGTAAATGTTATTTTAGATAGCAAAACCTAAAAAAAGTTACACGGACAGAATCCAAGGTGAAAAAATACATCCTACTGCATCCTACATTGTATGAAGAACTAACATGGGGAAGGAAGAAAGAAAGGAAGGAAGGATGTATGGGTTGTTGATCAGTTTAGCATCCATATCCTGTCTCTTCTTCCTTCTTTTCCTGTGGAAGGGGACTTCCTTTGGATCTGCTCCTACAGACTATTCCCAAAATGCTTAGAAGCACCAATATCAGCTGCATAGCTCAACCCCCCCAACCCCAAAAAATAATTTTTTAAAAAAAAGTAAAACTACCCTAGAGAATGGGTAATTAAAAATGCAAAGCTTAAGGATACAAACACAGCAAAAAAGCTCAATACTGAAATTATTTCTACTTCCAGTGATAAACGGAGGGGGACTAGCAAAGCCAAAGCCTACAAAATGTATTTTGCTTAAAAATTCAAATTTGGATTTAGCTCTACAATAGAATTCATATTATCACAAATGTTCACAAATAGTATTGTGAAAGTGTACTCTTGAAGGCTGGGTAACCACTATTCTTTCAGGTAAAACTAGCAACAAAAGTGTATAGAATATGCACAAAAATAACCAAGATGCTATCACTGTGCAAGTACAAATTTGTTCTGTATAATATTCTGGTTCTTTGCAGGCCATGAGGATGGAAAATTATGCAAGGAGATATATGTTTCTAAAAATCATTGAAATTCAAGGTCAAATCAGCACTTCCAGGATTTTTTTAATCATTAAAAAAACCAAAAAAAACCAAAAAAAAAAAAACCTAAAAAAACCCCCCAAAACCCAAAACTCTGATGTTACTAGAATTATGTTTCTCTCTACTTAAAGAAAACATGGAATACTTCTCTGAAAACATTGCTTGAGAGGCTTTTCAGCATAGTAAATGGTGAGTGTATCATGGCTAAATCTGCCCACACAGCTCCATTACAGTAATACATTTGATTTATTCTACTGACATACTTGTGATAAAACTGTCTAGAAGAAAAATGGGACTGATAATAATGAGTTAAATAAAACATGGTTTAAATCTTTCAACATAATTTTTCTCTGCTGCAGTACACCTCTCTGTCCTGTTTACACACACACTCATGCTTGGTGAGTTGAAATGTTTATCACTTCCAGCTGGGATACAGGAACCTCTGAAGCAGATACTTTTTTCCAATCTAGCAAACAGAGTATCTCCAGAAAAGAAAATACTAAGTCAGTGTGGTGGGTTGACCCTTGCTGGACACCAAGTGCCCACCAAAGCAGCTCAATCGCTCCCCTCCTCAGCTGAGCAGGGGAAAGAAATATTATGAAATGGTCATGGGTTGAGATAAGCACAGGGAGAAATCATTCACCAGTCACTGTCACAGGCAAAACCAACTGAACTTGGGAAAATTAGTTTTAATTCATTACTAATCAGAGTAGGGTAATGAGAAATAAACCCAAATCTTAAAAACACCTTCTCTCTACCCCTCTCCTCTTCCCAGACCTCACTTTGTTCCTGATTTTCTCTCCCTCCTTCCCCTGAGCAGCACAGGGCATCAGGGAATGGGGGGCTTTGATCAGTTCATCACACACTGTCTCTGCCACTCCTTTCTCCTCATGGGGAGCACTCCTCACACTCTTCCCCTGCTCCAGTATGGAGACCCTCCCATGGAAGACAGTCTTCCTTGAATTTCTCCAACATGACTGCATCCCATGGGCTGCAGTTCCTTCACAAACTGCTCCAGGGTGGATCCCCCACATGGTGACAGGTCTGGCCAGCAAACCTTCTCCAGAGTGAGCTCCTCTCTCCATGGGGTCACAGCCTCCTTCCTGCATCGATCTGCTCTGGTGCGAGCCTTCCATAGGCTGCAGGTAGAAATCTGCTCTCCTACAGATCTCAAGGTCTGCTCCATCACCCAGAGCACATCCCAGCCCTTCTTCACTGACCTTGGTGTCTGCAGAGCTGTTTTTTCTTGGATATTCTCAGTCCTTCCTCCAGTTGCAATCATGCAGAGTTTTTTTCCTCCTTCTGAAGTATCTTATCCCAGAGGAGCTACCACCACTGCTGATGGGCTCAGCCTTGGCCAGTGGTGAGTCCATATTGGAGTCAGCTGGCACTGGGAACCATCAAGAAGCTTCTCACAGAAGCCACCCCTGTAGCCCTCTGCTACCAAAAATTTGCAACACAAACATAATACAATCAGCTTATTGCAAATAAGAGGGGTAGGAACAGCAGATAAATGCTAGGATCCCCAGAAAAGCACAGGGGGTAAAAGAGTGCCTCTATGTGAAAAGCTGAAACACATGAAATGCATACATTAGTACCACCAAGTACTAAGAACACACTCAGCACCTTTAGCTACCATCAGCATCACCAAAGAATACCATTACTCCTGAAATTTTGTGTCTTGCTAGCAGGCAGGTAAGTGCCTCAATCATTCGAGAGAAGTTATAGTGTAACCACTAAAAATGGAGAGAAAACATACTTCTTAAAGTCAAGTTCCTCACTGCTCAACGTTCAATTAAAAGCAGGCAGAGAGCACACAGATGGGACAGTTGGTTTGAAAAACAAACACATGCAGCATATCCAAGAGTTCTGTATGCCTACGGGAATGTTTCTTCCCATGTTGATGCAGTGATACACGTACAAGTGGTGAATGTGGAAGTTATTGTGGAAATTATTCATGTGTTTGTGAGCAGTGAGGTACAATGGAAACTCATCGTCTGGCAGATGTGTGAGACAATAATAATCTCTGCTGCAACCCCAGCCAAGAATCCAAAGGAAATCAACTGGAAAACATCAACATCAACCATCCGGCAATTCATTTACCATAAAGAAGCCATCAGCAAATGCAAATGTCACTTATGTCTCTTCTTCTCTTTAATTAATGAAAAAGCCTTAATTACTTTCAAGTCAGAGATGCTCTTACCAGTTTAGCTGCTCACTGCAAAGGCAAAATCATCATGAAGAGAGAGTAGGAACTGAGGATCCTGTTTCTTTATTCATAGTTCTCTTTTCATAATGCAGCAGAATTTGTTCCATTTCAGACTGCTCTCACTGATTTTAAAAAATGCCAAATAACCATCACAAGCATGTCAAGCATTATCAAATGTCAAGCACTGTGTAGGTGGTGTAACCACCTCTTTTTTCAAACTATGGCAAGAAGGAGTGCTTCCACCTGCCGCTCCAAAGACAATGATAAATTGAATAAAAATTCCTTCTACATCTACATGAGAAGACAACACAGAAAAATTAAATGTACTCAGTCTCTCTCTCCAAGACAAACTAAGACCACTGCAGGGCATCATTTTCAGATCTGTGGGGAGCAGCAGCTCTGTGCACTACTTGGTAACTATCCTCAGCTGCAGGAGAGAGAGGGCGAGAGAGAAAAGTCACATATTTTGTCAGAATGAGACAAGGGAACTGCAGCCAGGTATGTCTCAGCTAAGGTAGGATGCTTGGTTAACAGTTAGCAACTGTGAGTCTTTCCTAGTGTCCCCGACTTCACCTGATCCACTTACCACATCACCAAACATTCACTACAACAAACAGATTCTGACTCTAAAGGCCATGGTAAAACCAGTCCCATAGGGCTTGACTGAACCAGGCTGAAACATGTCTGTAATCAACAAGGATGAGTAAGGCAGGACAGCAACTGGTGATCAAAAAATGACCATGTCTGAGGTGGGTGCAAGCCATGCTGCACTCAAGCAGCTGAGCAGAGGACTAAATTTTAGCTCTCAATATATAAAACCTGGCACATGAAATTGAAACTCAGGAGCAAGGATTTTAATAAATTATCCAACTGATGATGGGGAAAAGAGGGTGAGGCTATGCAGCTGGTGAACAACGTCCAACAGCTATGTTTAAAGAAAGAATGAGAATGCTGGAGTAATCTAATTTTGAAAAATACAGGTCTATAACTTTTGTAGTAACCTTAGGCTTTTGCAAGAAATTCAAGGAAAGAAAAATCAAATGTGAAGATAAATATAATATAATATAATATAATATATATACATTATGGGTGAGCAAATTACCCATAAGCATAATTACCCATAAAGCAAAAATCAAACTAATCTGACATCCACCTTTAATAAAATATTCTTTTAAAGAATAAAATAACCTTCTGGAAACTTAGCTAAAAAAAAAAAAAAAAAAAACAAGAAAAAGAAAAAAAGAAACTTTTATAATATCCCAAGGGATATTGTTAGCCAAAATGAAAAGGACAGGAATTAAACAAGACAGAACTGGCTAGCAGGTAAGATGAGAGTAGATTTGTCTGAATTAACTCCTAGCCTAGGAAAGGCTAGATTGTAGATTTTGTCCAAGGTGGGTCTGGGGACTAATATTATTTGTTATTTTTATTATTTGTCTCAGCAAAAAAAGTACAATAGTAAATACTCAAATCATTCAAAGTTGATAGAGAGCATTAATTAGGATCATGACTGGAGATGCAAAAAGGAGATGTGGATGACCTTGAAGATGAAGGCACAGTCCTAGAATGACATCACATGGAAGAGAGTTTCAGGGACCTGTAAGAACCATTGCTTCTCTAAGCTGGGACTCATGAGTTGGAAACATGAAAGAAAAATGTGGAAGTGTGGAGAAGGGGTTGACATGTAGTTGTGAGCTAGAGCTACTTAAGCAATGGCCAAGGCTAGCAGACACTGATCAGTCATTACACTAGCCAGGAATATGTCTATGCTGGCAATTAGAAGACTGGCTTTCAACCATCATACAAATAAATTTCTGGAATAGACTTACCTAGGCACAAAGAATGCAAACCACCTATTTTAAAATGGACTAGGATGAATGTAATAGGGTTGTCCAAAGCCATAACAAGCAGAGGATTGGATATGCTGAGTCTGGAAATTCCTTCCCATCCTGAATTTTTCTATCACCAGCATAGCATAACAAATATTACACAAATACATACGCATATAATACAGCTACACAGGTTAAAAGAGCCAGAAGCCTCTCTCTCTCTCTTCAGCAGAGCACAAGAAATAGTTTAATTGGTGCTTAAAGATCCTAACAAAGAACGTTTATGACTAAGAGAATATTTATATCACAAGTGCATGTGGGTTATGAGTCCCGACAACTGTTCAACCCCATTTTCTTGCCGACTCCAGCTCTGATGTTCATTAACAACTCCACTGCAACAAACGAATCATTTTCTCATTTTTAATTCTGTGGCACTTGAAAGGGAAAAAGGACTGTCACTTCCTGTCCTCTCTGCTGCAGTAGTTAGATGCTGTAGATACAGTGGCACTCAAGCAGTTATGATGGGCTTGGCCTGGTCTGTAAAAGACTGATATCCTGACCTCAGATCAGAGCAACCGACAGCGTTTTTTAAACACTGGTATTGTCCAGTGATTTCAGACAGATTATGCAAAACAGCCATAAAGTTGGCATCAACTTACTTCTGAGATGAGTAACATGAATTTTAGCTTGGAAGAAAAAAAAAAAAAAAAGATCCACAACTGTAAAGGATTGCAGGAGGTCCAGACTGTCCACTAGGAAAGAAAGTATTCAATATTTTCACAAATTCCCAAATGCTCTAGAAACTGCCAATAAAACACAACAGCTGATCTTCAGCATGTAGGATATTCTCCCACTCCCTGTTACAGAGAGTTTCCATAATCAGCTGTATGATTTATCTGGAAATGAGATATTACATTTGGGTAATAAAGATAATCCAGGTGTATGGAAAGCTGCATTTTTCATTGTTGTGCAAATTCTCCAGACTGATCAGTTAATTATGATAAGCTTACAGTTCTCATATTCTTCTAGCCAATGTTACTATCAAGAGAAACATAAACTTCCAAGAGAAGTTAAATATTTCCAAAATCCCTGGTGCAAATAATACCAGAACCTGAGCCAACTCTCAGAAAGGAACAAAGCTTTGGTGGTCTTCATGCCTTCAGGCTTACTGAAAAACAGGGAGTGGTAGGTGAACCATTCCAGCATCCTGCAGGAGAGAAATATCAGCATAATGAGTTCTAAAAATGCTCCCTCAGAGACCAGCACTCATAACTTCAGTTAAACAGTTCAGCCTGGCAGGTAGCATGAATGTGCTTATTACTTTTGCTTTTATACAACCAAATATATTTCAGGTTTTCAACAGTATATTTACTCTTTTGTAATGAAGTTGAAAAAAATAGATCTGTAAGCATTTCCTTCTGTATCCTTTTCCTTTCTGAAAAACTTCAAGAAATATCTTTCAAAAAGTAACAGTTGATCCAAAGGAATTTATTGAATTACTTTCAAGAGACATTCTCACAATCTCTGTTAAAGAAGGCATCCAAGTTCCACCAGAGAGGGGAAGGGTTCTGGGTTCACTAGTTCAGCTATGAATAACTTGTATGACTTGCTTATGTGAGGATAAGTCTTTTCAGTTCTTTGGGTCATGTTGTCCCCTGGGATCATCATGGAAGGGGCACCCACCAGTTGGTATATATGACAGAGCCCACACAATCTCTACAGCCCTTTAGATTTTTCCCTAGGTTGCAAAGAACACAGTAACTGTGGTCAGGAAGAAGAAAAACAATAGAAGATTACACGGAATATTCATTAACTGTCCCACAATGGCTATTTGCACTGGGAAAAGTAAGTAAGAAGGGAGGAGGGTCTAGAAGATGAAGTTGTAGGGATACACCTAGGTAAGTTTAGTGAAGTTGTGATACAAGAGGATACTGGAGTTTCTGCTCCAGGGTTTCCATCATGAAGGCCCACGTCTGGGTAAACTTCAAGAGGTGTTTAGAGACAGAATTCTTCAAGGCCTTCAAATAAAAGCAGTTTTTTTCCTCTAAGCAATCTTTGGCCAAAGATTGGATTGAAAGATTATTGGAAATTTGGTGATAAGTCAGCTGAGGAAAAATTCAAAGATCATGACACAAGAATGGTCCAGCTCAAGTAACAAGTGGAGATCTAATTTCCACCTAGGAAAAGTGGACTGAAAGGTCCTACTTTACCTTATTAGTCATCTATTTCCTCTGCATGTCATAGTATCAAATAAATAAATAATTTTTTGCATTGTTACATCTTACTAGTACAAGCCTCAACATATGAAAAATGGCTGCTGCACACTGAGCTTATTCATGAGGAGTTTTTATAGTCACATTTGATTTCTAGACTGAAAACTGTCTCTAGGTAACTTTTGCATTAAGAAACCAGATTTTTAAGAGAAGGTAGGTAGATTGCAGCCACAGATGAGAAATGTCCATTGAAAGCAATTGCAGCTGAAAGCCAAAGTAATTTTGTTCACTTTTTATCATTGTTGAGGTTCTCTATGGTTTTAGGCAACAGACTGAGGTACCATGAACCCCAAGCGCAGATTCTTATCGCAGATTCTTATTAATCTCCAATTAAGTGAGTGTTTATGTTAGCTCAACTCATGGAATCTGTGTAAGTTTTTAACTATTGCACAGTGCCAGTCCATTTTTTTTTCCCCACAGTTGGTACTCACAGCATTCACTCCAATGCTGGAGCAAATCCAAATTTATTGCAGGCAGTAATTGTGGTTACTAACTGTACAGTGGTTTACAGCTTCCATGCTGCTTTAACCAACAGTTAGAAAGATAGTGAAACACTAAATTTATTATCAATTCAAAACCACCTTCCTCTTTTTGCCTAGGAAATTTTCAAGTTTTCTGAAAGCCTTTGAACTAACTTCAGATAAGAACTAGTTCAAACTATCATTGCTAAATTACCATGACTTGAATCTACTACAAGTAGTTACTGCAAGTAACTTCACTCTCTAGAAAACTGAACATGTTAGAAAAACACAAAATAAACTGAATTTGTTAATTCAGAAAATATTAAATCTCTGTAAGATATTTTGGCTTTTATGACTTTTTGGTGGTCTGGATGTTTTATAACCTATGTTGGGGCTGGCTAGAAGGTATACTCTCAGGTTAGTTTCAAGGCTGTAACAACTGACTCCTTGGTGTAGCTGGAAACTAATTCAGGAATCCTTTCCATATGTTAAAATCTGGAAAGAAAATCAGCATACAGCTGTCATAACATCAGACTTCCCAGAAAGGATTCTTAAACACAGAATTACTAGAGGCCTGTCACTAACTAGACTAATTGTTACCAAACAAGACATGCAATTACAGACCAGCCGAAAAGATTCCCTTCGTAGCCCCTCTCATCCATATGTTTTGGCTTCAGGGAGCAAACTACGAAACATAGGAAGGTGCTTTACATGCTTCCCAATGTACAATGCAACTGGCTGCTTCCATTTACATATGTGATACTGCCTAGACAAAGAGAAATTCCTACTTCTGGTTAGGATCTGAAATGATCAAGCAGGACAAGTCTTTCTCCTTTGTTCTCACCCTTCAGTGAGGAAAGTGACACTTCTTCTTTTAACATTCCACATTTTCAAGTATAAAAAAAGGCAGTATGTTCACGCAAATATTCTTGAATAATACAGCTTTCTTAAGACATTTTGGGCGACATGCTGAACAGTGGCTTCACTCCAATCAGCCTCCTACTTGTACAAGTTTGACTTTCTATAGGCTGCTTTATGCTCTCTTATATTTCTTTTTTCTTTAATTATGTACAGAAACATCCATTTTGATGCTGGAGCAGAGTCCTTTAGATTCCTTTGTCCATTAACAGCTCATAGTGAGGCAAAGTCATTTGACTCATTAGCTAATTCAGTAATCAATAGGAGATACAAATTAGGAACATAATAGGAAATAGCTGCCTGCACTTCTGTAGCAATGTCTGATTAGACCCTGCATCTCAGTGGTGTGTTTCTATACGGTTATTTAACATTCTAAACTTTCTCAGCCCAAGTATCTTCCAGCTGGGCAGCTGTTCAGCCTTTTCAGTTTGAAGTTTAACACTTCACACCAGCTTCTCAGATTGTTACCTAAACGAATTTGTTTCCTAAGTGTGTAACAAATGCCTTTTTCCCTACAGTCTCACTGGAGGCCAGTACTAGCCACAGCTAATGCATCACCCTTCTATTCCAGTTCAACAGCTGGAGATGTGTGACTGCAGTATGGAGGAGAAAGACACAGCAGAGCCCAAGCTGGGTCCTCTACACCACCGTCCTCTCTAAGTCAGCAAAGGCTGCAACCCACTGCTGCCATTAGGTCTTCCAGGCTAGAGCTGCTGGACATGTAGATGTGCTGTCAGGGGTCCTTCTCCTTGTTTTTGGTGCTCCTGCAGGAGTGCTCACATGGGAGGCTTTGGCTGCCCTCAGAGGTCACTTGCACTGAGGAGAGCTGGAAAGCAAATGGAGCTAGCCCTGCCCAGGTTCCAAGTATACCAACTCAGAGGTACATTTTCTTCTCCATCTCAGATTTATAGGCACAAAAGTAATGAAAACAGAAAGGAAAAGGGAGACAAAATGTTACTTAATAGTTTAGCAAGTTTGTGGCTAACTTAGACAGATTTTATCATTACTCTTACCTTTGTGAAACACAGAACATCTGTTGTTTGATGTGTTTTAAATCATGCCTACAGCACTAGTCTATATGTGGATGTCTCTAACTTTATCATAATTAATAAACCCCCTTGCTATCCATATTGTCACTCTACAGAATTCAGTAGGAAGGGCAATATGATGATTTATGCCTACATATCACTGAGCCAGAAGGTGCAGCTATACAGGGTTTAATGAAGTTTACACCAGGAAAAAAACCCCAACAATTTGGCCCACTGACTTCACAAGTCAGCGATTAAATCATAGCAGCGTTTAGCAAGGCAGAACAGACTGCTCTTTCAGTAGGAAAGCACAATCACGAGCATTTTATAGCATAAGCAATCTTTTAATTTGGTGCACACACATCTAGCAGAAGGCCAACAGGACAGTTTGTCAAGTGCCAGCAAGAGCTCATTAAACTGCCACTCTTGGGAAACACTGGTATTGCAAAACATGCAGTAGGCAACAAGTGCTCCAATGGATCCAGCTTCTGGAGAGACAAATGCTATCTCTGAATTGATCTCTACACTGCTACAGCCCAGGTATTGTCACAGGTCAGATCAGACCTAGTCTTTTCCCAGTGGTTCACAAGAGTGCAAGACAAAGATACTTGTGTGGACAGCACACAAACAGATTGGAGCAGGAGCCAACCCACCACAACTGTCCAAGACTACTGTCAGCACACAGCCCACCCCTTGCGCTTGCTCTGATGAGCATGTCCTATCACATCTATGTGGTTTCCCACTGAATTGGGTAATAAATAAGAAAAAGAATGCCCAGCAGAGTCACCTATCTTCAGGCAGATGAGCAGTCATGCTGCATAGACAATTACATGTCTGTGTTACAGAGAGACTTTCCTAGTACACTGCCTTACACCACACAAAACCGTCAGATACCTGGTATTAGATCCACCAGGCAAGAGGGAGCAATGTATGCAGATCACAACTAACAGACATCAGGGCCCATTATTTAACAGGACTGTGGGTATCCTTGCGACTTGAGAAGCTAAGAAGCAATATTCACCTCTTCTGAAGTCAAAGGAATTTCTTGTGAAATAATAAAGACAGATTTCTTTGGTACCTCACACATACAGCACAAGGAAGGAGATGCCTCACAGCACAACAAAGAGAATTTCTATGTTGAAATACATCTAGGCAAACCAACAGGACCTGATTTGGGCAGAACTAAAAGAAGCTATTTTAGAAACACTTTTCAGTTAAGTTTTAGTTTTACTTTAGTTTACAAAAAGCTTTCAGCAATACATTATAGACATTTACAAAAAAATATGGGCAAACAGCAAGAAGCAGAGTGGCCTAAACCAGTGGTCCAGGCACAGCCCCCCAGCTATCAGAGCTAGAGGCCACCTTAGTGTCAACATCCTCCTAACTTTATCTCTTCTCTTAAGAAGAACACACAGGTCTTTCTGATATTCAGGGTAGGTTGGGGCTGAAAGAGGATGGATGGGGTGCTATGTGGAAAGGTGTGCACAGTGATGTGCAGAGAGAGCTGGCAGCAGAGCCAACCTCTGTCTTCCTTTTTCTCCCTCAACTCAGTGGTATCTGACAAAGCTGAATACAGCCAAGTTTTCCGGAGAAGTAGTGAGTTGTAATTACACTTTACAGAGGCATCAAGAACACCTAGCAAAACACATTTGAAACAGGAAGTACCTTGGAACTGAACCCAAAACAGTTGTTATTATTAAGATCATTTTTTTTTTTTTAATAATTTAGTCATATAAAAATTAGACTTGTGGCTAACTGATGTGCTTTGCTTCTGTGGGTGCTCACTAAGATTAAAATCAGACATTGCACATGTCTTGGTAAACAGAAGAGCCACTTTCCATGTGAGGATTCAAACCACTGATCCTCCTCCTGAAGCACTGACACTGTGCAAAAATATCACGATGTTTAGCAGATCAGGAGCTAAAATGTAATTACTCCTCTCCAGCACAGAGCCAGCCATTTGTCAAAAAGCATGAAGCTTGACTCCCTGACTCCAGCCGTGCCTTATACAGCACAAAATAGCTTCAGCAGGAGTGACTCAAACCAGCATGTCCCAGACTACACTGCTGCCCAGGCATAGCGCAAGAGGAAGGAAAGCAGAGGGCAAAATCCTTGCTCCAAAGTGGCTAGAGCAGAGTTCTATGGGCAGCTCAATTGAGAGAGAACTTTCTCCCTCTGAGAGTAGCTCTCCTTGCAACCAGCTCTCGCCTGGCACCTGCTCCCCACTCCTCATCCTCCTTACCTGGCTCTGGCCCTTGTCAGAACTCTGCACCCATCAGTTCAACTCCCTGAGAGTGTGGGGGCTGGGGAGAGATTTCTCCTTGATTAGCTGCAGGGGCTGCAGCAAGTGCTGCTGCCAGCACTGGGGTGGGAGGAGTGCTATGGGGCTAGAGGAAGAGGAGGAGGAGCAAGCCTCCTCCTTGTCAGCAGCACCCAAGACTTCTTCACTGCTCCTGGGACTTGCTTCCAGAAAGATGGGCCAGACAGGAACCCAGACCCTGCACAGAAGGTAAGCACCCTACCCCACAGGTGAGGAGTACAACACAGAGCACAGGGACAATATGTACATTTAGTTTTACTTTTTAGTTTGTCTTTCCTTTTTTTTTTTTTTTTTTTTTTTTTTTTTTTTTTTTTTTTTTTTTTTTAAATTGTTTCTTTTGCATTTAACTTTCTAGCCCTCAGATATGAAAGTGTTTCATCATGGAATCTTTTAAGTTGTTAAAGCATTTCCAACCTGCCATCCCCCACTTTTTTTCCTGCTTTTTAATCACAGGGTTCTATTTACGAATTAGGGTTGATTTCAACAGTGTCAGCTAACCAAAACCAACAGCTTTTTTTGGCAAAAACACACTTGCTGAGGAAAAAGAAAAATTGTCCAACTCTGACAGTAACTAACATTCTGCAGTGGATTTTCACACCTACTAATGCTTCTGCCTCCTGCCTCATACCATAGATACGGTAAATCTAATGATATAGCATAAACCCACACAGCATTGCTCTAAATATAGTTTTCAATTCTTGTGCCTCTTCTGTTGTTTATTCCTCAAATATCCATGCCATCTTAAAATGAAGTGTGCTTTTTTCTTTCTTTTGCTTTTTTTTTTTTTTTTTGTTTTCTCCACAGCTGTAAGAACTTCAGTCCAATTTCCTCATTTTTTAATTCCACATAAATATTTCTTTAATTCCTTGGCACTGGAGCTTGGAGCAAATTCAGTTGCTTCTCATTTATGTGTGCATTTTTTAAAAGGATTTCATCTCATTTCTTTTCCAGGATAAGCTTATTACTCACCAAGCAGCTAAGCAGCAGGAACATAGTGGTGCCATGTGGGAGATCAAATGATACAACCACAGCAGGTCCAAAATACAGTTACAAGGATATAACAACCTCTTGGAGAAAATGAATCACTCTCACCAAAAATTCCCTGGGAATAATTTTCAGAAGTGGCAGAATTAGTGGCTTTGGAGAAAGTCAATCATTTCCCTTCTGTACAGTAAAAGCTGCCAAGGTTTGCCACGAGGTATTATTGGGAATGCTCAATGTGGCAGAATATGTAGGAAAAGGTATTCATCAGTGTTACAACCAACAGTTACAAAACTGTAAACAAATGTGGACAAACTATTACTGTCCGAGTTATATGAAGCCAGTGATTTTAAGTAAGTTCTGTTTTGCTTTTGCATGGTAGTCATCGCCAACCACTAGGCAGGGCATTACTGTGTGATTTAGTGCTGAAAATTTCCATTTTCTAAGCACTTTGTTAATTTTAGCTCATTAATCCTCATAGAACTCTAGAAAGACAGGTTTAATATCTAAAAACTGGGAGGCAACAGCAAAAGCGTTAAGGTTTTTTTAAAATCCTGATATGTACCTTCAGCCAAATTGAGCTTGATTTTTTAAAGAGGTCTCCTCTTCCAGCACTGACTTTCAAAGGTGCTACTTCAGAAGAATGGACTCAATATGCACAAGCAAATGTTAGAAATTATTTTTGAAAACCGTGGTCTTAAAGAGTGACTCACTCAACCCTACCCAAGCAGACAGAACAGTATTAAACAGGACAACCAGGGGATCAGGCCCAGCTAACACAGGTTTAGGAAAGCCATGCCCTGCTTGAACAACCTGATCTCCTTTAATGACCAAGTGACCCAGCTGCTGGATGAGGGAAAGGCTGTGAACACAGCCAGCCTGGCTTTCAGTAAAGCCTTTCATACTGTCTCCCACAGAATTCTCCTGGAGGAACTGCCAGCACATGTCCTGGACAAGTGCACTGTTCACTGGATTAAGAACTGGATGGATGGCTGGGCCCAGAGAGTGGTGGTGAGTGGAGTTCATCCAGCTTTAGTCCAGTCATGGCCAGTCAGTGCTGGGGCCACTCCTGTCAAATATCATTGTTGAGGATCTGGATGAGGGGAACAAGCACCCTCAGTCAGTTTGCAGGTGACACCTAATTGGGTTGGAGTGTGGATCTGCTGGAGGGCAGGAAGGCTCTGCAGAGGGATCTGGACAGGCTGGATCGATGGGCCAAGGCTAATGGTTTGGGTTTCAATGAGGCCAAGTGCCAGGTCCTGCCCTTGGGTCACAACAGCCCCAGGCAATGCTACAGGCTGGGAGAAGAGTGTCTGGAAAGTGGCCTGGCAGGAAAGGACCTGTGGGTGCTGGTGAACAGCAGCTGAACAGGAGCCAGCTGTGCCCAGAAGGCCAAGGCCAATGGCACCCTGGCCTGGATCAGCACTAGTGTGGGCAGCAGGAGCAGGGCAGGGATTGTCTCCCTGTACTTGGCACTGGTGAGGCTGCTCCTCAAATTCTGGGATCAGTTCTTGGCTCATCACTACAGGAAAGACATTGAAGGACTGGAGCGAGTTCAGGGCAACAGAGCTGGGGAAGGGTCTGGAGAGAAAGTGACTCTCTCATGAGGAGAGGCTGAGGGAGCTGGGGGTGTTTAGTCTGTAGAAAAGAAGGCCCAGAGGAGACTTTGTTGTTCTCCACAACTCCCTGAAAGGAGGGTGTAGCCAGGTGGGGGTCAGCCTCTTCTCCCAGAGAACAAGTAATAGGACAAGAGGAAATGGACTCAAGCTGCACCAGGGAATGTTCAGGTTGGACATCACGAAGTATTTCTCCACTGAAAGGGTGGTTAAGTATTGGAAAGGGCTGTGCAGGGATGTGGTGGGTCACTATCCCCAGAAGTGTCTGAGGAATTACTGAATGTGGCACCGAGTGCTATGGTTTGGTTGTCATGGTGGTGTTTAGTCAAACGTTGGACTCGATGACATTTAAAATCTTTTTAACCTTAATGATTATATGAATTTCCTAAAGACTGTATATGAATTTAAGAGTCCTTGGCCTCCAAATCCCTGCTTGGATCATTAAATACCCCCTCTACTAATCTAAAATCTTATTCAATTCCTGAGTAACAGGATACAGAACAGTTAAACCCTTTATGATTATCTATTAATTCAAAGTAATGCCATTTTCTTCTGTTTCCATTTGAACTGATCAGGTGATCAGACACTAAGCACTGAATTCAATTAACATAAAAGTTCTTCTCACGAAGCTTAATTTAGAACTATTTGTTCCCTTTCAGAATAAAATAAATCTTCCTTAACTGCTTTTAAGCAGAAAAGCAAATATACTATGTCCCTTTATCCACTAGTGCTTAAAGTATAATACATACTACAGTAATTTCCTATTACAATGGAATATTTGCACAGGTTGCAAATTTATCCCTGAGGAATGAAGAATCTAGTGAATGGACACGTACATTTATTACACTGAATACTCGAGGTAATGCTGCCCTATGATATCAAGCCAAGAAGCTCGATGATAGTTCTGATAAAATTATGTAATTAATTAGCTCTATCATAATTTTTGGTTTATGACACTAACTTTTATGTGCCACTAGTCAATTTAATGGCATTTTAAATTGAAATAAGGCCCCTGAGAGAGATGCTTACTGAATCACAAATCTTGTATTCAGATTTCTTTTAATTTCAAAAGATGACCTAATAAAATTGCTTTATAATTAAATCCATTCTAACTTCTCCTATGTGATTCTTTCTCTTCTCCCATTTTTAATTATGAGAAAAATTCCAATCAGAAAACACTTGCCATCGTAATTATATGCAAAAATCAGCGATCTCCTTTTGTATCTTTTGCTGCTGTGTTCACACAGCACTGCATCCTGCCTAGCTTTCCTGCAGAATTTTACTAGCATCCTCCAGAGGCAGAGCGATGAAACTGCACCTTTTACACTGAAAATCTCCTTAAATTTGCTTCTATCTTGTTTGAAAAATAGTCACAGCGTGGGAAGAAAGGGGAGCAAAGCCCCACATATTTTCTATTTCAGACAGACATTCATAACTGTTCTGGTATCACAAGATGTGGTTCTCCAGTGAAGTAACATCAGATAAAGGAAATGAAGGGAGCCCACATCTTGCCTCCACCCATAGTGGCAGAGCCCCTCTACGTGCCACCTCCTATTTCCAGCTGAAAATGCAAGCCAGCAGTGGGCACTGGCACCTCTTGGGGCTGGGGGGTTCTGATGTCATCTAGGAGCATTCCTTACCACATAGGCACCTTCCCTACCTGGTTCTCCTCACATGGTGACTCATCAGGATCTCACCCCAACACAGCACTCTTTGGATACATCCTCCACCCAGGGCTTAAAAGAGTGGTATTACATTGAGTAAGGAATATGAGCAGGTGGAAGCACAACAATCCCCATAAAACCTCTTTTCATAGGCTTTATTCTGCACAGTGGCTGCTGTACCCAACAGGAGCACAATATCACTGGATGGGAGCAGAGCTCAATGACTCCTTTCTGAGGTGATGATGACTATTGCATTCACAATACCCTTAATGTATGTCATACTTTGCCACACAGAAAGCATGGCAAACACACAACAATACTCTGCTTCTGAAAGCCATCACATCATTTCAGCCGCTAATGCCTGGGAAATGGATGTGTTGGAGATACTCAAGATGACACAGAACAGTTAAGAAAACACTCGATAATACTGGATGGTACAGACAAACAGATTAAAATATTATCATTTCCCTGCAGATATAATTATATTCTGTTCCATTTCTGCTCCCCAAAAAATATTAACAGACAGATATTGAGCAGAAATTTAACTTAAACAGTTTGTACTTGTGCTTTTAAAGCAAGCACATAATTTTAATCATGACTGAATTTTAAAAGACAGTGATATTCGAAGAGAGGTGGAAGTAATAGAATTATTGTCAATTTCTTACCATTTGCTGTGTTCTTTTTGAAGTTATCTAGGAACTCTTCCAGGAGCTGTGACTGGTTTGGAGGGGGCAATAAACTCTTTGGGTCCCTGGAACTGTCACCATCTGACCAGGACACACACAAGGGTTGCTGGGCCCCGCAATTGCTCATTCGCACTGTAAGCATTACACTTCTCTCTGAAAACAGCAACTCCATCTGCCTGAGATCAAGATCTGACACAGCCTCTCCATTTATGCTCAGGATTTCGTTGCCTACTCGGAGCCCTGGCAGCATATGAAAGCAAACAAATTAAAAATAAAGGAAAGAGGTAATATAATATAAAAAGGGTCACAACCCAAACCTTATGCTGACTTGCCTTTTATCTTTTTGGTTTGAATTCAAATAGCCTAATCCTACCATAAGTCCATTAGAACCAATGGGAGCTTTATTTGTGCTATAATTATACAGATTGACCTCATGCTTGCTTACTTTGATAGGTGCTACCCACAGTTCAGCAATAAAGTTGGTTTCGTTTAAAGATCCTACAGAACTGGGTGGGTGGGAGAGGAGCAAAGCTTTCAAGAAGATTAGAATAGAGGCACCTCTCACTACCAGATACCATCACTATACAGCACCATAACACATATTTCATCATCTGTGAAGAACAAGGCACTAGTCACACAGATCAAATTATTCATGCAAAGCTGCAACAACTAAGGATGGAGGTTTTATCAGCTTTTCCATAAATGTAAACAGTGCCAAGTGCTGTCTTTCTAAGTCAGGAAAACCAAGTAGGTATTACCATCAGGTAACAAATCAACATCTCTGTCTCCATTTCTCTAGGGCTGTTTTTCAGAGAACACAACACACATGATCCTCATACATGCTGATGAAGAGAGGCACAGTTTCTGAGCAGCGCAGGGGGAAGGTGCTCACAGAAATGTATGCAGAAAACTATTCTGGGATGGAAAGCTTTTTGCCAGCAAAAGTGGAAGCAATGGGTCATAGAAACTGGTCAAGACCATGAAGTTCCCTACTGGGAAATGAACTTTTTTCTCTTGTTTGTTCCTCTGTGCAAAAGCACTCAGTTGGATGGCTGAACACAGACTTTGTCTTCAAGGGTGAACAAGAACTGTCCCCACTACACTGAAAGGATAATTCAGATACTCTGTGTACTCTATTTTTCCTACTATTAGATACTTTCCATGGTCTTCAAGAAAGAAAACTCTGAATAGTAAAAGCCAAGAAACATTTCAGAGAGCATTACTAAAGCTCCCTCAAGTTTTCAGACTTGAAAAAGATAACAAAGAACAGTTTTAAACACGAACAGGATACAGTACCTTCCTTGTAGGCCAGTCCATCAGGGAGAACATCACTTACAAAGATATGGGTGAGATGCTCATTTTCAGCAACTTGGGCTGTGACAGCAAAGCCTGAAGTGAAAGGGGTTTAAATCAAATTAACTTTCTGGGGAACATTTCCCTTTTATTTCCTTTATTTAGTAGACTTTACATGAGAAGGAAGATATTTCTCATGAGAACACACCCATAGAACATATAGAAATTATCACATGGTTACCCAGCCATTGTAAGGCCTGTTACAATTAGTAAGGCTTTTCAACTCCCTGAAAATGCCATGCTCTGCTGTAAAAAAATAATATGTTTCAAAGAAAGTATTTTTCTACCTCAGCTCCATGACATTTCCATAATTCAGCATAGCCCATCATTACAGTAAGAGTTCTGCAGGGTGTCCATCAGACATAGAGGTGTATCAAACAATTCCAAAAACTGGAAACCCAAACAATTAAGCAGCAAGCTATACTACACCAATGAGTGGGAACGGCTAGAAAATAATAATTTAAAATTGACTTGCAGTTAAAGCACAGCACAAGGCTGCCTTACAAAGGTATCCTTGCAAGGTATGTAATTATTCCTACGCATAACTACCTCCCATGGACAAAAAGCCTGTCAAAACTAGTTCCAAAGTAAACTTTTGATACTGTGCCAACAGAGGGTCCCACTACAAAAAGAATGGTAGACCTTGACCATTGTCTGACTGAGAGCACTTATACTAGTCCTGGCAAAGGACATTAATTTTTTCGACAAGCTCATGCTTAAATTATTTGGACACTCTAGGAAAACGAACCCTTCCAAAACGTAAGAAATTCACTTGCCAGTGTAAAGCAATCAGTTTGGGTCTTTGTTGTAAAGCCTCAAGTTCTTTGCAGACTCACACTTTGAGTTATCAAAACTCAAAACAAAAAAAGTCAAAGAAAACAAAAAAGTCAGAAGAAACAAAAAAGTTTCAGAAGAAACAAAATAGTCCCAAAGAGAGAAAGTAAGCAATGAGAAGCGTAAAAAGGAGAATTCCTGAGAGCTTACCATAATCACTTATGTTTTCAGTCTTTGTAAGATGAACATGATAAACATTTAATGGACAAATCTCTATTTCATCATACACCTGTTAAAAAAGAACAGTAACAGAAGTCACCAAATTATGAAAATGCAAGCATCAAACCCCAGATACAGCACAAGAAACAAGCACAATATTCTTTGCATCAAGTGTTGCTGTCTTTACATGGAGAACTGTGCTACTGTGTAAGCATCACTGCTATGAGTGGGACTAAAGCTAAAGAACAAAAACCCACCCTGGGCTACAAGCTGACACTTTACTTTTGTACTAAAAGCCTCATTCAAATCTTCAAACATTTCTTGAAGAAAGTGTTTGCAGTGACTAGGCACATAAACCTGTGAACCAGAATGACAGAATGCAGCCCCAGAACAGCTTTAAAACCTTATTTTAGATATAAATTTTGCATATTTGTAGATGATAACTCAACTGCAGCTAGAGACATCACAAAACTTAATCTAAAAGGAGTCACACTTTCCTGGTCTACTATGTATTCATATGGTTCAGGAGCACAATACTCAGTATTTTCATCCACCAGTCTTCTGAGTTGTAGGCCATAGTGTCTTGGCTCCAGCTGTTTCATCTAAAGAAGAAAAAGAATGGAGTTTGGAATTCATTATTTATTTGCAGAATCCTAGATAACAAAGAAGTGACACACACACAACAATCTTCTAAAATCATGCAAAAGCAATCTTAAAAAGTAATTTTCTACCTATTTTTGTAGTGTAAACAGAACTATATGCATTGCTTAAAATATACAGTTAAGGTGTTATTTCCATTTTGCCTTATGATCCTCCCAAATCCTTTCATAAACACTCTGTCTCGGCTATTAGATTAACTGAGCACTAATATATATTTTCAGAGCTATCTCAACAGTCCTCTGTCCTTTTGAACTTAACACTCACCACCACCTTTCTCGATAACTACTTCTAATGATTCAGTTCTGCTCAGCAGCTTTTGCTTCTGATGTAAAAAATGTGTATGCACATATGAGCAGTTAGGAGAGGGGATGGCAAGCAGGTTCCCTAAGGGTTTGCCTTTACTAGATTTTATTTTTATTGCTGGGTTTCATCTATGATCAGAGAGTTCCCCCTATTTTTTATTTTTTTTTTTCACCACACAAGGTCAAAGCAAAGATCCTGTCTCATCAGGAAGCCAACAGGAAGTAGGGATATTCCCAAAGGATATTAGCCTGAAAGCGCTGAGCCCCTGATGGGAGGCTCTGAAAAAATCAGGATACTGGTGAGACTGTGGCACAAAAATTTCATTTTAGCATATTAACAGACTAACAATTCTTAAACAGGAGGAAGCAACATTTTCAAAAGAAGATGACTGACAGCCTCCCCGAGGGCTATTTAACCCCTTAAACACATCTTACACTTGGCAGCTTACAAAATCTACCTCTACTGGTAACTGGTAATTAACTTAACATTTTATTACATGCTGCAGTTTACTTGTGTTACTTGTGTTCTGTATCCTGAAAAATTGAATTCAAATGCACAAGTTCTTTGTACGTGCTATCCAAAAACCTCAGATGGAAAACAGAAAGGAGAAAAGTATATACCTCATAAAATATGGATGAAGGGGAAAAATAAAGCCCTAGCAACTCTTCTGAACTTTAGCTTTATCCACATAGCATTCAAACATTTTCTGTTAAGAAGAAAGATTCCTTACACTCACCAGAGCAGAATGAAAATGTAAGAAGGAAAAGAACCAGGATAGATGAGCAGAAAGTATTCAGCATTAGAGAATGCTTATGAAAAGCTTTACACACAGAATAGAAAGACAAAATAAAACAGAAAAACATTTAAGAAAAAAAGCAAGGAATTTAAAACTAAATTTTCATGCGATACAGACAATGAAAATTAAAAGTCAGCTTTACCATTACAAATATTTTGGAATGATAGGGTAAGAGAGGTAAGGAATTTCCTTTCCAACTTCATTTTGCTTTTAGAAATATTTCCTCCTTTAGGGGTCTCTCATGGCACCCTGAACACTTCTAAATGTTCTGGTTCTTCCGTGCCACCTGGTGGCCAAGTTCTGTATCAGACAATCCCTTCAGCCTGACAGGGTACAGCCAAGTTTTTAAAAGTAAAGAGTAAAGCCAAATATTAAATTTTCTCAAGGATTCAGTCTCCACCAGGAGAAGCCACAAGAAGATAATTCCTTCTTAATGGTGCCCTGCAGATGCATTGGGACTTGTATAAATCAGAGTGCTGATTTTGGTTTTAAAAACTATAGTTTACTCTGGATTGTTAAAAGCTTTTCTTTTCTTTTCTTTTTTTTTCACCCAATATTAGCATGTGAAAAGAGCCATTAAATTGGGCCCTTTCCTCCTTTAAAGCTCAAAATTCATTAACTTCAATCCAGTTCAATGAGTTCACATGGAAATTCACCATAACTTATGCCAAAAGCTACAGCTGGATCTTGTCCGGCACAGAACTCCTTTTTTTCCTGTTTTTCCCCTTGTGAAGTAAATAAAATATATTTACTAGTTGGCCAGAAAACAGAACTTGGGGATAAAGAGCTATTTTTTCCAAAAAGATGTTTATCATAATTTAAGTGACTTGAATCGTGAAGTTATAAAGCTAAGTTCAAGCATCAACATGTATGGAGGCAGAAATGTTACGTATATTACAATGTTCCAGAGGTGCTGGTGTTTTGTCTGCAGCTAAAACTGGTATTTCTATTTACCCTCATCCTGTGATTCAGTTTTCTTTTCCATGATCTATAGCAATCCCTCTCAAATTGCCAGAACTGACTTTCACAAGCAAACTCACTCTTTAAAATTCACAAATAGAACTTGTGTTTAATTAAAAGCTTAAAAAGGTTCCTCTCAGAAGCAAACCTATATGATAGCCTTTGCCACAGCAGTCTTAAATGTCTTAATCTCCTGGCTCTAACTCAAGCAGTCCCTGTTGCTCCTCTGTGATTAATTTGCACAGAACAACCACATTTGCTGCAAGGACAACACAGAGTGGGCATGTGCTGAGACCTCCCAGGCCTGCCTACCTGGCACACTGTCACTGCTCTTGAAGTACCCTCTGTGTGCTGTCTCCAGCACAGCTGCCTCTTTTTGAAAACCTTTCCACAACCCTGCTGCCTTGGCTACAGCACATAAAAACCACAACTAAGGAAAGAGAGCAATGTATCTTGAGACAGTGACAGGGAGATGCTTATTATGTATTATTAGTATTATATATTATCTCATTACTGTATTATTATATATAATGATAATTTTATCACAGTTTTCCCTATTTGTGCATCCACTGATATACTACATCCTTTTTTGAGTCCACAGCTATTTACAAGGTGAAATTGTGCATGAAAAAAAAAGTACCTTGCATGCCAAAGAGAGAACATCCTCCACCCTGTGCTCTGGCTTGAGAGTCAGCGCCACTGCTTGGCCATCACAGAAATGAACATATGTCTGTGTTTCCCAAGCATTCTCCTTCTGGATGCTCTCTGGCACTGAGCAGTAGACATTCAAAAAATCATCGACTTGCTGCTGGAAACAAGGGAGAAAAATACACCATATGTGGATGTTAAAAACAGAACAAAACAAAAAAAGTGCAATTACAATAGCAATTTGCAGTGGTTCTGTATTCAAAAATAGTGCTGTGTATTTTCCCCATGGCAAGCCAGGTAAAGAGTTCTGTCGCCTGCTCTCACTCACTATCCAGGACCTGATTTTTGAGAACTCAGACTGAATTTGCTGTGCTTTCCCATTATGGAATTTCACACCTTTATCTCATACTAATCGTTAATTTAACTGATTGTGGAAATACGTAGCTACCTGGTATTATATCACAGTAGAAATAAATTTTTGAGAAGAACTGACAACTATGATTTTACTTAACCAATACATGTAAAATAACTCTGTAAATAAATAAAAAAGTAAATGGAATTAGTGTCATTTTAACAGAAAATGGCAACAAAATTCCAGCAGAGAGCACTGTGGAACAAGTCCAGCCTTGTAATAAAATAAAGGACTAAAGCAGGAATAAACTGCTCCTATTCCATGTACAGTTTGAGAACATCATGTTTCTTTGGCAGCAGAGGGTTTACCATGGCCTGTTTACCATTTTGCTCCACATTCTCCCTCTTTCCAACACCATTCCACTTGATCAAATAACATCAGTCCTAAATAAATTCCCTGTCACTTTCTCATCCTTCACTTTCACACTTCCTCCTGTACTGCACTTCAGGCTTCATGTTTCAAAGGAAGCCACGCAAGGAAAAGACAAACACCAAGAGCTGTTCAGAATTTGGAGTTTCACATATTATTTGGGTCAGCCTATTCAGAACATCACTTTATACCTATATATCTCAAGACATTTAAGTTTATGCAGATAGGGTTCCTTGATTCCCCATGCAGTCACTGGAAAGGGACAAGAGCTCCATAGAGTGACAAGATTTCCACCCAAGGCATATCTTAAGATATCCTGAGCTATTCTCAAGAGTCCCTACCTCCTTCATGCTTTTTGTTAATATTTTTTGTTTGTTTGTTGGGCTGGGGGGATTTGTTACCTACAGAAAGACCCTTGATTACACAATTTTGCCCCCTCTCTACTGGGACACCAGCCCAGGGGTGCACCAAAATTAAAAGCTGCTGTAAAAGCTGCACAGATGCACAATCTTGCCCTTGCTGCAGGCAGCAAAGTTATTGACAACAATCTGTCAGTAGCAACAGAGAGACCAATATTATTTTCTTTTTGCAAATAACAACTGTGGCTGTAAAAATGATGAAGCAAGCAATCCTATCCAGGTCATTACCAAACAATGCAGAAATTCAGGTTACAGACAACCCATATTGTGGCATAGTAATAATGTGATGTCAGAATAACACTGGTTTGGTGGAATAATATTAATGAACTAAGTCTATTCATTAATCTTGTCAGCCACCCCTTTTAACTAGTTGAACATGAAATTTCAGTTAACACAGATGATGGAAATCCTACTGAAATCCATCAACTTACATGTAACAGGAGTTGTGTTCTGCTACTGCAATCAACAGAGTGTTGAAATCTACACCAGGAGAAGTTTGACCTTGGCGGCTGTAGGTACAGCCCTCTCGTAATGCTGGTGATGTTGAAGAAGATAATTCTGGTGGAACTCAGTACTAAATCAGCTGCCTGAGAATGAAGCCTGACCTACCTCCACAGTGGAAATAACAGAAAGAAGAAAGGGGGCAAGGGAGGAAGGCTTTGAGAAATTTTCACAAATGGGTCAGACTGACTATCCCTTGTGGTTTCCTCCAGGGAAAACCAATGCTATGCTTCCTTCAGCAAGGGAGATTTGCAACTACTACAATGGTTCATTGCCCTGCAACACCAGTACTTCAAATCTGTGCAACTGAAATAAATCTCACTATTGCCAAAATGGGAAAAAAACCATAACCTCATATCATAGAGGATTAAGGTGATGAGAAGTAGGTTCAAGGCCATCTTTTGATGTAAGCTTTTATAACAGGACAGAGAGCTCTGCAGCCAACATGAACTACATTCTTTCCTTGCCATGTACACTGACGCTCAAGCATACAATTTAAGATAAACTTCCCTCTGTTATTAAACATGTCTGTGTTCCTTAACTGCAGTCAGGGAACTGTTGCTTCATCCATATTTTCCGTCTCAGAAAATCTGACACGAAAAGGGATTTTTTTCCCTGTTATGCCTGCAGTGACCACTTCCACAATAGTTCATTCATTCACTGCCACATGAAGTTATAACAACCGATCCAATTTTCCAGAAAGAGGCGCCAGGATTTGCAGACTGTCACATGTTGTGCCACAGGGCTGCTGCAGGACCAATAGGTTACTTCATAATTTCCTCCCACTATTTGCCTCTGGTTTTATCATCCTTTTCAGGGAAAATACAGCTTCCCTGGCAGACTTCACTATTTGTCATTCACTACCCTCTGCAGGCAGCATTTCATATAAGTGTTGGTGCTGGTTTTGTTGGTTTGGTTTTTTTTTTTTATTTTAAATCAGCCAGTGAAACCAGGCTGATGCCAGAGTAACGGTTTTCAAAGTTATGATGAATCATTTCTGAGTTGTCGTATGATTCACCAGAATGTCAGGATCTTAAAAATGCCCACACTGTATTTAATACCTATTGAAAAAAGGTTTCAGAAATAGGGTTGAAATAATAAGGAAAAAAATGTTTTTCTAGCTACAGAGCTCTATTCAGCACCTAAACTGTGTGGGTTTTCCTAGTCTTGAAAGACAACCCTGCTAAATTTTTAAATCCTAGTCCAAAACCTGCAGCCACATTGACTTATGATTGTCTCCCTCTGCCTGGCAAACAGGGCTGTGAGCTCCTGCCTGAATTTGGAAAAGACTGCTTTATCTAGAGCTGGGTCAGGAAGACAGACCTTGTCCCTTTGCTGACACTTCACCAAAGGGAGAGCATTTCATTCTGCCTGCTCCTAGTGCCTTGAAAGCATTTCTCTGTCTCCTCAGATGGGTTCAGGAGGAGTAAATGCTCCTGCTAGGCCAGAGGACAGGAGAACCACAGCAGACCCTGTTGTATAAGGCAGCTCCATCAATCTCCCAGCCCCAACAGGGTTGGCATCCAACTGAGGGACTGGTGTCACAGCTATTCAGGAGAAACCTTCAGGGGTCATGACCAAGAGATTTGGCCACGTGTCATGTGGCAAAGCTTTCCACATTTCAGCATGTTTGAGGAATGAATTGAGTTTGCTGTCTCTGAGATGGGAGATGGATGCCATCTCACACTACACTCAATGGTACATTCTGGAGGAATTTGTTAAGTGTTCTCTACAGGAGTTGATTTCAACCCCATAATTAAAATTTATTTTGAAAACAGAGGAATGATTTGAGCTTAAATACTTTCCCACTCCAGGAAATAACAGCCAAGTGGCCAAGTAACAAAGGGAATTCAGGTGTTTCAATCCACTTTTTCCAAGAACAGACAAAATGTGAAGATATTTTCAGAAGGCAAAACAGTGTTACAGGATTATGGGATAGCTGCTGTCAGTGGGAGATGTCCTTCCAAATTGGGGGACAACGCTACACCCCAGGGAGGTTGAAGGAATGAAGAAGGACAATGACTGAGGCAGGAAGAGAAAAGCAGCAGATGTCCTCCTCCTGAGCATCAGAGTACATTAATCACAGGTATTTACTGGGTAATGTGGCTGAGGGATGCTCCATCCTTCTCCTTTATTTGGGCAATCTCCAGCTTTATATTAAATCTCACATCTCTGATGGGATGGTCCACAGACTTTACATAGATTTTATTGCCTTAAAACTCAAAATACAAAGGTTCTGTTGAAGCAGACAAAGGGGCAAAATGTACCTTGGATTTTGTCCCATCCCTGGAAACCACCAAGGTCAGATTGGGCAGGATTCTGAGCAGCCTGATCTAATTGAAGATTTTCATGTTTATTGCAGGGGGTTGGACTAGATGACCTATAAAAGTCTCTTCCAGTCCAAACCATCCTATGATTTGCAATACTGTGAAGGGTGCTTTCAAACAAGCTCCGTCCCAAGTCTCTCTCGCAGTGTGCAGACTGTATGCATTAGTGTGTGAAGAAGCTTCTAGGGGCTCAGTTTCATTTGTTTTGTTTTTTCAAGCTTACCACGAATGCTCAGAAACTTCTGTTAAAGTGGTTTCATAGGCAGAGTTATAATCCTGCCATCTGACAATAAATACACTTTATGAACCTCTTTAGGGTCTCTGAACCAGTCCCGCCACTACCTTAGAGAAATGCATTTAGGAATTCAAAAACATGATGATGCAGAATGAGAACAGGCATATCATACCTCAGCAGAGTTGGCTGAATTCTGCACACCAGCAAATCCATGTCCTCCTGCTGAATCAAAAACCTATTGAAAATATCACAGATAAATAAGTAGGTTGAAAAAATAAACACCTTTTCTTCTTATCTGTTTTGGGTAAATCCATTGAAAAAAACAAAAAATAAAACTAAATTAAGGAATGTATATCAATCTGCTAAGTCCCAGGGATCTTTTTGTTCTTTTTATTGCTTTATTCTGTCTAGAAGTAATAAAGAAATACAACTCTCTCCATATAAATAAAATGTAAGCAGATTTTCTCTTTTAAGCTACACACACTCAGATTCAAATACGTATAAAATATGTTCTTGTTTTTTCCTATCTACTGCTTAGTAATAAGATTAAAGTCATTTACCTTCAAATCATACACTATACTGGAATTATAAATTTCATCCTTCAGGATACTGTTAGGGAGAGCTACAAATCTCATCATGACTTCAAGGGACTATTTGAAATCATTGTTGCTGGTTTCTAAAACTTCCTACCCTACGTTTTTCATCTTTTCTAAACAGTTTTCTTGGCACTATCAATTGAAACATTAAGCTCAACTTTAAAGGCATAGTTGACCCAAACCCCACACTTTTAAGTAATGAAAGTAACTGACTGCTGTGTCTGCTTTGGAAGTGATGAAGGGAGGATCTGAAATGTACATTGCCCACATGCTTTGGAAATTTAACTACTGGTATTTCATAAAGGTACTAAGGTTATTAATTTTATTTTTTTTTAAATTCAATAAATGGCTGTGGATACAGATATTTCAGTGATAAGGCTGGTGTACACACAAGGGTAGACCTATGCACTATATATATGACATTGAGATTAGCAAGTAAGAACATTACCCTCCTAAACTGCAAATTTAAAAACCTTTTTTTTAACTCCTTCAGCAATCAACAAATTAGGACAATATCAGACTTACAGCTGAGCTTTTGGGAGGTTTTGGTATTAGTAAAAGCCTTTCAGATAATCCAAGACAACAACAAACTCTCTCTAGATTTCATGCAAAATCCAGTTCCTGCCAATGCAAATAAAGGGTACCACTTCTGATCTTCCTTGTCTCACCCACAGATGTAATCAAAGTATTTTATTGCTTATGATTTGTCAAAACAGTTCATCATTTAGACATAAGAAAGCAGATTAGCATTTAAGAAACTCAGGATAATGTGAGCCTAGACATCCCCCATCTGCTTCAGTGCAGTTTTATTAACTGATTTGTAGAAGACTGGGCCACTTCATTAATGTTTACGAAAGCTTCCCAGCACAGAAACCATGAACATTTTTATTAATGCCATAAAAATAAACAAGATAAAATGAAAAACTTCTCTGACACAATGATGTTCAAGAATATACCATCTGATTTTGAAGCTAGGGTACTGTAGATTAAAACATAACAGCTACAGTTAAATGAACTTAAATGCAAGAAAGCAAGACTTTTTTTAATCTATTGTTTGACAGAAACATCTCAACACAATGAGAAGAGAAAGGACCTCCACTTCTCTGCTTTACCCAGCTGGCTGAAAGAGACAAGAAAGTTATCCTCAGGCCTGTTCCGACTTTGATATAGAATTATGTGCATATACACAAGTCTGAGCAACGATGTGCCTCTCTTTTCAGCCATCTTCTAGGTTCAAGGATCAGTTTTCAAGCCATGCCCATAAAAATTCCTCACTTTTTTTGGGCAACACTCAGCATTTACATTTCCTTACTTGTATTGCAGGATGTTTAATTACAAAAGGAAAAAAAAAATCAAGAACCCCAGCTCATCTATGAAAATAAAAACATTTTTGGGCCAGGTGATTGCAAGCTTTGAAATAAGAAGGGTAAACACCTATTGGGAGCACCTCTGCCTGTGATAGGCCTCCCTTCTCTTTGCTCAAAAAAGCACTGGGAAGACAGCAGGAGCCTCCTCTCCTTGCCACAGATATAATATTTCCTGTCCCTGAGCTCCACAGAATCCCCTTCACGGGCTATAAAGCATATGAGAAGACCTATTATCCAGTTAAAAACAGTGCAAGGTATCAGCTCTGCTGGGAACAGAGCTAAAGGGCATAACATTCCTTCCCTCAGGGCTCATATTAATAAAGAAATAGAGGTGCAGGACTCCCAGACCAGACTCTGCTGCTGGGAAACACAGGGGAAGTTATGTGAAAAGGATAACCTAGGGTAAATTTCTCCTTTACTTCCTTCTTTTGTAAGACAGACATGAGTTTTATTAATTAATTTCATCATGTTACCATACCTCTATCAATATGCTAAAATGTTTAACAGGCAGAAGCTTAATACCAGTGTAATACATATTCACCTGTTAAAAATACAAACCACTAGACCATAAAAGCCTGATGTGTTACTTTGCAACACTGAATCTGTTGGATCAGCTCTGTGTCTATAGCAGGACATGTACAGATAGGCTTGTTTAAATATTCTGCAACAGCCTACCAGACATGCAAGAGCAGACAATTTTCAAGTGCTGATCAGAGATTTCGTGACTAATAAAATCAAGGGTCAGGGAACAATAGGAACAATGTTACCTAATGAATAATGCACAAAATAGTGATTTGCAGAAACAACAGCAGATATGACAGAGGCTAGTGAAAACAAGTGGTGTTCCAAGTGACAGTGCACTTCTGTGACTTCTGCCTCACTGTCAAGAAGCATCTCTGCTCTTATTTACCTTTTTTTTCAGAGAAAAGGCAGCAAACTTTTGTTTTGCATATAACTTTGATTGAGAGCTTTTATTGAGAAAACACAGACTCCTGAAGAATGGAGCTTGCACTAATGGGCCATTAGTTCCAGAGAGAGAAAAAGATTCTGTGGTTTCACCAGCAATGAAGCCCTTCAGTGGGGACACACATCAACATAGTCCCTCTCCCAAGTGCCAGCCTGACCCTGCACACCAAACTTGTGCCAAGTCTTCAGTAAACTGGTCTGGCATTATTTGTCAGCTGTCTACACTATGAGCTGACTCCATGCATGACAGCAGTCTTCTCCTGGTGGCTAAAATATACTTCCAGGCAGTGTGTGCTGCTTTAAGAGGCTATGCCAAAGATGTCTGTCTTTGCAGTCTATTTTTCCCTTGAAGACTTGCCTATGTCACTCTATATTGAATTGCAACAGTGCTTCAGAGTCCCAGTCACAAAAAAGCACACACTGTATTAAGGACAGAGGATATCTTGAAAGAAACCCTGCTTCCAAACAATTTGCAATGTGCTGGAAGGGAAGTTTTGTTATAAATTCCAACCTGATGTTCTTATCCTGGCAATAATTAAGTTACTGGGTCAAAACCTCTCATTCACCAATATTATTTATCACAAAAAAGCTCAGATTAGACATATACTCTTCACAAGTGATGATCTCATTGCAAGTTTGCCACACCTATGGAAACCTTGTTTAACGGGCAAATGTCTTCTATCTTGTGCACCAACAGCACCTTGCAGGATGAACCCCAGGAGAAACAAGCCATTCTATGCTATCCCCAGCAAACAAGATTTACCTGAGTTATGGAAGGTCGCTTTTCTTTTCCTTTTCTTGCCAATGTGTCCAGTCCTTTTAGAGAAGAAAATAAACCTTTCTTATTTCGAACCCTTTGCGACAGAGACAGGGTACGTTTCCTGAGAGCAGCTTCATCCCTGGAGCAGATCTATTAAACACAGACAGACTCTCCTGTATCACTTTCATAACAGCAAAATATTGACAGTAATTTCAACCTGAGGCATCAAATAGGGGTTACTGCCGTTCATTTCAATGTAACATGCCAAAGTGCAAGGACAATATTTTGAACTTACAGCAATGGTGCTTGTTTCAGTATTCCAGTGGTGTGGCAGCATAATTTTTTTGTCATGGGGCAAAATTAGAAGCCATAGGAAGGGAGAATCTGAGCAAAAATTGCTCTGTAAAGCAAAAGCTAATGACAAGGCTCTGAAGAAGAATGATAACCTATCATTCAGGTATGAAATTGCCAGAGGAAAACAGACTCTCCAAGTTGCCGAACATAGGAGATAAATGCTATGGCACTGAGTTATTAACAAGGAATGGCACAAACCACACAGATAAAAACAGTGGCAGAGAAGAACACATTCCCTGATGAGTCTTTCGTACTACTCTTCAGATTTCACATGCAGAAAATGTAGTCCAGCCCTCTCTGCCAAGATCAGCCTTGCAAAGGTTAAAGAGCAGAAGTGAACCTGCTACTGCTGCACTTCCCTTGATGCTGATGGGGTGACAACAGGTTACAGCAGCTGAGGATCTCTCCTATTCTTCTTTAGAAACACAGCCCACAGTTCTTTAAAAAAGTGACATTGAATTTTGAATTGTCTCTAGCTTTAGTCTATTCTAAGAATACTTCCTTTTTAAGAGGGACTCCAAGTCTGGAGTCCTCTGGGGCAAAAAAAAAAGTCACAGCCATATCCTGTAGAAAAAAATGTATTTGCAGTGAAGGAGCAAGCAGAAAGGGTAAGAAGGTTACAGGGCTGCCTAAGCAATGCATGTGGGTGCAGCCATGTACTATCCCAGCATAATCATCCACATCTAAGCACATGGTGGTTTTGTGTAACACACACATGAAAATGCATTTGAACTTACCAGTGCATGGAAGGATGAGACAGAGAAAATGCCGAGCCTCCCCAGTGCCAATTTTGAAGGACGACTGGCAGCAGCCAAAAGGCTCTTCGGGTTTGGGAGCTCCCCACCTTGCAAACTGGATAGGTAACATCGCATTCGGAAAAGGTCCATGTTAAATTTTTCCAGGTTCTGTTCCCATTGCTGGATCTGTTTGGATATAAAAAGGGATAATTAAATGGGGGAAAAATGTCTTTGTGGGCTGCACTGAAAATTTGAGCACTTCCCCAAACCCATAGTAAATTGCTTTCATCTGGTAGTATATGGATTAGATTAGTTATTCCCTGCCAAAACACATTCAGTCATATTGTGTTACATCAACCCAAAAGATGACTTGAAATAAAACAAAGCTGGTGGTCTTAAACACATACTGACAAGATGAACATACCATGAACTTTGGGTAGTTTGATAGCCACAAAAACAATTACATAAAAATACAACCCTGTGGTTCACAAAGGCTTGCTTGCTTTTTTTTTTTCTTTCTTTCTTCCCTCCCACCACCCCTTCTTTTTGGAAATTAGTCTTGTTTTTTTTTTTAGTTTAGATTGTGTAGCTGGCTGGCTGAAAGTGAAGTAGAAAACATCTACTCTAACACACCATGCAAAGTAAAGTAGCTACAGTGGTAGGTTCTCTTCATTTACTATCATCCTATGGTTCATCTAACTGTAAACAGCAAGAACTTGTCGTTCTTGCTCTGACTAATAGGGTAACACATGATTACACACAGGCAAACTGCAAAAACCAGCTTTATAGACCCAATACAAACCACTGTACCAAAAGTAGGAATGTAAATATGCAATTCTTAAAATACATCTAGCACAGGTACATGAAGATGAAACAACCCAGTTTCAATGCAAAATTAGGAAAGTGAAGAATTTATATTTTTAAAATATTTACTAGACTGAAAGCTCTGAATCAAGGTTTAGATGACAGATTTTAAGTATTTGTGTAGTTACACACTCATTTAAACAAACATTCACACTCATTTAAAACATACACGTTTAAACACATATTCTTATGCACTGCAACAAAGTCAAATTTTGCTCTTTGTTTCTCCAACTTACATACTGGTAGCTGCAGCAAAAATCTGCCCTGCAGATTGTACAATTAATGTACAGCATACAGTAATACCTATAGGCATGTTACATACAAATAAAAAAGGCAGCAAGCACATTGATAAATGGGAAGGCAGAAAAAGCATGTCCATTAGGTCAAGGTACACCAAGATTGTGTTCTGATGGCTGTTGAAATCCCCTGACAACACTGATTCTTCAAAGTCAGCTCCAATCACTGCACACTGCCCATTCAACAGGTGGTTCTCAGGGCTGTGGAGAAAGTTTGTCACATTTTCTCTAGTGAGTGTTGGCTTCATACCTTTTTCTGGCACACCTGCCTGTGCCCACATGCACAGGATGTTATCAGCCCACACTGAGATTAGCCAAGGCTGGGACAAGCACCTTTGGGACTCAGGAAACAAGTTGACAAATACAAAAACCTCTAGTGGACTATGCCCTTCTTTAGGCTCATTTAGAAGCAAAATCAGTTCAGTTTCCTTATAATGCTGCCAAATATTTCAAGAATTAAACAAGTATTTTGCCCCTTTACTTTCAAGAATGAAGAAGTAAGCAAAGAAAGGGCAAAACAGGCCCTGTTTACAAAATGATGCTAAGATTTGTGCTACAACCTATAGACACTCCATACAGTCCATCTTCCTTACACATACGCTCACAAATTGTGGCATCAGTTGCTGTTGGCAGTAAGAGGTAAATCTTATTTGGTGAGCCAGGGAAGAAATGGAAGACAATATACCAATTTGTACAGGAATGAATGCAAAATTGTAATTTACAGTACACTTAAAAAATATTTCAAAGAATGACTTTTAAAAGCAAGAGAGAGAATTTACAAAATCTTATCATGAGATCAGTTCTCAGAACGCTAGTGAAAATGGACAGAAACATACACATAATGAAGGTGCCTTGTCTAATCTCTCATCACAGACATTTGAAATACACATCCTCTGCACTCCAGAAAGAATAATCTTTCTTTTCTTTGGGTTTATTTGATAATTCCACACCCCCCCCCCCTTTTTTTTTTTTTTTTTTTTTTTTTTCTTTTTGTTCTTAGGCGCTTCTCAGAGTATTTTCTGCTTGCCAGTACTTCACGCATGGGACAACTCCAATAGGAGATTGCCAGATGAGCTCTTTCTCTGTGTCAACATCCAACTAGAATGAAATGGTTGTCAGCTTTTCACAAAGCCAAAAGCTACAAGCTCAGGTAATGTCTTTCCCTTCTATGATGACACCTCTGTGGGTACAGAGCCAAGTCAACTTTCAATAGCTCAGGAACAGAGCAAGCCTTGTTCTGGGCACTGCTGAAGTGGAGCATCCTGTCCTCATTGAACACAGGCTGACCACAGGCACCCTTGTGTGTTTTAGGCCTTCTTCAAAATCCCCATTAAACATTTGCGTGAAGTTGTACTTTAAAATAACCTAGGAAAGGGGAGTGGAATACTATGTGGGGGCATTCTGAAGAAATAATTAAATTACAGTGTTTATCAATCACACAGGATACTGGCTAATCAGCTCCAAAAGCATCAGTAATCACAATGTTACATTTAATGGCATTAGCAAAAGCTGTAGGCAAGGAATTTCTGGGATTGTCTTGTAGTCTTATCAAAACCAGGGATGTCTGGAACCAATTGGAAACCATGAACCAATACCAGCTGCTATTTGTCTAAGGCCTTTAAACTAGGATAATTCTTTCTAGAGATTTATATTCTTGAAGACTAAACGGGAGAAGCACACAAATAAAAAAGCAACAACTTCAAAGCACAGTATGACCTGGTCCATGAAGTTAATTTACAGCCTGCAGACTCACTGCTGCAATCCCTATTCTGCTATTGTGTGAGGCAAATCTCTGCCCCACGTGGGAGGACTACCCAAAAGAAGGCTCAAGGACTTAACTTCATCATGTACAGATAAAACGGCCCTTTTGAAATCTGCTCAAAAGCAAACAGGAAAAAGTGGATGCAGCAGACAGCTGTGGGAGCAGGAATGGGTGACAAAGGCATGAAGTGAGTCTGAAAAGAGATAAGAGATATGGCCCGAAGTGAGGCATACCTAGACGAGTGAGCACACAGGAAACATGAAAGCATTAAAGGGTTTTTCCAGAGGAAAGGGAGGATGTCATTGTCAGTCCAGGCAAATGTTAAGCAAGGATTTCTTGGTTTAGTGGCAGCATGAAAGAGCTTGGGAGAAAGGCAAGAGGGGGCCACCCAAATAAGTGTATTGAACCTAGCAGGATCCTGTAAGGTAAAATGGGAAAGAAAGCTGTGGTAGAGAGATAAAAAGGAGTAAAATGTGTGAAGCCTTGAGAATTACTTAGCCTGGGCCACTAGGAGAACTCATGAAAGGAAGCCTGGTGCAAGGACAAGTCAGTAATAATGTGAGGAGCAAGCTTTTGCATCAAAGACCTAGTGCAGCAATGAGTTATTAAGAGTTAACACACAAAGGAGGATCAGCACAGTACTTTTGGCAGTACTTCAGCAGTAATGATCATTTTCAGAACATAAATAGTCAATTCTCCAGGTTACTGAAAAATCTGTTCAGACACTAAGAAAAAATTGCAAATTAATTACATTTTAAGTCACACAAACAGAGGAGCTAAAGGAAGTGTTTGAAAGCAGGTCTCTCTCAGGTCAATAAACCTGCTAGGTTTTCTACAGCTAAACTTTAAAGTGGGAGCCTGGGAAAAGCAAGGGGTAAATATACGCAGGTTAACCGTTTCCAGCATGTGATTTGGGGATCCATAGTTCCTACATGCTCTACAGTTCTCTCCGCAGGTAACATTTGCTGTGGCACCAGCAGCTCAGCTGGGACAGGTTTAGGGTTGGCAGACTGTGAAAGGGAAGGCTTCAACAGTCCCAGTGAAGGCAGCATGGCCCAGGAATGGCCCCTGGTCCTTCATCCTTTATACACTACAGTGCAAACAGATCTTCTGGGGGGCTGAGGAAGAACTGTCTCATTTGCAAACACATGTTCTGTACAAAGTAAGAAGAGCTCAGTATAATAAAACCCAAACCAGTGTGTGAATGGTGTGAAGCTGGGCCAGAAATTACACCTCATCAACTCAATGTAACAATACCTCAAGGACCTAGAAGAAGGATGGAAAAAACTTCCAGGACAGCTCACCTGATAACAAAACACCAGCTTTTCACTTGGCACCTATTCAAAGGAGCACAAAAGAAAAGATGAACAGGAAGGAGGGCCTTCTCTCAATACTTAAGCCTTCAAAATTGGTTTTATTTAGTAGTAGTTCTTATACCATGCAGAAGCATGAGGGTCTTGCTGACACAATTCACTATCTATAGCAATAAAAATTCTCAATTTTTCCCTACACAATATCTTATTTTCAGATGGAAAGTGTCTCTGCAGGCTGATGTAGGGAACACTGTGGATTGAGAAGAAACTTCTGCTGCAGTTTTATACAGCTTTTCAACCACATTACAAACAACACCAAACTCTTCGCATTCCAGTCCCTGGTTCTCAGACACAATTTGTATTGTATCCATCTGGAAAAATGAGTCACTTGGTTTCTGGGGACAGGGAACAGATTTTTATTGTCATTACTTCCTAAAGAGAACTTGAAGAAGCAAAAACATCACTCTTCAAGAAATTCCATTACTTTAAAAAACACTACTGAGATGCTATCATAACTTTAAGTTTAAAGAAATAAAGAAGGTATTGTAATAGAGTAAAACAACACTCATGTGCAATTAGCAACAATTTATTCTTCATCTGCATGGTGACCTAAAAAAACGTTAAGAAATCTTCCTGAAATAACAAGACAATGGAGGTTTTTACAATAAATGTCATCTTTTTGGCTGCATTTGAATAACAGAATTTTCATAATTTTTAACCAAAATAGACAGAAGTAATCTTACTCCCAATACCACTGATAGCACAAAAGTGGACACCTGTACCCAATTTACATCGTGTTGAAAATCTAATGGAAATTGGTGGCACCACATATATGTCTGTAGCTAGAAATGTAAGTAAGAAAGCCACTGAATTTCATTATCCAGCTGCCCTCCCCAAAACCCCAACCACCAGCCCTTTCTGAACAGGCTGCCTCACCAGCTCCATTGCATGAGATAATGCTATGCAACTCCACATTCATTTTTCATTGCTTTATGCTAAATCTTTGCAAAACAAAGAGGGAAATTCACCCATGTGTAAAGTGCAGAGAGAATGGAGATGAACTTCCCTAACTTTCTGTCTACCTACTCACTTTTCTCCCAGTCTACTACTACTATAGAGAAGTACTTTGGTAATGATGTAGGGAAGAAGCATCGTCACTGAAGAGTAACAACTGGAAAGAAATTGAACCAACCTCTCAGAAAGCACAGCTGTGTTTCAGCCAGTTCAAAGACCACACAAACTTAAGATCTATTCTAACAAGCTTGGACAATGGTTTAGGGTTGGGGTTTTTTTCAGTTTAAGAGGATATGGAAGACTAAAATTTTCTATGTATTGAGATTCCAGTTGAATTTGTCTGCAGCAATGATGGTATGTGTTAGAAAAGTTCCCTGAAAAGACTGTCATTGAGTGTTGGTGAGAATTTGGATCTCAATATCAGAAAATATTTCATCAGATGTTTTTTTAGAAAGTTAACACATGTATTTTGAGCTTTGTGGAGGCTGAAGAATAAATTCCCAAACCTATTCCAATCACCTTTCTTCAGATGTGAGAGAAAAGAGAAAGAGTCAAATAAATTTTAAAAACAAAGAAATGAAGTTATGATCTTTGTAGAAAGATGAAGACCCCTACAGGGGAAAGAAGAAAGGTACTAATGGATTTAATGACTACCCATAATAAAGAGACCACCACCCTACTGATCTTTTTTTTTTTTTTTTTTTTTTTTTTTTTTTTTTTTTTTTTTTTTTTAATGGCAACAGACAAACTACTTTTTTAGATAGAGGAGACATATGAAAACTTACAAAAAAAGTATCTCCAAGCATGTTCCTGTTCTTCTCACTAATGCTTCACCATGTAAGTGCCTGCAAGTTAATACACATGTTCCTAGCCCTCTGAAAAGTTAAGAATTATATGCAGAGAAAATATGAATTACATCAGAAACCTCTGAATAGCCTGGAAAACATGATTATACCAACATATTAAAATTTGAAGACAAAACTCCATAATGCTTTCATGCAACTATTAATCATACTATTGTTCTAAAGTGAGACATCAGGATAGACTTAAGTACCAAGTACATAAACAATTACACACAGGGTTGCAGTGCCCTCTCTTGCAAGACAGATTTTCCACCCTATTAAAACCAGCTCTGCAGGCAGAGGCAGCTCCACTTAATGTGCAATATTTTGTTAGAAGAGCTCTGAATAAATGCTAATAATCCCTTTAACTAACAGAGCTCTGTATTCACAGCAAATACTGTGGTCTCTAGCAGGTTCAATATCTAGGAAAACTAAACATTTTTTAAAGAAATATTTTGAAATTCATCTCAGCACCAGGAGGTTTTTAAACTTGCTACCTTTTGTCCTAATTCTCTTCACCTGAGGGGAGAAGTTAGATGTTGGGAGAATACTATCACACACAACGTATTTATTTCACATTGTAATAAAAACTCACGTGGCTGTAGGTAGCATGTGCAGACTTGAGATTTCCAGCCACACTGCCACCTTGCAGATACTTCATTGATCTCTTCTGAACTGACCAGCATTACCATAGCTTTGTGAAGGGCTACAGTTTTCTCTTAAACACTTATGAAGTCTATTGTTGTTGTTGTTGCTATTATTATTATTACAGGAAACCGACATAGAATCCCTCATATAAGCCACAAGACTGAAAACATTTCCCAACCAGTCTGATAGTGTCAAGTCTATAAAACAACGATTTCTCTAGAAAAATATTTTCTTTGTCTTTTTGTTGTTGTTGTTGCTTGTTTGCTTGCACTTCTGTTCAGCAATGGTTTTATCAATTGCCTTCAAATTCACAAAACTTATCAGATAGTATCAGATGAACTTTTCTAGTCCATTTGCTGGACACCAAAAAAGAAGCATGTTAGTATATCAAAATACCTATAACAACTTTAGAAGTGCAGGTTTCCTTAGTACAACTGCCTTTCAGGTGGTGGTAATAGTGAAACAAAAAAAGGTTTTGCTTTCTTGTAAAGCACTGAGAATTATTAAATCTTCAGCAGAGAAGTATTGGTTTTAATTTGTTCAATACAGAAATGAAAGAAAAGAGCAAGTTGACATTTGATGGTTGCTTTTCTGAGGAAGAGGAAGGAAAAGGAGAAAGGGTATAGAAATGAGAGTTTCCAAGATAATTCCCCAGTGAAAATAAGTTCTTTCTACATAAAAAACTACCACAGTCCTGAAGTTGATCACACTGCTTCCACTGGCTTCCCAAAATAAATCCAGTGAAGATTTCCAGCACAGGATGCATGGCATGCTTAAGAAATACAGTATTGGCAATACTATGCACTTCAGCATGGAGGAATAATATCTGCCACATGATTGAAACACCATCAAATTTACACAAAACCAAAACCAGAATTTATATTCTCTTGTTTCTCAAAATGGGCAACAGACAACTAAACAACCACAGTTACTAAACAACCACAGCTACATATATTCCCTCGGGAATACTGTTTTCTCAAAATTATTCACTTACTAAATATACTAAGAATTCTTGGTTACTAATTACATCAAGATTTTCTTTCTTCTTTGCAAAAGCAAATCTGAGACAACAAATTAGAAGATTAGGCAACCGAGTTATCTATCGACTTTTCTCTGAAATGTCTTTGCCAGGAAATCTTAGGCAAGGAGAGATTTTAAAGAGATCAAAGGGATCAAGAACGTAGAAAATTCTTGCTATAAATTTAATCTTTGCTAACTACTGGATGCTTGCAATGATCCATTTCATTCTTTGTGCCAATGATCTGCCCCATTCAATGTTCTGAGACACACATAGACACAAGAGCAACAGGAATAAATCTTCTGCAGCCCTAGAGATGGATTTCTCTTCTACAGAATGAAGCCAGCTTCTTCCACAGCTGGAAAACAATGACAGTTCTTCAAGGACAGAACATCTAATTACAAGATATTAAGATAGATCATTAATACTCTTCAGCTTACTCTAAATGAACTACTAACAGGAATATCTCATGAGGGAGGGATAAATTAATATACATCAGGATTTTTCCTCAGTGCATCACATATTGCCACCACTGGACATCTATAGAAATCCGTATATTCTTCAAGGTCTCAAAGCCTACTGCAATAAAAGGATGCTTAACATTTTTCCTCCTCCGTTCACTTCACTCAGCTCTGGACCATGAAATAAAGTGATCTGGAAATAAAGTATGAACATCTACGCACTCAAAGTGGTTATGAACATCTGCACCGCAACTCCCTACACAAACCTGCATGTTATTTGAACTCTGCTCATATAACTTCAGACTCAAGTGTGACACAAAAGCTTGGCAGTGAAGTCAGTACTAGTCAGTCAGCTCTTCATCAAGTACAAGCCAGCAGAGTAAGAATTTTAAATATTATAAGCATCAAATCCCTGAAACAACAAGTGTTTCGCTAACCAAAGAAAAAAATCATGCTGTATTGATTCAAAGGAAATAAACTTCATTTGCTACTCAAGGGACTATAATATGCAGCATGAAGTACTGACAGGAATAGTTACTCTGACTGGAAAGGCAGGTAGGGATGGGCTCTCAAAGACCAGTCAAGCAGTTCAAATTATCAGAAGTCTTCTGTAAATGGCCTAATTAAACTAAAGATACAGCAGCCTCAGTCCACAGACTTATTTAGGCTAAACTACTAGACAAGTTTATGTACAGGAGGCCATGGGTAGTGAGGTCATTGGCTGAGCACTAAGCACATCTAAATAATTAAAGCATCTTTTGCCTGTTACTACCTGCAAAACTGGGGACCTGGGCAAGATATCAACACTGCAAGATGTACTTCCAGAAGGTATCCCTGGAGTGATTCCTGGTTCACATGCTAGAACTGAGAGCAGAGTTAGGCTTCATGTTTTTTCACCACCACACAGACAATTAGGTGATCATTAGTCACGAATAAATTTCAACTGGAAGCACATGGTTTTGTCTGTCACTACAAAAATAAAGTTGGAGGAAATACTTGACATCTATTCAAAGACTGAAATATTCTTCGTGTGTTGTCTTAAGGTGCAGAACAATACTGCCAAGTACGTACCCTTCAATCTCTTTTGCAGTACAATAAAAAATTATTCACAGAACACACTGTATATTCTGTGGTATGTGATGTAACAGCTAGATATTATTAACATAAATCTGTGCAAATTAATTACATTTTCACAGAAGAGACAAGAAACAGCATTATGCTCATAAAATGGAACAGTCTGAATGTGCAGCTTTGAGGAACTTGCCTCCTGCACTGCTCTGGATTGCTGTAGAAACCTGGCAATAATTACAACCACTGTGCCAGCTATATCCAAGACAATTACTCTCAGGCCTAGAAAGCACAAATAGAGACCAAAGCAAGAAGTAATGATAAATATATTCTCATTAAAAAAAATTGTTTCCAGTACCTGATTTTCTATGGCTTTTCTGTTCTTTGGATCACTAACAATTGAGAGCTGCAACTCTGCCATCTTTTTCATTTTGCCATCCATGTCAATCTTCTGGAAGAGACTCTTGGTCTGATTTTTCAGCAGCCTGATAGTGTCCTCTTTCCCAAGCTTCTTTGCAAAGAGGGAAGCACAGGCTGAATGTATGGCAGTAACCCAGTTTTCCAGATCCGTCTGACTTGTTGCCTGTGAAACCAATCAGTGGTGCAACATTAAGAGCAGATAAGAGAAAAAAAATAAAATCAACAGCTCTAAGGCATGAAATGCTTGATGGGTTCACTGTCATCTTAGGCACTTTAGCTTAAACAAGTGAAATAAGGTTTTCTTTAGAACTTTAGAGTAAATAAAGGAAGTGTGAGATGTGCCTGCACTCCATCATGACTTGTCTCCAACCTTCAGCTTCTGCTTCTTAGACCTGCAAGGTCTCAAAGCCCCAGAAGCAAAAGAGACACATAAGTGGGAAATATGTGACTTGCATCTTTCATCCCTCCAGATAATTAAGGTAAAACCAACCAGATACCAAAGATAAACCTTCACTGCTGTGACAGTAGAGAAAATTTTATATGAGATTCTAAAGGGAGGTATTTTCTTACTTAAAAAGTGCCAAGTTAGTGGAGAGGCAACATTGAGGGAAAGAGAATGCAATCTGCACAAAGTATCTCTGGAGATATTTACAAGTGTGCCTGTGAATCACTGTGTTTCTATGCAGGCAGTTCCACATAATACTGTTCTTTATTAACATATCCAATGATGCACTTGAGCAGCCAAGGTATTTTGATTATTTTTAGCTCTTTTTCTTGAGTATCTTGCTCAAGCAAACTCTCTGTAGCCAGCAGACTCAGGGTTGAGCACACTCTTCTGTAAGGGTGGAATGCTAATAGATGTGAAAAAAAATGACAAAATGTTGATTTTTAGAAGCTTGTGATCAACCAGGTACACAGAGCCTCCTGCACATTTGTGATACTTGTTCATTTTGTTTCTGAACCATAACTGACTGAGCCAACTGTAAATTCCTCCTTTCCCTCCACCCCCCCCACAAGCTGCCAGCCCAGATTTAGGGGGAGTATTGGAAGAGGGAACTACAGAATAGGGTAGAGAGAGTTACAAAAGAGGCCCCCTTACCCAGGATGTATTCCAAGGCCTTTATTCCTTGAAGGGATTCCAGAGGCGAGAGAGAGTCACATGGGGGGAGAAGGGTTTTTATCACCTTTGGGGTCGGGTCAGGTTACCTGTCCGATGGCTATAGGTCAGGAGACCAGGGGGCAGGTAACCCAGGCCAGGTTACAGTTTCTGGGGGAGGGGTTTTTGGGGGAGGGAACATTCGAAAAGGGGATAAAACAGCCAACTGGTATAATACCTGAAGTCATATCACACATGTGTAATGCAATAGTGCAGTTGGGCTATTATTTTTAAGTGAAAGGCACAAACATGATGTGTGTGTGCATGGGTACATACAATCATACATGTGTAGACTCACAAAAACATCCTAAAATGGAAACAACCACCAAGATATGCATGCATCCTGTTACCTGAAATAGGTAGACATCTCCAAAAGAATTGCTGAGACAGAACACATTTTCTTTCTTGGGATGTTCTGGAACAGACTGAACTATACTGTCTTCTGCAAACAGGGCATATCGAGGCAAACTGCTCTGCTCCATTGAGTTCCTTCCATAGGTCTCATAAAACAGTAGAGTACAACCTTTTGCAATTCAGAGGGACAAAAAAACATGAGGAGAAAGTAAGTTATGGATCTCCCAACATTATATAATGCTTTTGTGAAATAGGACACCCTACAGAGACAGGGAACGTCAGTTCCGCTCCTCTTTCAAAACAGATAAAAAAAGATTTACACAGAAAAACAGTCAAAGTTAGTGATGAATTTGTCAATGAAAAGTTGACACAGACATCTAATAGGGACACAACAAACATCCATACGCTTAATAAATAAATCAGGACACCTCAATATGGAAGCATCCAAGAGTGAGGGTAGGATGGGGCTTGAGCAATCTGCTGTAGTGAAATATGTCCCTGCCAATGGCAGGGGAGCTGGTCCCTTCCACGCCACAATATTCTATCAATAAACTCAGCCTATTAAAATGTTAAGGCATGTAGAAGAGATTAACTCCTGCTTAGTTAAATCAGCTTTTGTGTTTCTTTATTAAATTGAACCAACTCTCTCACAACAGCCACTTAAGAGATCTTCGTGTTTGTTGAAAAGATTTGCAGAATCTTTTGTCTTCATACAACATGCTTAGTGAATAAACTTCTCAAATTTAAACCAGATTTCCTTGAATCTAGCTGAAAATTGACAATTCTGAGTAATTTAAAACAGTTTAAAGGGACTGAGTTTGAGCATGTTCAGTCTTGAAAATAGTGTAATATCTAAGGTATGAAGTCTGCATCCAGAAAACAAACCTCATCTGTAATGATGACAATCCTGAGTATAACAAGTGGAATTACTTCTGGAGGAAAGCGGAGGAGACTTGATCCAGCAGAGGACACTTGATCCTAGCTACCATGTGCTACAGTGCCATGCTGCCTTTGGCAGTGAAGCTGGTTCAAGAAGGGCCTGTCCCCTCCATCCCTGACTGCCTTTCCTTCCTGCCTCATAACCCACCATCCTCTGAGACACACCGATTTGCCTGTTCAAGGGGTCATGGACCGAACTGCACTTCTAAAATACCATTACAAAAGGAAACCTGTATCAGAGATTTCTGATCAAATCATCTGCTGACTGAAAAGTTCATAGAGTAAGGAATCTAATACATAGAAATACCTCTATGCACCTTCTCCTATTTATGCCCAAAGTAACTGGCAGAATATTTTGGGTAAGAACAAATACTACAGAGTTGTTCCTATCTTTCCCCTTGGGCAGCCCTCACTTTATCTTCTTTATGACTGAAACACTTGGAGATCTCTGCAGTTGGAAAAAAGGAGTTTCTGCATATCAGAAATGCCATTTGAACATAACGGTAAACTAAACCAAAGAAACCAAGTCTTGTATTCATCATCATCAGCAAAATACAACTACTTCCATTTCTGCATTTCAGGAAAGTGCAGAAATTTTAAGATTTATTTTTAAAATTTCCATATTCCCATATCCTGAGAATTTATATGTACACAAATAAAAAATTTTGAAGGGCATGCACATATGCTTGGGTATATGACGCTCCAGGTATCTCTTTGGGTCAAGTCCAGTGATCCCTGGAAGCAGCTAGTTTTTTAATCTCTGTCAGACCCACTGGGACTGATTACTGTCCAAATATTTTAATTAAAACTGGAACTGAAGGCAGAGGATAACAGGAAAACAATTTCCCTTGTTAAAGGAAACTAATTGGACAGGACAGATGGAAAAGAAAGCTCCTCTTGGTACACAGTTACAATTCAGGCTTAGGTCTTGGTGGCCCTGAAAGTGGAGCAGAGGCCTCAGGACATGTATACTTTTAAGTCTGGCAGGTAAGCAGATGGTTATAAGCCTTCTGCATATTTATAATTAAATACATCAGAGCCCAAATAAACATGCTGTTCTCCATTTACATATGTGGCTATTTTAAGTCGTGCTTTAAAATATCTTGGCTATTTAAACTTCAAGAACAAATTAAATACAGATTTATTCTAAAACCTGTATAAAGAGAACTAAAGCAAGCACCTTGATCTTGATATAGCATATTACGAAAACAGAAGTATGCCTTGATATCCAGACAGGCAAGTTTATTTTGGAATCAGAAGTCTCCACAAGACAATAAAGGTAAGAGATCAAGGAAATGAGGAATGTATATTTAAAACAGCTAGCAAAGTGAAAGAGACTCTGTACCATGAATGCAGCCATACCAGCCACTGAAGTAAAAAGCATTGTATCTAGCACTTATAACGTTAGAAGTTAATAAAGCTTTTTACAAGGGATTTTATTATTCCTTTTTTGTAGCTGTGGACGTTCAGGTATTAAAAAGGGACGCAATTTTTTCAAGGTCACCAGCGAGCCAATTTTATAGCCAAAAAAATGAGCATGAAGCACCTAAATTGCTTGCTAGAGCTTCATTATCCCAGAAATGCACAAACTACTAGTATATAACATATTTCGGTTTAAAGTCTTGATAGAATTATCTAGAAACTGAATTTTAGAAGAGGCAGATCAAACTATATTCATACTCCATAACACAAACACACACAATAAGAGGGTGGAATTCAGGTACCGTTTTTTCCTTTGTATACACTGCTTGTAAGCATGAATCATGCTAGCTGATGATGAGGGCAAGTGATTTAAACTGCTAAACCTGCCTACAATCTTGATCCCTTGATAACAAGTCTCTGAATTATTAGGCAGAATTGCCTCATTCTAGCAAGCTTGCTTCTTTTTTAATCAGCACTATCAAGCACAACATTACCAGCACTTTCTGATTGCCGTTCGTTTTTCTTCAGGTCTACACCCAGGTACAATTTTTAAAAGGGCAACCTGTGGGAAAGCTGTTATTTTCTGTCCTCTAGTCCCAGATACGATAGGAAATTATCAGGCTTGATCATTTCCTTACTCATTAATTTAGTATTATGTTTACTGAAAAGCAAATCCTTTGGATGCAATTCAAAATTAAAAAAAGGCCATTAACTCACCCATTAATTTCCCTTCCTCCCCACAATAGATATTGCTTTCCTTCTCAAACTTCCTGACACCTGCACATTTCTCACAACACCCTCTGAGCCATAAATGGAGCACAACAATCACACGTGCAGCAGCCCCCTTGAGTGGATTCCCCTCCCGTGGGGCTGTTTTCACAACAGAGGCAGCTGCAGGAGATGGGAAGCTGGGTGTGCCAAAAGCCAGGAGGGGTTGGTATTGCCCGCAGTGGGGATGGTCAAAGACCACCCAGGGAAAGGAGGGAGACCTTCAAGTCCTGGGAGTGGTTGCCTTGGGCACCACAGGGTTTTCCCTGCTGTTGCTTCAGCTTCCTCTGCTCTGAACCACACATACTTGTCTGTGTAAATGCTCTGGCACTGGGAGTTCACCTCTTCATTATATTGCCACCTAAAGTGCTAGGAATGAACTGAACATTTTATATAAACTAAACTCCATCTTCCAGTAAATTTCATAGCAGAGCCTAAGCAACTGTGTATCTGTAACAAGGAACTGGGTACCAGCAATTTCTCCTGACCCTTAAATTTTGGTTCAATTTTGTCTTATACCTCGAAACATCCAAAAGCATCTTCTAAGTCCCCAATCTGATGTGAACACACAAACTAGGAAGTCAGACAAAACAATTCCTACTATAGTATGAAACACAAGGCTGCACACACGATCCCAAAGACATTGAGCACCGCCTCAGTTCAGTGGGTAGCACATGCACTACTTCAGGTGGTGGGTAAACCACACCTTGTAAAGCTAGGTGTGATTTTCTGATCCCCCTAAACCCGCTAACAGAAGCCAGCATGCATGACATGCTGCCGAGACACAACAAAAAGACCTGCTTCTGCCAAGGTGAAGGGTCAACGTGTTGGTTTTACCTTTCAGTGTGACCCAGTACTGCTTCCACTTCCGTCGTGTGACCAGCTCCAGCTTCTTCTCCTTCTGCAGGGTCACCAAGGGTTTGAAGAACAGCCACCCTGCCTTGCGCACCACTCCCTGCTCCTTCTCATACAACAAATCCAGCTGCTCCAAGGAGCTAAGGGACTCGCCGCTGGACTCTTCTGTTTCCGACGAGGTCTCCGTATTCTCCAAGTTCATCCTGCTCATCTCCAACTCGCGCATGAAGTTCTCATAAATGTTCTGCCTCAAGGCATCACTGCTGACAGCATTGGTGGACTCGCTTCTCTGGGACAGGGCATGGCTGGAGCCAGGAGACCACAGTAAAGTGGAGAGCTGTGATGGTGCTACTATGTCCGTAGTGAAGTTGTCCATTCTGCTGTCAAAGTATTCACTCCCATCTTTACCTTTTGGCTCCTGTGCATAAAAGGAATTTATCTGCAATCAGTCACCAGAGCTAAGATCAAAAGACACACCTCATTTGTCAATTAAATTTGTTTCATGTTTAGCCACTTCCAGTTCTTTCATCTTTTCACCATTTCATCATAGCCTTTGCCTCAGCCACTGACACCACTGCTGCTACCATTCGTTTTTTTTCAGCAGAAACACATTAACCCCTATCCACTAATCTGAGCACTTTGGTAATTCTGGCATTTGAGTAATCTCAAATTTCACTAGGAACTACTGTCAGAAACCTGAGGTACTCCAGGAGACAACTACATCCTTCATCGGAAACACAGGTACCATGGCTTGCAACTGTCTGAGTACAAGCAGGAACAGTGTCACAACAGGGTTCTTTTATTATTATAGGGTTTTCGATACTTTGATGCTATCACATTGGTGCAAGGTGGCTAGATTTAGCTTCATCATTACAAGGCTGGTTTTAACCTCCACTTTCTATTTGTCATACAAACAGTGCTTAGCCAACAAAAAAAAATGGTCAAAAGCTGAGAGTATTTTAAGCTTGTTAGAATTGATCAATTTACTAAAATCTAATCTAAAACAATATGTGATTTCAAAAAAGTAAGACACATTTGCTGACTGGCTTAAATCCTGTTTCCAGACTGCAGAGCTGTGTATTTTCTGAGTTGCTGGGAACACCCTGAGAGTTTGATCATCCCATCAAGCACTGACAGGCCTTTCTCCTAATTGCACTGTGCAACTTCATCCCTTGGATTGAGAGGGTTGGCCAATTTTATTTGAAATTACTTCAACTTTGCCTTTGATATGGATGCTAGAGTAGGCCCATTTCTTGCCACTGCATGTCCATGTGGGACTTTGTTGGCAGATTGGACCTTTTCTCTCTTAAGCTTTTCCAAGTAATATGCTGTCTTGTCCTAACTCTCCCAGGCTCCAGGGATGGACAGGGATTTTCCTACTACCCAAAACAGAACTCCTTGGACTAGCTTCACTGTTGAGAACCACACCAGGCATCCTAAGAAGACATTTATTGTCTTTCTAACCCAAGCATTGCCAATGCTATTTAAAAGCAACGAAGATTTAAGAACATAAAACACAAAAGACATGTTGCCTTTTGCAGTAAAAGTGTGAGGGAAGAAAAAAGAAGAGATTGCGATAAACAATTCGAGAAGTGAAGCCATTACCCTCGGTAATAATAAAGCTATTTTACTTTCAAGTTTAGACTGCCTCTCTAAAAGCATTTGTTTTCTCACAGACTACTGTACTAAGAGCAAAGTAAATAAACATTGGTCTCCTGCGAGCTGTTCTCCCCAGCAGCTTTGAAAACAACTACTTTTTTGTTTCTTTGCTTCTTACTTGATGTTCTTCAAAACTGTAGCAGAAAAGCTACGCTGCATTTTGACAGCATCAGGACCTCCAGTGTGTGGCCAAGACAGGGATTATACATCCTCCCAGGTGATGCCAGACAAACCACTTTTCCAGCAGCAGGACACTGCTGCATGTGGTCTTACAAAAGCCAGTTTGAACTGAAACCCACATTCCCTTATACTGAACTTCAAAAATCTGGCTTTTCAAACCATTGTCTGGTGATCCAATTCTCTTAGTAAAAGAGCACCTTCCTCAAATCTTGTTGTAGAATGCTAATCAGTGCTGTCCAAGAGTATCTCCCTAAACATAAACAGTTTAGCTGGTTTTCATAGGATAAAGGGAGGAAGATTGACACATAAGGTAGCAAACCAGGATATAATCCTGCATGTAATGCCTTCATTCCACAAAGTGACTACAGAACAGGGATCGTACAACTGTGCTGGCAATCTGCATTTCAAGGGGAAACTGAAAGCTTTCTCCACCCTTGTTTTAATTACTGTCACTGTACTTGTGTGCCAAAATCCAGCATTTTAATTGTTTGACTGTTTTCCAGGAACTGTCCCCTGGAAAACATTAGTGTACAGCTTATTAAGAAAATGTACTTCTTTCAGTCCCAAAGCACTACTAAGAGCAACTTACAACACAAGGTAAATACATAGAAGGGGTCTGTTGTGAAAACCCACCATTGGAAAAACAAACATTAAGGAAAAGGGTGGGATGTAACCTGTCAATGTCCAGCCACTAACCATATGTATCCTATGTTTTCTCCTCACATACAGGGTAGGAGTAGGAAAGGGTAGGAATGAGGAAATACCAGAGTAGAGAAAATGGAAAAAGAATCCAAAATGAATATATACACTTCACCAGGACACCATAACTCATATTTTTCTTTTCTTAAAGAACTGAATTGGCAGTCTCTATTGGTCCTTGAGGAAGGACATTGTGCAATATCTGCACTACTGAAAAGGTTTGACCTAAGCTGCTGCTCCAGGTGGTTTCTCTGCCAGGCGGCTTTCTGCTGGTTTTTGGCTCTGCTGAATCTAGTGATGATAGAAAACTACCACTGTTTCTGCTCAGCACCATTCAAGAAGATCTCTCAATGTTTGAGATATACTCTGGAATTGTTAAAGATAAGACAAAAGATAAAGATACCAATTAGACAAAGTGAGGCATGTAATAATTAGCTGTAAAAAGCAGCACAGGAAAAAACGAAGCCTACTACATTCATTAGAATCCATGCTAAAAAGGAGAATCTAATACCAGTTTTCAAGTCAAATAAAGAGATTGACTCAAAGTACTTTTCTTTTAAATTCTCTATACAGCCCATATCAGGGCGCTGTCTTAGAAAGTCATAAAATTTCATATATGATTCCTGAAGTGAGGCTATTTTACTTAATTCAAGAACCTTTATTCAGTAGCTGTTTCTGGTGGATGGATTTTCATTTTACACAGAATTTGCTAACATACTCCATGTTAAAGAGCTGCACAGAGTTTACACCACCATCATTAGCCATATCTAGCTGGGCAGCAAATCCGTCTAAATTCTGTCCACAGGTCTCATATTACACACACCTTTCAGCTCACACACATTGAATTGTGACACAGCATCACCCCAAAGCCATTTCAGCACAGATTAAACTAAAATAAGATGTGTGCTGAAGTACAGTATCAGTGATGCATTGAGGGAACACTTTAGGATACCCTCATGCAAGGAAAACTAGGTCTTGGAAAAGATGATTGTAAGTCTTGAAGCAAAATCATTATTAGAAAGTCAAACTCAATTCCAGGATACATCAGATCAAGTGAGACATAAGGAAACATCCAAATAACTGGACAGGGCATAACCAAGGACTCCTCTGGAATATCCCATATGCAAATCCATTTGAGGATGATTTAAAACAGATGAGGAGGAAGGGTGCCAGAATGAAAAGGAAATAGATTTCCAATCTTAACACAGGAGACCAAGGAGAGTCTGTATAGCCCCACAAATGCAGGCCAAGAAAAGATACCATTTCTCCCTTCAAATAAATCACATCAGATTAAAAAGTAGGAAAGAATAACTAATGTAGCAGGCAATACTGACAAGAGAACAAACTGTCATTTACTCTGCCTATTAGCAAGCATAGAATAAGATGGTCTGGAAAGAGCATTCAAGATGGAGAAAATCCTACCTGTGTTTAAGCTGCAATTTGTTCACAAAGGGGATTAAACTCCACCACCTTTCTAGTGTCAAGAGTGTGGCCTCAATATCCCAAGCCTATGCCTCCTAGCCTGTGCTCCCATGAAGCAGGGGTCATGGCTGGTCCTCTGGGGTAGCTGCCCAGTCACCACTGGCATTTAGGCCCACTTACAGGGAAATATTCCAGCTTTCACCTACGTTCAGCCCAAGTGACTCACAGCCAGTTATTACTAATGTACGGAGGAAGGGACGTGTTGTTCAGAGCAAAGCACAGATGCTGCCATCAACGAGATGAAGTCGCACAAACAGGGACCGACCACGTGACAGATCAAAACCACGCACAACACTTCTGTCTTTTTAAGTTAAAGGACCTGTTAGGAGTATAAGCATTACCAAGCTACAATCCAGCAACCCCCAGAAGAGATGGCAGGTTACCCAAAGTGTGAAAGATAGAAAGGAACCACACATATATATAAATAAAGCCACACAAGGAACTGCAAAACTGCAAAGAATTCACTACCTCCTTTATACCTTTCCTGTTGCTGGATACTTCTCTGATTAAAATCAGTGACTAACCATTTCCTACACCTTTTTCTAAGAAACCACCATTTTTGGAGCTAGGGCTGTTTTCCTTCTACTGGAATCTGATTCAAGCTTGATGCAATCTCACCAGCCAAATTTCCTTGCTGTGTCTGCAGTCAGTTCACTGCACAGTGAATTCAAAACAGCTATGAATTGCGCACCACAAATGCCATTCTGAAAATGTCATAACTAAGTAATACATACTAAAATTCTGGGATGCAGAAATCATATGCAAAGCCTGTCAGTAAAATCCAGAACAGCTACAGATGTTGAAATCAGTGAAGAATCCTGGAACACAGCTCTGAGGCTCTTCAGTGATTCCAGGGTTTTTTTGCTCTCTTTCACAGCTGAGTAAGAAGGTGAAAAAGACAGCATCTGATAAAGTACATGAGCACCAAGTCACAAAAGAAGTGGTCCATATAAACAGCTTTCATTTTCATTTCCCAGCTTTGTAGCCCCCAACTAGGATGCACTCCAGCAAACCATACACTGAGCTCATTTCTGAGCCTAAGGGTCTGTCAGAGTTTTACATTGCAATGACAGATGTACATGGTTAAGCACAAGACCTGTCTGAATTTCCAACACAGGAGACAGCATTTGCTCTATGTGCTGCACAAAGCATGACCTTCTTCTTAGCTGCTGCCTAAATTGCAGAAGTGGGTGTGTGCCCTTCTCTCTCTGCTAACTTCTGAAGTGGCCAGCAGTCAATGTTGCTGAAAGGAAGCATCCTTCATTTAGGGAAGCACAGTTCTCACAGTATGAGAAACACCAGGAAAGATTCAGGGGGAAAAAAAAAAAAAAAAAAAAAGAAGGAAAAGAATCCCAAAATCCAAACCAAATCCAAAAACGGTCTCATCTCAGCTTGCAAACTCACATACAGAAACCAGGCACAGTCTGGTATTTACAGAGTCAGTTCTGAGGCCTGCAGCTAGAGATGAGAATTTCATTCCTGACCACAGGCATTCTAAATTCCTATTAATGGGATTAGTCTTAAATTCTTCTAAAGAAACATCCTTTCTTTCCCTCTTGCTCTCCCCTCCCATCTCCTTCTTCACACTACCATCTCCTAGTGAGCCAGATGGCAACTCAAGTTTTTCCATCTGGTGAACTAAGCTGACACATAGGAAGGAGGAGGTTGCTCCATGTAATGCCTTCAGAGGAGGTGGAGGCAGAACCAGCACCTCTGGTCAATACAGTTGCTTGTCTTGCTAGAAATGGACCAACAAGCAAAAAGTGAGTGCTGAAGCCAGTAGAGCAGACTGCAAAGACAGTTACAATATCTTCCCTATACTGCTCCTTCCATACTCTTCAGATAATGTATGCTAATTCATATCATATATAGAGAGAAAGGTTGTATTTAAATATTTGAAATAAAAAGAAGGTTTAAACCCCAAGTCACTTTTTAAGTAATTCATCAATTTCAAAATCAAATTCACAGAGATATTAGGCTGCAAAGACTGGAGTTAACTTAGAAGGTGACAAGATAGGAAAATAGGAAGGGAAAATTTGCACAAAATAATGTGTATCTTTTTTTGTTGTTGACATTTCAGACTGCTCCAGGGATGCAATAATTCTCAAAATTCCACAAATTACTAAATGAGATAAGCAAGTAATTAACCTGCAAAAAGACAAATATCATGCAATCACTATGTTTATAAGAGGAATAAAAAAAACAACTTTCACACACTTAGGCTGGTTTGTACATACCTGCAGCTTCCTTTTCTTCCTTGAAAGACTTCCCGTCCAGTCACTTATGCGTCGCATTCTGTTCTTTAATGTATCCTTCTTGGATGCATCCTCACCAAGGGGCTTAGACTTTCTGCATGGAAGGGTGTAGGAGGTGTAATGTGCAGGACTCCCCTGCTCTACCCTGGAGGGAACATCAATGTCTGAGGCAAATGAGACACGGTTGCTTAGGCTACCAGGAGTGTCAATATACTCATCAGACAGCCTGATCCCAGGTGGAGGAGTGCTTTCCAAATTTGTATCCTTATAGAGATCTCGGAGCGAGGAAAGAGATGAACTTTGGTTGAAGGACTTCTTGCTGTCGCTTGCTGGGAAACTGGCATGAATGCTTGTATCTGGAGTGCTCCTGGTCAAATATGAACCATCCAGCTCATTGATATCCCCAGCATTACCCCAGAGAGAGTCATACCATGAAGACTCAGAGCTGAGGGAACTTCCTTTACTAGAACGAAGCCTTGAATCGGTAGGTGACAGACGATGGCTTGAAGAACAGTCTGCACTGGAGTTCCTCCTGACATCAAGCAGGTTATTTGGCTTAGATTCCAAGGCAGGGGAATACCTCAGCAACTGCACTGGCCCACTGGACTCCTCGGTTGGTATCTTGCTGTTGTTGCTGTTGTGGAACTCGACCCTCAAGCAACCATCCAGCTTCCCCAGAGTTTTAATGAGAACTTTTGGACTCCTCCTGTCCTCTGATGGGGAGGTTGATGCAAGACTCTCATTCTTTCCATAGCAATTTAAAATGTGGCCATTGCATTCTCGAGAGGCAGCATGATTACTTCCAGCTTGGAGGCCAATATAGTGGAAACCATTCTCTGGTAAAAACATTGTGTTATTCCCTTGAGAGTAGTCTCCTGAGGCATTTGTCCTGTGTTTGGCATAGACATTGCTTTGGGAGACCTTCATCACAGTGTCACCAAGTCTAGAGGAATAAGGCTGACTAGTCTTGAAGTGTGAAAGGCAGCTTCTGGCAAGGGACCTTGATTTGTAGTTTGAGCCGCTGCTGCTATGTCCCCACCCATGCATAGAGCAAGACTTTTCATCTTTAGCATGAATGCTGCGAATTTTCAGAGAGCAAGGCTTCTGCTTGGCACCAGCTGTAGTAGCAGCATGATTTTTTGATCCCTGAAGACTGTATTGGCTTTCTGAATTCCCCATTTTCCACTAAATTAAGAAGAGTTTCATTAGAAACAATGGCTAAAAGATAGAGCAAAAGTAACAGGCCATTTTTACCCTCTACACAGGAAAACGCCTATTTAAAAAATGATATGAAACAATTGCTTCCAAAAAAGTTATTAAATAGCCATGTGCAACATTAAATTCATATCTGAACTTACTTTAGGGGCAAGCTAAGAAAGCCTATTTTCTCTATGGTTCATTACCCCTCTGTTAAAAAGCTGGAATCTAACTCCATTGAAATCATGTCAACACCTTCCTCCACCCACACCCTTGGCAACATCCTTTTCTTATAACTTACAAAATCTCTGGCTCCCAAGAACAATGGCATAATAAGAGGGAGACAGCAAGATAATCATAACTTAGAAGTAAAGTGAACTGTACTTTCAGAGAAATCCCTTCCGCCAGCAAACAAGCCCACTGCAGTTTCAGCTTGACTGATTTCTGTGCAGTCAAGTCATTTCTGTGCAACCAAGTGTTGCATCAATAAAATGTTCGGTAAACCCCAGCTTTATGATTAAATGGAGTTAATCTAGAAGAAAGGTAAAAAAAAAAAAAAAGCAAAAATCAGACAAAAAATAACTTGGTTAGCAAACAGCCTCATCTTCCACTACAGCACAAAACTGCATATGTTCATTCAGCACAGCACAATTCAATCGTCCTCTTGGCAAAATGCTCTTCAGTTTTTCAGTGTTTGTAGTGAATAGCACACATAAGAGCAGTTAAATTGCCCCACTGAGGTGACTGATAGTTTCAAACCTACATTAAGTGCACCCCAAAGTAAAGTCTGTTCTTTTTGTTACTGAGAATGAATCTTCAATATTTGTAACGTATAGACGCAACACCAAAACGCTTTTTCCATTGATGCTACGCTTCTTCACACATCGGATCTCAGACTATCACCCGGAGGAGGATACACTGCTGCCTCATTCAAAATTTGTCAAAATAAGCCACTGCAAAAGCATTCTAGAGTGTCTGTGTTTTAACATACCCACTTCAACCCCTTAACACTTTCAGATTAAAAGTATAGTATGAAAGAAATAGCAAACCTGTAGGAACACTCTCAAACACGGGCACAGCTAACAGACAGCATGCTCTGCATTATCTTCATGGCCAGCCACTATGCTTGCTGAAACCAGAATAGACTTGCACACAGCATTCCTAAAAAACACCAAAAAGACAAAAAAGGGTTTTCAGTCAAGTACAACTTACACTTTACTCCAACTGTATGTAAAATGAATAAAAAAGGAAAAAAAAAAATCAAAAGTTACAAATTAAGAGAAGTTTGATGAAGGGGATTCCTGGAGTTTAGACATACATTTTTATAAGCATACTTCAACAATTGACATTGAATTAGTAGAAGTAAGCCATTGAGTAAATGTTTCATTTTCTCTCCTCTTTGTCTGTCTTTCTCTGCTCTCACTGAAGAGTTAGGACAAACTTTCATCCCTCTCTAGTTTTCTTTTTGGAAGACCAATTATACTTTGCAGCACTGTGCAGTGGTCCATTACAATGTGGACCAGACCAATCAGAACAATGTCACATGCATTTGTTTATATTTCCCCATGCCTGGATTCCAACCATGACCTTTGTATTGAAAGGCCACCACGAAATTCACTCCAGCAGCCACCCAGTAACATCCCTCTTGAGGTTTGTTCTGATTTTAAGTTAATCAGCCAGTAAAACAAGAAAAAGGCTGCACCAAGAATTGCACAGACCCAGAGGTAACAAGACCCAAACTCTTCCTAACACTCTGAAAGGATTGGCTCTTCATTTAGCAACTCAATGCAAAAGGACGAAATCTGGATCTCACAGAACACACCAGCAGTTTGAGGATTGAAACACTCCATAGAAAAGAAGTAGTACAAGATGTTAGACCAAGTTTTGGAACACACATTTAAGTTAGAAACCATTCTTAACAGACTACCACCAAATTTTTTCCTTTCTGCCTAAATTCCATGGCTACTGTTCATATTTTTCAACTGAATAGCTACTTGATTTAAACATGCTGGGTTTTTCTCTCATTGACTCCTTTTTAAGAACCTTGAAAGAGTTTAAATTAATTCTTTGGTATGTATCTAGCTGTACCAAAAACAAAGGTAAAGGTTGCCAACTAGAACTAAAAACAGTCTTAACAACAAGCCTAGAAAAATGTTAGCAAATAAATCACTTAGAAGAGACAGATCATGATAGAGATGCTACAGACCTATAAATATGAATTAATGCCTGTTATCATAAAGATATCTGATAAAACAGATAAGACACAGAAATTTCATCTTACACGCAAAAAAGAAAAAAAACTGTAATTTTCTTATTCCCCCTAACAATTTGGAAATTTGCTATTTAGGATACCCTTGTCTATGCAGGTTTGATTTTCCTATGCTTAGTGTACTCCTTTATGTAAACAGTTTTTAAAGTGTCATAAGCAACTTAGATTGAACAAAAAGACTATTGATTCAAGGCTTGCAGAAGACAACACACAAACTTCCTAAGCTCCAAGCTCTTAAACAAATTGACAACACCCAGCAGTATTCTCTTCCTATATCCAATAGGCACAGACCACAAACAAGCAATGAGTTTACATTGAGAATTCCTCATCTGGGAGCAGAAAGTACATTGAACAAGGGAGCTTTGAGGGGCTTATATCTATTCATAAAGAAACACTGAATTTGATTTGTCTAAAGAAACAGGCAACAAGACCATCTGGTCTCCATAGTGATTGTGCAATGGTTAGGTAATCCTTTTAACAGAGTAGGTAGTGAGCAAGCTGCTGTCATGAACCTCAAAAGACATTCAATTTGTCAAGGCTTGAGCCGTGGCTACCAGGATCAATTGTACATGTCTCTGATACACAGGCCACACAATGGGCAAGGGAATAAATTTATCTCAGGTCTACAAAAAATGTCTACAAAACAGTGTCTCAGTCCATGCAGGAACCACACTACAGCAGCACAGTCAATAAATTCCATAAAAATGTCCCCAAGGGATTTTTCTCAACATCCCAGCCATGCAGAAGGCTACGATAGGCTCAACATCCGTGCACACTGCAATAATCCACTGGGGCACCTCTGAGGCTGCACAAAGACCAGCACTCTGGAAATCAGCTGTCGTGCCTTTCTCTTGCCTCGCACTTGTGTGAAGCAATTTTATTCCTGTTACTTCCAATTAGTGGAGGAGGAGCAGAGCAAGTCAGCTTATACCCAAAGGCTCCATGACACAGGGGCAGGGTGGTGGTCATGGACAAACTCTGGCTGTGCTCACTCCAAACACTAAAGTGTTTTGCATTATTTTATCTGTGGAAGCCCTGGAAATGACAGTGCAGGGGACAGAGTTTGGCTTCAGCTGTATTTCTCACACTTATCCACTGCTGCAGAAGATGTGCTTTTCTCATTTCTTATGCAGACGGATGAATGCATCTTGTGAGCAAAACCAGTTTCTATGAATATTTTCAGCAATTATAATCAGCATAATTAGAAAGCAACTCACCATGCCTGAAGATGACTATTAAGAGTGTATTTGCTTTCAATTATAACCACATTCCCTAAAAAAGAAGTTTTCAATCTTCGTCCTGGTTCCCCTTGACACATTTAAAAAAACCCAGCTATGCAAACATACTAATCCGGGAATCCCACCAACCCCACCACACCCAAACATTAACACCAGTCATAACCCTAGAGCTAAAAATGTATTTCCCCACCTTGGGGCTTCTCCGCATATAGTTCTCCTGGACTTTTTTCCACTTCACAACACAAACACACAAGCTCAGGAGGTGTTTTGGGGAAGTACCTTCCACCTCTATTCCCTCATTATTACCACCAGAGCTGGACTGCTTTATGGATGCTAGAGGAGAAAATTACTTTCTTTAAAGTGAACACAAGTACAAGTAGTGCTCAGCAATAGCAGGGATGCCTTCCTCTCCAGTCTTAATCTCTCAAAGGTTTCCAAACTTGACTCACTACCCATATTTCAAGCAAAACTGAATCATAATAATATTATCCCTGTACTAGGTTTGCTTATGAGATACAACAAGGAATTATTGTGTTATGAATTCGTGGGGGATCTGAATCAAGGGAGACAGGCTCCTGCACTGCTCTCATCTGCTATAGCAGGAACACATACCAAACATGATTTTGCCACTGTCAACCATCTGCTTCCCATACAGTCACACTAACTGAGCTAAGATTCTCGAAATCTGCGGGTCAGAAAATGGCAAGCTTCCAGATGAGAAGCCATCAGTAGGCTGAATGCTCCACGACCACAGTCAGCATTGGACAGTGGCCATGAAATGGCGAGAGGCTGTGGCAGCATCTTCCTAGGGAGGTCCAGCAGATTTGCTTGACTGGGACTGTCTCAGCCCCACCACCCAGGATGTTGAAAGAGCTCAACTGAAGTCAACCCTTGCAATGTTAAACTTTAGACTGGATGATGAAGTTAACCCTCGTGAGACAAACACATGTACCAAAGCTAAGTCTCTGATGTATTTTGATGCCTTTATTCCTCTGGGTAGCTGGTGAAAACAAATCTTCACTGGCAGCTAAAAAATAAGTGGCCTACAAACCACTAGCCCCTGCTGAAGCTTCCCCAAAAAGACAAATGAAGAGTTACAGGGAAGTTTATTATCACTTTACTAAACTCTATCATCTGTGCCAGAGTGGCAAAACAGTAAAAAAAAGAAAGGGAAGGGAAGGGAAGGGAATGGAAGGGAAAGGGAAGGGAAAAGGGAAGGGAAGGTGAGGGAAGGGAAGGGAAGGGAAGGGGAAGGGAAGGGAAGGGAAGGAAGGGAAGGGAAGGGAAGGGAAGGAGGTAAAGGGAGGGAAGGTAGGGAATGGGAAAGGGAAGGAAGGGAAGGGAAGGAAGGGAAGGGAAGGGAAGGAAGGGAAGGGAAGGGAAAGGGAAAGGGAAGGGAAAGAGAAGGAAGGGAAGGGAAGGTAAGGGAAGGGAAGGGAAGGGAAGGGAAGGGAAAGGGAAGCGAATGGAAGGGAAGGTAAGGGAAGGGAAGGGAGGGGAAGGGAAGGAAAGAAAGGTAAAAGGAAAGGAAAGGAAAGGAAAGGAACGAAAGGAAAGGAAAACAGGAAAGGAAAGGAAAGGAAAGAAAGGAAAGGAAAAAAGAAAAAAACAGAAAAAAAAAAGAACAAAAAAAGAAAAAAAAAAGAAAAAAACAAGAAAGAAAAAAAAAGAAAAAAAAAGAAAAAAAAAGAAAAAAAAAGAAAAAAAAAGAAAAAAAAAGAAAAGAAAAACAGTATGGATGACTGTAGATGAGGCTAGCATCATGCCATCAAATTGACACCACTGAATGACGGCTCATTAAAACATGCAGGAACTCATGAGAGTCTTCAGAGTTACCAAGAACAAAACTCTTCATGCACAGCAGATCTTAAATTTAAAACCTCCTATCATTAGGAAGGAAAAAGCATTTAAAAGGAGAACTAGATTAATAGCTAAAAAATAGGTAAGACCTAGAGCTAGTTGTCTCGTCCCTATGAAATAAGATACTACATAGAAACATAGAATCTTTAAGATTGGAAATTGTCTCTAAGATCATCTTAACCCAGCACTGCCAAGTTCACCACTTATCCATAGTGTCACATCCACATGCCTTTTGAACCCTTCCAGGTTCCTGGGAACCTTTCCCTGGGCAACTTGTTCCGATGCCTGAACACCCTTTCACTTGAAGATGTATTATTTTTTCCTAATATTTAATATAAAGCTCCCCCTGGCACAACTTGAGGCCATTTCCTTTGGTCCTGTCACTTGTTACCTGGGAGAGGAAAGCAACCTCCATCTTCTCAGTTTTTCACAATGACACAGCAGGATGCAGTTTTAACGTTTTTAAGAAAATCTTTCCATGATGAAAGAAAAAAATAAACTGACCAAGTATTTTATTTTTACTTATAGCCAAAGCAGTAAGCCTGTATCACAAACTCATCAGACTCTCTTCACTAACAGGAGGATTGTTCCTGCATCACTGCATTCCTTTCAGTGCAGAATAGGACCAGTTCTGGAATACCTGCCACTGGGCAGTCCCTCACATCCACCTACCTAAGTATAAGCATCTGTGAAAGAAAGGCAGAGCTTCAACTCACTCTGCAGTGATAAAAACTCTTATACAAAGGGCCTTTGAGGGCAGAGCATATCCCATGATGAAGCAAGAGGTGTCACGTGTTTTCTGCTGTGTTTAAACCCCTCATTTCTACAAGGGCAGGTAAGGGCTGCCAGCCACGGAGTGGAGCAGTGTGGTCACCTCTGGACTGTGCATGTGGAAAGGGGAGGCACAGAGAGAAGGCAGCACCAGGGTCCTTACACAGGCAGCTGCCCTCAATGCACAGCTCCTAAGTGCACCCCAGGAGACTGTCATCAGAACTAGGGCAGCTGGGATAATGGGGAATCTGAAACTATTTCAGAACAATAAAAAATGAAACAGAAAATCACCTGATTTATAAGAAATCAAAAATTTGTTTTCTTTTAACAGCAGACCAAGTTAGAATGTTGCAGGGTTTGATGTACAGCAATTACACCGGTGGGTTTTTACATCAGGGGAAGCTTTTTGTGTTATTTTTTGTTTGTTTGAATTGCCTGAGCAAATCCTGCATTTTCTTTCAAACAATTTTTACATCCTCTTTCACTTAACAGTTAAAACACTGTCCATTTTAAATGGCTTACAAAGTCTTAGAGATTGTATATAACTAACTTCCAGCTATTAATGTGTTCATAAGTTTTCCAAAGACTCACTGTGCTTTGTGAATTCTTACAGGGATACAGAATTACAGGTTTGAAGCTTTAATTAACTTTTAATCTCCTTTGGTTTTTAATATGAAAGTAATACAGAATGCTAGAATGTGAACCTGCCCTCCCCTTCCTGCATGGCTGTGTATGGACGGAGATGTGAAATTAATGAGGGGGCAGGTTAGCACAACACTGTAGCTGGATTAAATGTAGAGTTTCTTACTGGAAACAATTTACTGTATTTTTTCGAACTACGCACTTTGGTCACATGCTTCTACAAATCAGAAGCAGATTTCTTATTCCTGCAATCTCAATCACATTCCTATTATAAAAATATACCATAATAATTATGCCACAGTATTCTTGGCAGGATACTTTGCATTATATACCACTGTATTCAAAGAATGAATAACCAAAACACCACAAGTATGCCTGCATTAAAAAAAAAAAAAAAAAGAAGGAGGATTATTTTGCCTTAAAAATTCAATTTGAAGCCAGAATTCCTCACTCACTCATTAGTCTCTGTAGAGTTCTAGTCTCCTGTATTAGGAACTGTTTGGTAGCTTACACATCAAATTAAAGTCAATTGTTTTTCTCATTAGACGTAAGAAGCCTTTATGACCCCAGACACTTCTTTTCATGTTGTGACTCATACCTACATTGTAGATGGACTTCTAATTTCACTGTTTAAGCAAGAAAGGGACACTCTCATTTTCTGTTTCTTCTCTTAAAATAACACTGATTCCAATAGATCTACAGTGCTTTACATCTGTATCACATCAGAATTAAACATCCCGTACCTGGGATGTGATCCCTTCTTTTGCTCAACCCATCACTCTAGTTCCAAGACACTGGCAGCTTTATTGAATTAGGCTTTACAGCTTTCAAGTTAGTGCAATATGGAAGGTTGAATCAAGTCTGAAGATTCTTATCATATTACACCAGTGCTGATACAATCTAAATCTCTAGGGACATATTTTTCTTTGGCAGGAAAAACAAATTTCACCATTTGTAAATGTTATTGAATTTATACACAATGGCTAAAGTGCACATCCATTTAAATAAAACCCATTAAGCTTGTTTAAAAAAAAAAAAAAAACAAACACAAAACACCAGAAACACCAGCTAACATCTTGGCTTAATGCAGTAGCTGCAGTAGTTAAAGAGTTGATATGTCTAAGGATCTATTTCCTGCCCTCAGTGATCTAAAAGACTTCTCCTCCTACTTGGGTTGTAAGCACACTGTCAGATCCTCCTGCTTGGGTTGTAAGCACACTGTCAGGTCCTGGTGCAGAATTACACAGTGCTTTCAGGGGATTGCAAGGCCTGAGGCCTCAGTTGGAGAGCATGGTGCACCTGAAAGGAGCCAAGATACTCCAAGCAGGGGAGCCTGGGCTCCAGCATCGCTGCCCAGCACTTGAGACCGAGCTTTTAGACAAGCTCCTGAAGAGGTGTCTGCCTCAGCCCTCTTTACCTATGGTAACACTAGGAGGGGAGACTTGGGCTTCCTGGTCAAGCTGGAATTCCCAATTCTCCACCAGGAACATTTGCCATTCTTTCTTGTCTGTTTCAGTAGCAACCAGCTCATGCTATCACATACAACCACAGTCAGCAGGCAGCTATGGGGATATTCTCTCACACATATCCCCCCAAAAGTGTAGGTGCCAAAACATAAGCTTAGGAGAAGATAGGATAAAGGTTATTTTGGGACTAGGACACAGTTCAAAATACCATGAGCTGCCACATAGACCCTACCAAAGAAGAGAAGCAAATGGCAGAAAGGAAGAACAATCCAAGACAGGAACATTAACACATTCTGCCCACAAAGACTCTTTCTGGCATAACACATTCCAAATCTATTGCAACAACTCCTAACCCATGGCATCAGAGAAAAGTCTCCTTTAGGAACTGGCAAAACAGCATGTTTCAGGCTGAGGGACAGGGGCTGGGGTGGCAGCAAAACTCCCTGCTTGTCACCTATTGCACAGCCTGTTCCACAAGCAGGAGAGGGAAAGCAGGCCACAATTGGCATAGTCTTTTCTACTTCTCAGCTTACACATTCATAAATACCGGAGGGTGTCGATTCCAAAGTAAATGCTTTCCTACCTTCAGCCCTGGGACTTCCTGAAGAAGACAGAGGATCTGGGAGTTAGACACCAAAAGTAAACTTGAGACACAGTCCCTTGGAAAATTGAAAGCAGACCTTGATTTTTGCATGCCAAGAGCTCTACAACAGTAACACAGCTTAAGGCTTCCTTTCCTGTACCCCTGTAGTACCAGCATGTTACTCGCATATTAGAAGAACAAAAAGAGCACACTAAGGATTAGGTTTCCTCACTAAAAAAATTGTTTTGTAGTTCTACAGCTACATACTGCCTATTCAGAGTCCATCCTCTGTGGATACCCCTTTCCCACAGAAGGTGATTAGATAAAAAATTCCAGCTCTTGCCTGTAAATTGTAACTTACTATACATTGTATAACATTATCAAATCATCCACCCTAAAGAGAAAGAAATGCATGATTTCCAGAATGAAGTCACTGGTGTACAAAATTAACTCAGTGACCACATCAACAACAAGCACAAAGTTGCAAACTCTGATTGCATTGCAAAAGCAATTAATTCCAACTCTGAAAAAAACAAACAAAAAAAAGCAAATCAAAAGGCACTTCTCCATTTTTTGGGACATTTTCCTCATTTTTATTTTGTCTCCCTAGGAACAAAGCATTTTCACTATCTGTGAAACATTTACATAGAAAGAACAAAATCTGTGCCAGACCTACCTCTGGCAGATGCAGAAGCTTTGGTTTTCCATACCATCCCAGTTCAGCAGTGGTAGTAGTGTTGACTAAAATTTTTTCGTCTAACACTACACAAACATTATTACACCATTGCTTGGGTACACTATTTATTGTAATTCACTTTAAGTGTTACTGAGAATAGACAGAACAACAAAAAAGGGAATTCAGAGGGATGATTTAATTCTGTATTGGAAGAGTCGCTTTAACATCACAGAAACTGTAGTACTATTAAACACACTTTCTCATAGTTTGCCTTAAAAAACAAATCCAGTCCCATCATAGCAGAGATGTAAAATGATCCCAGCAGTGGTTTATTTAGCAATTCAGGCAATAGAGTTTGACAGATGACCACCAAGAACTGTTTTCTGGAGGAAAACCATTCACCTTGGGTGCAGCCACCCATCGCAGAGGCAGCAGAGGGGCTGCAAGTTCTGGCACCGCAGGAGCCCCTCTGCCCTCTGTTTTCAGAGGCTTCCCAAGTCCTTCCCCACTTTTCTTTCAGCGCTCCAGCTCTGGCCGGCAGCCGGAGAGCAGAGAACCGACTGCTCTCCCCCAGCATCTCCCTCCCGGTCCCCAGTCCCGCTTACCTTCCCCAGGGCGCTGCCTGCAGCCTCCCGGCTGCCCCGAGACTGCCACGGGAGCAGGGACACGCAGACACAGCCTCTCCCTGCCCTGGGCATGCCAGGAAACTGTGCCTAACACTTCAGAACGCACAGCCGCCGGGAACTAAAAACAGATCCTGCGCGAGGCTGGATGTATTTTTGTCTGCAGGCTACACACCCTCCTCCCGTTCGATTTTTTCCATTGGTGGAACAGCATGATGCAGGCTTAACCAGAGGGTGGTTTTCCACGGGCCGCCCTGAACGATTATGCGGGCCGGCCCGCCGCGATGCCGGGCAGCCGCCGGGGAATACACCGTGACTGAGCTCTTGTCTGACCCCACATTCCTCAGCCTCCAGGCTGCTTCCACAGGAAAGCTGCTTGGAAATCTGCTGAATTGCAAGGAGTTTGCCTGCCTGAAGGTAGCTCCAGGGTCTCCTCCCCCCGACCTTTTTTTTTTTTTTTTTTTCTTTTCTTTCTTTTTTCCTTTCTTTTTTGTCTTTTTTTGCCAGGTTGTTTTCCCCTGGCTTCTCTTTTCCTTTTTTTTTTTCCTCTAAGCTTGTTAGGAGGGAGTAGGTAACCGTAACATCCTTGAGTGAGACATCCTGGCAAAAATGTAATTCCTCAAACCACAGCAGGAAGGCTGTAGTAAAAAACACACTCTTAGGAGCAGCTCTCAGTTGTGTTTAACAGCCCTGCACAACAGCATCACAGACACAACCACAAACTCTGGCGCTCTCTTCCTTGCCACCTTCTTTGGTCAGATATTTACACTTTCCTATGTAAAGAATTACCTTCCCCACTATGTTTTTAATAATAAACTTAGCTAAATTGTGTCTCTTCACATGCAAGTGGTATCACTCAAGTTTCACTCAAGTTTGAATATACAGAGCTAGGCCATTAATCTGTAGTTAGGTGCATGAACAATTGCTTTATTACCAGAAAAGCTAAAAAATTCATTGACTGCAGCAGCAGTTGGTGAATGAACTCGGCCAAAAAACAATGCATTTATTCAAATATTCTAATAAAATTGCAGAGTCACATTCAAGTGCCAAGTGTGGAAATACAGCCAAGTTATACTGCAGATGATGTGTTCATTTGAAAAGAAATACATGAACACTATAATAAAAAACATTAGTAACCCACAAAAGCCTCAAATGAATATGTAGGTCCGCAAAACTGAAATAATGATTTGCACAGTAACAGAGGAATTGCCACCTTAAAGTAGACCCCTGTTTCACTGTGTTCATTATTCAGACTCATAGAGCAAACTCCAGAATCCAGCAGCTTTAAAGTAATTTGGAACAAAATTCTATTTAATCTCCAAAGCCCAGTTATAAGTAACTCATCTGCTTGAAAACAACAGCTTGGATCTCTTCTCAAACTTCACAGGTTAACAATATTATCACAGAATACACTCATGATCTTCATCAAGACTCTCATCACGGCAAAGGTGAAATCCTTCCTTGAATTCTACTGGCCTCCATTAACTTTTCCATATGCAAGTTCCATAGGCCAGTTTTTGTAAAACCTAATAGAGCAGTACTTGCATATGACTTATGCCCATACTCCTAAATTCTACAACTGAAAATAGGTCTGCAGCCTTCACATCTGCTTGTTCTGGTAAAAGCATTTCCCTTTGTGCAAAGCAAACTATTTTCTTCTTCATGATCCTGGCACAGTTACATTCTTTTCACTTGGCATTGCTGTGGTCCAATTATTTCACTAACAGGCCAGATCCAAGTCCCAGGACTAACATGGAAGTAAGGACAGCTCACGAGCCAAAGTACCAGGTATCTCTCTCAGGTGAAACAGCTGGCCACTGGTCTTATCCTCCTTCTCACACAGTGTACAGCATTTCTCCTTTGAGTCCATCTCTTCTGCTGCTAATGAAACCATGATAAAATGATTCCTTAGATAAAATTACTACCCAGCTAGTCCAGGAGCCTTTCACAATCAGCTATTCGGTTGAATTTATCCGTCTTAAAAATGAATGTTCAGAAGGCTAAATACTATTCCCAAAGGTGTCTCTCCAGCACCTTTTTCAAAAAATAGTGATTCTTCCTTAACTCAATAAAATACAGCTAGACCAACACAGCCTAGGACCCAGCTGAATCACATTAGTGCCTCACAATATTTCAGTAACAGGTAATAACACTGTCCTTTCCCTTCCATTTGCAGAAATGTCAACGCTATTCCTGCTATTAGTGCAAAATGCTCAATCCTGCACTTTCTCCTTGTCGAAGTTCACTGCTTGTGATCACTGCAGTCCTAGGGGTCATTCAGCTACCTACTACATCATTGCTAATCTACCTGTGTATTCAGTATGCCTTCCACTTTTTATCAGCCTGTTCTATCAATGCATTCCCTCTCTGTGACAAGGCAATCAACATTAATTGAATTTGGCCTTAATAGTCTGGTTGATATCCCTAAGTTCATTTTCAAATAAGTTTTATTTTCAAAATTTCACCTCTAATAGACCTAATTGATTACTCTTAGCACACAGACATTGCATGTTAAAGGCATACCTTTCTGACCTCTACTTGACTCATGTGGTACACTCTAGCTTTTAGGTTACAACATGAGGGTCCTTATTTATTACACTGCCAAAATTGATTCACCACATCCACCTTGTCCCTCTTTTCTCACCTGCTGCCTTGCCATTATCAATTTGGGACAAATTGATAAGGAAATATTCTCTGGAGATCAACAAGGAGTAGACAATCCCTATGATGAAAACAATAGATTAATCTCTTACTACTATGAGAAGTATTTATGCACCTCACAATCTTCCACAAATATTATCATCACAATATTGCCAGGAAAGGCAAGGGTGTCATTATTCTTATTTTCTAAACAGCTGCCAGGTCACATAGGAAATTAAGGGGTATTATTTCAGTACAGCAAAAGGAATCCCCCTAGCTTGTGTTAATGAATGTCTTTGGTAGTTTAATGGCTCTTAACATCTCTGTTTTGCAATAAAAAACAAACTGCAGTTTGTGCAAAGAAGTTCATAATGGAACTAAAAATAAAGTTGTGTGTATTAATTTTGAGTATTCATTTCTCTCCATTTATAAAGATGTTTTAAAGCCACTTAAATTTATAGATGAAGAGAAATGAATCCTCAAAATTAAAGACAGGTATTTTAACCTATCTTTTATATCACTTTTGCACTACAAAACCTTAAGTTTTACTTCCAGTGTGCTAAGACATCCCCCTGTCACCGCAGTTTTGTTTCCTAAGTAATGGAAATCCATGAAGAAAAAGATAGAAAAGGCACCTATCCCCCAGCATTCACGCTGAGACAATGACATGCCTCCTTCCCTAAAGTCAGCCTACTTCTATATGTATATGCCACGCCTATAAAATATCTTTTCCTAGACACAGTCCAGCCTGTTTCTGAAATGCCATTTTGCCTCTTAACCTCTCCTGTCTGGATCACCTGACATTGGTATAACTGAGCTGTGTGAAAATCCCTGATCCATAAGGTCCCCCAACTAATATTCAACAGATGGGTGCTGGATGGGCACATGTGGAAAGATACCAGTGCCTTGCCGATCATGGCTTAACCACAGACTGTTACAGTACACAGATCTGTACAGAGCCTTCCCATGAAATCCAAGACAGGTTCCCATGCTCTCTGAAACAGAATCTATGTAGGAATTAAAAAACTTTGAAGTAGGAAATTTGCGTTCTCAAATCAGAAACATGTAGTGGAGTTCTCAAGAAAGCTGAGAAGCTATGCTATACTAAGGGTAACTAACGCTAAAAAAATAATTGCATGTTGTTGTCAACAGGATAATAACCAGAGATGAGTTTCAAAGCCTTGCTGATTTCATGACTGAAACATCTGAATCATGCAACATCCACTAAAGAAATATTCTCATTAAACCATACTTAAGATCCATTCTCGGTATCTTTGGCCTTGAAGTGAAACCACACAAGAAACACAGTGGTCATTCTCATTCAACCAGCAGTGAAAGCAAACCTTACACCCCACAAAATTCTTCCATAAAGACATCAATTTCTGAGAACTCAACGTTCTGCAATCCAGTGCTCACACACTTAGCTTTCTGGTCTCATCTCAAAATGGTTATCAGATGCAAAATGATAAAAAATGATTGAAGCAATTCATTACTTAATTCTGATTCAGAGGAGTTTGGGAAAAGAGTAAACAGGAGCCTATGCGTTAGCCCAGGCCATTTCACTTACTGAATGAGATCATCAACACAAGTCTAACAGCTCTGGCTACAGGTCAGAATATATGTTAAGCAACAAAAACATGATGTACATGAGCAGAGTTTCATACCCTTAGTTATCACAGAGACTTACGATGCCCTAAGTGCCTACTACTTTTCTATCAGTCTCCTGTTCTCTCTGTGAAATGCTGTGATGAAAGAGATCAAAGGGATTCTCCTCATCCCCAGCTCCCTGTGAAGTCAGTGTGCCCTTGCCTAGCTCAGCGGAGGGCCTTACTGTATAGACACTCTCCACTCACACCTTGTGTCCAAAACAGTGAGAATCTCCTGCCATTTAAGGCATGCAATAAAACACATTTGATCTTTAAAGCAAGATGGAATTTTCCCTTCTTTTTATATTGCATAGTTCTTTAGCACTGCTGTAGACAAGGTTTACTATTTGTGGTTATGATCTATTTTCAAGTCTTACAGAGAATAGTTGGGGAATCAAAGTGCCTCTAGTTACTGTCTTTTCCCTTTCAGTATAATCAAATTAAGAAAGATAAAGCATGATCACATGATGGCAAGGCACATGGTATAAGTATTACTGAAAAATGCCAAGATAGGAAAGAAAAAAAAGACAAACTATGCAGCCTCAATTTCAACAACTAGGCATGCTGGATTTGAGAAGCCTGGCATGCAATGGCCCACCAGTAATCCTGCACTTGGGACTGGGTGGGATAGAGCTAATTTTCCTCATAGCAGCCCCTATGGTGCTCTGGTTTGGATTTGTGAACCAAAACACTGGTGATGGCTCATGACTGTTTACACTGTTGTTGAACAGTGCCCGCACAGCATCAGGGATTCCTCCATTTCTCACTCCATCTTGCCAGGAAGTAGATTGGGGTGGGCAAGAAGACACAGCTGGGACAGCTGATCCCAACAGATCACATAATCCCACCATATAATGCCATGCTCAGTAATTAAAATGAGGGGTAATGTTGTCATTGCAACATCTGAGACCAACAAGGCCCTCACAAGGGTCAATCCCTGAGACAAAGGTTTCCCTCAGAAACAGCAGTACCCACTTCCACATTGACAGTGGGCTTGTCCTGCTCAGCCGCAAAGGCTCAAACTTTCTAATAGCCTTTTTTTCTTTAGAACTAACAGTAAAAGCTGAATTTTTGAAACAAGAAAGTGAGAAACACTGATATGCAAGACCAAGATTGCAACCTGTCCTAAACAGTACTTGCAGTACTTGATCCAATATCACTCAAGCAGAACTGATGCATCTTTTCTTTTGACAACCACTCTACTTCAACAATGCACTTTTTCAGTGTCCAATCAACAGTAACAAATTTGAGTTAGAGAAATAGTTTTAATTAAATAGATATTTGTATCTTCCAAGCTATAATTAAAAGCTCTTTTACTGCAACAGATATATATAAAAGGTTCTCAATTTAGGAGAGTAAATTTGAAGGAACACAAATCTAAAGCTCAAACAAATCTCATACAAATATGAGTACAAAGGTTTTTGGAATACATTGTGTTGTAAAATGAGAACTGAAGCCTTCACACATGCCATTTAAAAAAACCCTTGCTTCTTAAACATGTAAAAATATTTGAAGGTGGAGTCATTTGTCACAAGAATATACTAGGAGACCTTACAACATAAATATTTACAAAGCACACATGTTATTTCACATTGCATTACTACCATTGCTTGTTCCATTAACTGATCCAACAGACCAGCTAATTGCTCGTGCAAAATTGACTATTTGCTGTCATCCATTCAAGACAGAAGCACAAACAGTTGCCAGGGAGCAGGAAGCTTTAAGGGGTTGTTTTCTAACCAAACTTATTTCAATAATTATTATATAACTTTTCTTTAGAATACTGATCATGGGTGCATCAATTAAGTTAGAAAAATGTTCAGACATAAATGTTACAGAAGGATAAGTATGGCAAAATTTCTAAGACAATTTTGTCAAAGCACTGTTTACTTCAATAGCATGAACCAAAAGGCATATAAAATAGATTGTTGCATAATGAATTTCAACTAAAGTAGTCCTGAATATGCATATGATTTTATAGGATGTTTCAAGACATGAATGTTTCCCCACAAGTTTCAGATCCTAGTGTTAGATGAGTATACAGCAAATTCTATTTAATAATATCTCTAATCATTCTGTTTGTAGAGACACAATTCAAAATTCAAAATAAGAAACTAACACAACAGAAGGACTACTAAAGAAGTCAAATTTGGGAAGGGGATGTTGTTTACCTTATTTTTTTAGTCTTGATTGCGTTTTCTCATTATAGCTAGCTGGCAAACATACTAACAGTTGTAAATGGCAATATTAGCAGCTTATTACAATATCATTAAATTAACTAAAAGAAATACTGGGGTATAAAAGCTAGATGCAGTCTGGCTAACATGTGTTGCTTACACCCACACGCAATGCCTGAACAGAGCAATGTACAAATCCTGCAAAGCTATTTGCCTGAAGCAGAGTGAACAATGAGAACAAGTTCAACATCTGCCAGGGTGTCCAACTGCTCACAACCATTTTTCTGGTCAGAGGGGGCATTGTTTAAGTTGACAGGTTCCTAATGGCCTGAATTATTTAGCAATTCTCAAAAGACTCTTTCTACTCATTAGAGAGGAAAATGCGAACCACCCCATCCAGCGTTCCCTTGCTTCCCGGGAGCCGATCACGCTAATTGAGGAGAACATCACAATGTGTCCCATTTTAATCACATGAGTTAAGCAGGCAAGAGGCTTCTATTATCCTCACCCTACAATGAAAGATGGAGGGCGCCAGCTCCCACAATAACATGCACCTCAGTTTATCATCATCTCGATGTTTTTTAAAGCCTTCAGTCGGAACAAAGAGGGTATGTGTTGCTGCTAAGCACAACACCCACCGAACTAAGCAGAGAAGTAAAACACATTAAAGAGAAAATTGAAACACACAGTTTGAAGCCTGAATGCTAAGTGAGCAACAGTAAGCATTTCAACATATGGGAAGTTAGGGGGAGGCAAAATAGCTGTTTATTGATTTTTTTTCTTCTCATCTACCATATGACAGATGACAGGTATAAACAAAATAGAGTAGCAGCACAGAGGTTACAGACAAGTGACACTCATAGCGAAAATACCAGTTCTTTCAAATATATTCCCACCCCTAATATATATAGAAATGAAGGGGAATGCTACTAGCAACAGCAGCTTTACCTATGATGGATTATTTCTCAGTCACTTGAGAGCAATCAAACATGATCTGCAGCACTAATTATCTCACCTAATCCTAGCCTTTCTCAATGTAGGAAAAAATGCACAATTACAAAATGCACCAAAAAATTACAATCAACAGGACTGTCTTATTTTCTTCCCAGACTCCAAAATTTGGAATCTCTTCAAAACCTAAGATCTGAACAGAGTTCCTCACGTAAACTTCATAATGAATGTTAGTGAAGTAATTAGGAATGTCTGCATTAGACCTCTTTTACCAAAACACAGACCATGTGTGAGAAGAAAGAGATTTACAAATGCATTCAAAAGCTAAAAGGAAAGACATGTAAATATTTGGTAGATTACCATTAGGAACACAACAGCTATAGAGAATCGCCAATTTGATGGAAAGAGAAATGGAAGGAGAACACTTCCAAATTAATATTATTACTTCTGTTCTTAAGCAACCGCAACATGAATAAGAAACAGCAAAAAAATAATTACCTTAATGCATATAATAGGAGTTCAGGAAATTCCTTTCTTATTCTTTAAAGAGATGCTACGAAGATAAGCCTTTCAATAAACGATCAAAAAGTAAACCACCAGTTTACTTACAAAATCTTTATTTTGTCATCTGCATATAAACATTTCCAGAAGCAGAAGATTAAGTCAGCAAGCTAAATGGAAAAACATAAAATCTTCTGCTGGCATGACATTGTGATTAAATAACTAAAAGCCCCAAAAAAGCAGATAGACAACACGATGCTGGCCTATTCAGCCATAAAATTAATTTCCAATAACCACATTTCAGCATGTAGCTTAGATCATATGTAGCATTTTCCTATTTGAGAGCATGCAAGATTGATTGTTACAGGCTCAATTGTCCCATACACTGGCAAACAACATGTAAGGAATGATTAAATCAGCAAGATTCCCCCACTGAGCCTCCTACACAAGCTTACACACAGGCAAAGGAGAGGTGGGGTCTCTCCCAACAAACAAAAGCAGAGGATTACATGAGAAGCCCAAGACCATCTGCACGAAGTCATGTGGCCAGGGATTTCCTCTTCCCTTTGCTATGTGCTGGGCATCCTTTCCCACTTCCAGTCCGAGCTGCATGGTGGGCAGCAGAGCTGGGCTTAATTCCCAGCTCAGGGACAAAAGAGAATCAGGGACCAGGGGTTTCTCAGGCCCTCTTTGCCCATACTTACTGCCTTCCAAGCTAAGCCACTTAGGGATGTAATCCTTAATACCCCAATGTGCAGAAGTTCATAATGTCTGGGTCATTGTAAAATTCTGCACACCCTTGTCCCAGCCCAGCCCCTCTTGCATTCCCGAGAGCAGAGTCAGCCAGGCACGGTCACCATACTTCCCCTCATCTCCCAGGCACAGAGCAGGGGGCTTTTCTGTGCAACCATGCCTGGAACAACACAAGCCTTTCCCCATGTGTATCCCAGCTTCATGTGAATTAACAAGCGGATCATCAGCATTTTGTGTTTTCTATTTTCTCTAACTAGTTTAAGTTCCTTTCTCCTTGCCTGAGGTAGAAAGATCAGGGAAGAAAAAAAATGTTCCTGACCTCAACAGGATATCTTGTTAGGTTATGGCAGCCTCAAGGACTCTTTCCTGGCATCTGAGAAGGGGGTTACAACTAGCATTCCTGTTGTTTCACTTTTTCCATGAGGCCCTGAAGGTAATTCTATAGCATTTTTCCAAATATAATGAAACATTAACTCTATTTGCAGTAAAGGCAACTCACAAAGCAATGTTTGGATGCTCTTTAACTTCAGTATCCCTAAGCAACATGCTGCAGCAGATCTGTTTTTCCAAAGTGTTCCATACTCTCTAAACAACACTCATGCTGTGTGAACAGTCTACTGTGTGGCAGCAGTTTCTGAGTCCCGACTGCTCTCTCCCTTCTTATCAAGCTGCCTTTTCAGCTTCCTGAAACATTATTGCTGACATAATGGCATTGTTAAGATACAGCGCAATCCAAGCCAACCACAGATAATAGAAAGACTTCCCTGGGCTTTGGATCAGGGAAAAAGCAGTGAAAGTACCCAGAGGAAGAAGTCCCTGCTTTTCATTTAAGAATAGTTCTTAAAATATGCCTTACCCAGGTATTTTATTCTTGAACGTATGGCAGGCTGCTAAAGTACACTGAGGCAAAATATTGAAACATATCCCCCATCTTAAATTCAGATTATTGCATCTTTACTACCTCAAATTCGCAGAAAAATAAAGTAAATTAAAAAAATAAAATCAAGAAAATATTACATTAAGCAAACTGTCACCTTGTTTAACTGTGCTTAGTACAGAAAAAGAATACTCTGTTCACCGACCACACACACTACATACTGAGTTTATCAATGCTGGCATTAGTTTTGCAATACACATGGGACAGTCTGCAACATCTTGCAGGATGATTTGTGAAATGCAAGATGACCCCAGGACCATCCGCAGGAACTCCTTAACTCCTCCCTATTCATCAAAAATATTAAGCAGTCATTACCTTCCAAGTCCAATCAAATCTTGTTAAATACCCACCAAAGATATATATAATTGGTCAACCTTCCAATGCAAGACTCATGTCTGGACCTAGATTCAGAACAATATTCAAAAACAAGGAATGTCTGGATCTCAAGGTTTTACTTATTGTGTCTGGACTACATCAAATCCACAGTTAGCTTGCACTTCAGCTCTGCATTTCTGAAGTGCTTCCAGTGTAATAACTTAATCTGGTGAAATCACTATTTTTAGTAAGTGGAGATAGAAAAAAGTTTTTTAAAATCATCTGTTTGATAAAAAAGATTTCTTGAAATGTGAAATTAGTAGAGAGGGGGAAATCCATATAAAATTCTGCAACATGTTTTGATAACTTACCATTTTTCATTTTTCCACAATGAACTTCTACAGCTGACAACTCTGAATTTGACAAATGAACACATACACAAAGAAAAAAATGCAGGGCACCTTATTTTCCATGTATTGGTCTGTATTTGCAATGTTAAGATGAACTGTCATAGCTCAATGTCCCTGACAGACAGCAAGCCCTCTCTAGTGGGGACACTTGTTTGGCCCACCAGCATCTGAAGAACTGAGCAAAACTACAATAGTGGGACAACAGTACAGTGCTTTTAATATGTCTTGTCAGTCCCAGCTATAAAGTTTGTAGCTGTTACAGCAAGCTAAAATCTCAACACAAACAAAAGTGAAAATTCAGCAGTGACCCTTGCAGAGACTGCAAATATTTTTGAGTTTGTTCCTTGTTACTTTGTCAAGGTACACACAAATAAACAATTTTAACTATGAGCAATTCCATTACCAGGAAACAAGAACGGCCAATTAAGCAATGGTCATGTCTCACTGTAAAAAGTGTTTCTTGATCTTCAGAGAGAACCTCCTGTGGCTTCAGGTTGTGCCTGTTGCCTCTGGTCCTGATGCCAGGCACCACTGAAAAAAGCCTGACTGCATCTTCTTTGTACCCTTCCCTCAGGTGTTTCTACATGTTGGTGAGATCCCCCTGAGCCTCCTCTTCTCCAGACTGAACAATCACAGTTCTCAGCCTTTCCTCATCCAAGAGGTATTTCAATCCATTATTCTTATGGCCCTTCATCAGACTTTCCCCAGCATCTCTATTTATCTTTTGTATACTGGGGAACCCAAATGTGGACACAGTATCTCAGATGTGGCCTCACCAGAGTTTAGAGACAGAAAACCAGGAGAACAGCCAGTCTGGTGTTTTTTTTTTTTTGGGGGGGGGGTGTTGGTTGGGGGGTTTGGGGGGGTTTTGTGGTTTTTATTTTGCTACCATTGCTTAAGAAAACCGTTACTATAGAAGAGGCACGATTCAGAACTACTTACACAAACATACAAGAGAAAGAGGGGATCCAGACATTCATCTTCACACTTTCTGGCAGCAGAGGCTGAGAAGCCCTCAAGCCAAATGCCTACCACCATTTATTGGCCACAGGCTGGTGGGAAAATGGAGATGCCAGCCAGTGCCACAGCAGAAGTCTGACTAGGTCTTTGTGGCCAAGAGCTGAGCTGACAAGCTCCCCACAAGGCCAGAGCCCCTCTGCCTTGGCATGGAGAGAAGCCCAGCATCACTAAAAATCAAAACTAGTAAATGTGGCTCATTGGCTCACCCATTTGGTGCCCTTTATCATGCCTGCTTCCTACAGGTTTCTTTGATGGCCATTATAGACGGGGAAAGAAAGCATTTGCTTTATTTACATCTTTTGGCAGGAACGGGCAAAATGACTTTCTCTCCTTGGCTCTGAAATACAAGGAATTCTAAACAAACACAAATGGAAGCATGTGCATTTCCTAAGGATAGAATTACAAATCAAACTTTGTTCCTGTGAAGGAGATCCATCTCCCTTTCAAACAGTCTCTACAGAAAACTCTCTTATTCTGCAACTACAGGCTGAGCATCAAATTTGACCTATTATAGCAAAGTAGCACTTTTCCCCTGCTTTGTACCAACATAAACAAATACACAAGACAAAGGGATCTTGAAAGATGTTCCCTGCTTCTATCACTTCCTGTTCAAGAATGGAGTGCAAACAGCAGATCTGGTCATGCCTGTCATTCATTCTTATCGGTAGAGGAAATAAACAGTTAAAATCAAGCTGATCTCGAGTACAATCGGCAAGGAGAGCAGTCTTTCTAAAACACTGGAAGTTATTTTAATTAAACACCTGAGTTCAGAGCACTGACTCAGAGGATGGCATTTCTGGCAAGTGTACAACATGCACTAAGAAACACGTATCGTGTTGTTACTCTGGGAAACAGAATTTCTTATGACTCCAGTCATACTCCAGCAGTACCATTTACTACCCAGGAAATGCAATTTCCATGGAGAAAAGCACTGTGTGGTTCTTCGGCTATGCACAGATTTAAATTTAGAACTACCAATTTTCCCTTTCTTTCTGTATTATTGCATTTCTCATACTACACCAAACTTATTGTAGGTACTCTTAGGAAGCCCATAAACAGCAATTTTCTTCCTGTACTTGGCTTGTACTGCTCAGCCATTGTACTGCTTTTTCCTCTCCCCTCCCCAGGGACTAGAATCACCAGGTTCTTTCACTTTCTCTTAGAATACAAGTATAGATCAACATGTTTTTTTCTGGTTTGTATTGCTATTTTGTACTCTATGAGGTGATGTAGCCATTCAGTATTCAAATGAGGTGGCAGATGAAACAGTAACTTTATCCTGCGAGCTCCACTTCCACAGCAGAACTGGGGTGGCTAAGACACTGAAAAGATGAACACCTCAGAAAAACTAAGTGCAAAACCTTATGAATTTGTATTTGGCTGACTCTAAACCATGAAATCATATGTAAGATTTTCCTTTTAAATTAATATTGGCTTATTCTTTAAAGAGGGGGAAAAAAAAACCCACCAAAACAAACCAACAACTAACTTTTGCACTATTTTAAAACAAACAATCTGGTAACACCTACAAGTCCAGCTGCAGGACAAACAAAGAAAAGCACAACAATGCCAGACTGTCATCCCCACATTTGGAGTAACTTCAATGAAATGAACGCAATTATTCTGAAGAAAAGAAGGAATTGCTGGGAAAAAAAGGAGAACCTGTTTCACTGAGTTTAATTCATCTATTTCACACAATTTCATTCATTTCTCTGCTTTCTCTGTATATTATATGAAGATTGAACCTATGACCATCCTGGAACACAGGGGAACCAAAAAACCTGCATTTCAAGAACACATTGATGATGATCATGATTTATGTAACTTAGTTACATTATTCACCATTGCCACTGTTCCCTATTTCCTTCCAAAAAATGGCCACACCAGATTTTTCTGAAGACAATGAAGGCTATGTGAAGTGATAGACTATATGGTCTCTTTTTTCTTTGCTAGAGCATTCAATTTTCAAGCTGTGTCTGTCCCTTTAGAAAACACAGTGTAAAGCTGACAAGGGGGAAAACAAAAACAAAACATTTCACTTAGAGAGGATTAATCCAGCAGGAACTTCATGAACTGAACAAATGGAAACTGTGGCAACCCCCCACTCACACCAAAAAAAACGCACAACAAATGACAAAAGTATTGAAATTGTCTCATTTTCTCACTAAGATTGCCTGAAACCAGATGGGGTTTCCCAAAGACATATGGTCCTACTTATATTAAAGTAAAATTCAGATCTGATCATTTTAATCTCCCATAGCTAATCCTATTTGCCTAACCAAGAGTTAAAATAACTAGCACAGCTCTCCTTCCTCTGCTGGTTCACTGGGAGGAATCTACTCTACTTTTTCTTGCTTTAAGCCCTCATGATAATCAGTTCTTAAGGGCCACAAGAATTACTCTACAGACCATATAACTTAAATATTCTTCCTCTTCCAGCTTTTGGGAGAAAAGTTCTCAATTTTACTTTATCTTCTGAAGAAGTCCCTTAAGGGAATGCATCCCTGTGTTTTGGGGTTTGCCTTTTGGTGGTTTTTTTTCTGGGGTTTTGAGGGGTTTGTTTTGTTTTGGGAGTTTGTTTTTGGGGTTTTTTGCAAAAGCTATATCTGTTTTACTTACAACACCAACACTCAGAAGAAACCTGCAACTACAGTAACCGAGGTCATTAATCAGTCCATAAAATTGTTCTCAAGACCTGGACAAAATTCACAGATTGTTCTAGGTTCACAAAGTTTTCACCAAACATCTGTAACAGTGTGGGGCAGGGGGAGTTCTAGAGTACTTAAGACAATTGATTTTGCCAAGATTATGTTATGAAAACTCAAAAAAAAACTATGATACATGGGTGCTCAGACTGTATATCTTAGTGTGCCTCCTTTTTATTTACTTTTAAAAAACAATTTCTACCTGGCAAATTTTAAATATTTTTATTCAGCCCTCTCCCCAAATAATCATCACTGTCCTACTTGCTCCTTTTCTCCCATAATAAGTTCCTTTTTTGACCAGCATCACATAGCTTCCAGGTATCATTAGCTCTCTCTGCACATATCACTTAGACTTTTCATAAAAGGCTGGAGGCCAGGACATCTTCAGTGTCTATGGATAGTGGTCCTGAAACACTAGGGCTCTGCTGATTTCCAGCTTCTCTCCCTACTGGCAGCAGTTTGACTGGGTGGTGTGGAAAGGGCTAGGAAGGAGGGCAGCCAAGTCACACACATGAGGCTTTTCAATTAATTTCTGTTAGTTCCATTACATAACTGCATATTTTGATAATCTTTCTCCATTCTCTCTTGTAGCCACCACATTTAAGACATTCTGGACAACAAAATAGAGTAAATACATTATTTATCTATTTTTTATATATCTCGAATCTCAAAAAAAAACCCAAAAAACTTGACACTTAAATTAGGAAGCCATGAAAATGCTATGTGTAAATGTACATTAAAAAAGTGTCAAATTAAGAATTTGCTAAAATTAGGTACACTCATATAAAAGTTTAAATAGGATTGATTCCTTATAATGTGACTTAATGATATGCAAAAAAGATAACTACGACAGCTTTTCAGTTGCAAGACAAAATTTAGCATGCTGGAGAACCAACCCAGCTCTAGGAAGAGAGCATGTACCTAGTACAAAATGAGTTTAACACACTCACTACTACCATACACAGGTGACTCTTAGGATGGCAGCACAAGTCACACTAAACCCTCCCATGCTGAGGAAGCCCAGCTTCCACAAACATACTGATCTGAACACGGCAAAAGCCTGCAGTCAGACACACCAGATGCTGGTCTGTTTTTCTCCTACCCCAACTCAGCACACATTTGAAACTCTGGTTTACCACCAGGGAGGGAAGTGGGTTGGTTTGTTCTGCCCTCCCTTCCCACTTCCCTCCCAGGCCACACATGAAGGTAATGAGAATGTATAATAAGAATCAGACAAAATGCCATTTACTGCTTCATATTCATACAATAGCTGCACTTGGATGTGGGCCTCCTTGCACAGGCACAGCATGAGAAGGAAACCCCAACCCCTTTTTTTTTCCAAGGCTGTTTCTCTCACAGGGACAGTTATATGCAATGACACTTAACTCTGAGGGTATCTTATATCCACCTGAAAAGCAGATTAATTTTTATTTTTGTCATTTTTCCAGAACAGAATAAACACAATTTTGAAAAGCGAAGGGAAGATTGCACACAACCCCCAAGGGCAGGGTACAGTCTCTTTATGTCCATTCATACAGCAAGGGAAGTGATGAATTTGTGGCCTTACTGCTTGCAAATTAACTTTCTAGTTGAAAACAAACATCTTCAAATACAGCTAACTACTCAAATACAGATGAGATACCACAGCAGCAGAGAAAAGAACATTCAAGGGCTCCATCTTGATACCCAAGGAACCAATTTCATTTACAGTGAAACATGTACCAGCTTTTACATGACAATGAACCTGCTAAAACTAAGGAAATAAAATATTTTTGAAAACTGCTGAATATAATTGCTCTCCATCCAGGTACAGCTCTTGGAGCAAAGCCTTTGAGCTGCCAGGACTGCAAACAGAGACTGTTTAGCAAAGGCAGTCAGCAGCTGGGCTCTGCTTTTGCTAGGAAGACAAGAACATCAAGTCTGAAACAGCAGATGGAGGAGTCTGAAGCAATTCAAGGTCATTGAGGGAAATGCTTTTATCTTGGCCCTGAGATAAATCAAGACAGTGTTGTCTCAGTTAATTCATAGTTGAAAAGTGGACTGAGATGTTAAGGAAAAGTAGAAGATCAATCCTACTGCCTCCTGCTGCTGGATTCCAGCTGCTTGCTGAAGGGAGGACTTTATACATTCACCATAAAGGAACAATTCTTCTTAAAAGAAATACTTAATTCTAAAGGTCACTCTACTTCCTAATGTAAATAACCCAAATAACAAAGGAGCAACAAAAGGCATGCCAGTATTTAACACAGGAAATGTTACCGAGATCAACTGCTGACTTTCTCATTTCTCAAAAAACCCAGACAGCTTAAGGACTGATATCTATTTGTTGGTCTGACCTCTTGGGTCCTTGAATCCACTTGATTATGTCCAAAGAAAAGTCTTTTAAGGACACTCGAAAATATAGTGGCACATGCTTCATGATGGAAAGTTATTCTTTTGCTCTTCATTCCTCTGACAGACAATCCTGGGAAGCTGCAAGTCTTGAGATCTCTTGATAAGCTTCTCCTGTAAGCACAGTCAGGTAAGCAAGGTCAAAAAGGAAACTACCTATAAGCCAATTTTTAACACTCCTTTTATCTTCTTTTTTTTTTTTTTTTTTTTAAGATTTACATTATACAGAAGACTAATGAAAATGTGTACAGTTTCTTGCAAAAGGGAAACATTTATCCACTTCTATGTTCTTACTTTTTTGCTTTAATGCTTTCTAACTTCCAGTGAACAAGGAGAAAAGGTAAAAAAAGTAAACAGAAATAAGTGATGAATCCTTATCCCAGACAGCTTCCTGTCCTGGTTTGCATCAACAGGGTCATGAAATGAAGAATGACACAATATGCAATAGTTCTCCAGCTTTGAGAAACATATGTTAGGGTGGTATGTACACTGCAGAATACTGCAGCCAGAGTACACAACTGGAGCAGTCAGGTTTCTACATGCAAAAAATATTAGAAAAGCATTTTAAGCACAAGCTTAACTTTTAACACATCTTTATCCCACTGAGGTCCTGTACCTTGAACTACTGCTTAAGGCTTAACTGACGCTTACTCCCTTCAAAAAGTACTAAAGTTTTGGGGTTTTTTTAAAATTTTCTTTCACATTCCTGAAGGGAAAATCCCAACTAGACCAAAGCTGGCATGAGATCACTTCCTGCTATGAATTTTCTTCAGATTAGCCTGGGACAAACTGTGCTCCTACACTTTTGAGTTTATTAGGTAGCTAATACAAAACTTGTGCTCTTTCTGCTTACCTCTGCCTGCAGTCTCTGTGAAAGGGTTGGACTATGCAGGGAAGGCAAAAGCATCAAAAAGTCCAAAGGATGGTAGCTAAAGCACATCAACTGCACAAATGAATGACAAGGAGGTTTTTGTCATCTTTGTAAGGTTCTGTCCCCCCTGCCTTTTTTTCCTCATTAACAAAAATCATGCGGAAAGTTTTTCAAGAGTGCAGAGATTCTTAGGATGAACTGGTCCCTCTTCCTCATCCTCTCCAGGCAATGTCCCAAGAACTGGGGACACAAACACGGCAAAAATAAGTATAAATGAACAAATTTCACTTTTGAAAAATTTTTCCTTTTTTAAAATTAATTTTAAATACTCCAAACAAACTGGTGCTGCAACTTCTCCTTTTCATCAATAGCAATCTTGATGTATTTTCCCTTATTGATGTCTGAGGAGGACTAGGAGACAGCAAAGGTAGTCAGATTATTACTTAACAACCCTAACCTGCAGAATCCCTTATTTTGATATGGATAAATTTATCTTGCACATTATTCCCTGCATTTGCATCCATTAACTTGGAGGAGCTGTAAATGGGGAAGGAAGCAGGGAGCATGGAGATAAGAGCGCTCCAGATGATGATTTTTGCAAGGCTGCAAAAGTATCATGAAACTCAGTGCATGTGCACTGTGTGGGGAGGGGCTGACAGAGTGGAGATGATAGCTTTAAGTCCTTTCCATCCTGCCCAATAAATCTGTGTCTGACAGATCCCCACGGGCCTATATATCATTTTCTTTTTCTTTAATTAGGAGACCAGCTGCAATTCCTTGGCCATAGCCCAGCCAAGCTTCCCATGCTCCTTCTGTAAGTTTCTCCAACAGATAGTACTGAGAAACAAAGAAACTGAGTACAAAATTTAGCATGTGACAAACTCTTCCATGTGTGACCTCTGTACCAGGCAGCCTGAAAATCTACATCATACATAAAGGCATTAAAAAAAAAAAATGGTTCTGGACAACCTATGAACTTTATTTCCCATCCAGTCTTTCCCCTTTTCCCATATCTCCACACATTATCTACCATTTCTGCACGATCTGAATGAACAAGAAGCACAGATTCCATGATAAGTATGTGCCATCTACAGTGGCATAGTTCCTGGTTTAATTCTGATGAAGATGCAGCTAGTTAAATACTTACTGGAGGGAAGCATACTGCCCCAGAGAATATTTTTGAGAACTTAATCCCAGAAGCAGGCAGAGGCCAGTGTCACAATTTACTTCTGTTCAATATATCCAAGATAATGAAATACAGCTTCCCACAATTATTTCCCTTCCCCTGTCCTCCAAGAGAAAAGTAACTCTTTCAGCTATCTCTGCTGGCTATCTTGGGGCTTGCCACTGGAACCAGCAATTGCCTGCAAGTGGTTGAAAATCCAGACTAAATCCAAATGGTGCATGTCAGTCTGCTACCAGTGAGCTGAGGAACACAGAAGCTTTAACTGCTGTGTCCTGTGTATCATCCATCCACTGCTGCTCCTCTTTCCCCCAGAAACAAAATTCTGGAAAAAAAAAAATCAGGAAATAAAATCATTCCGCAGCAGGTGCCATGTTTCTGTGGTATACAGGCACCTGAGATGCAGATCTGATCAAAGCTTGTCAGCTCAGGTTATCTTCAAAGCTTGGAACCCTTTGAATTTTCTTTTTCAGAGAAAGGTAAGGAACAAGGGGCTGCTGCCACTGTCTGGAAACCTCCCCAGCCTGACTGCTGCCACTTCCAGTGCTGCTCTGCTCTACTGGCACAGGAAGCAAAACGTACCCATCCAAGTCTATCCTCCTTGGAAAGCAGTCATGGGGATGCTCCTAAATCCATTTGGAAGCTTATTTCACCATAAGTATAAACAGCTTCCAGGAGAGGCCATATATTTTATAATCAGCTTAATTCTGAAAATACCAGACAGTTCTGGAGTAGTGTTTTAGCAGTACAGTGAGCTGGCAGTGCAAACAGGAACAGCTGAAATCATCACTCTCTCCTGCTCTCATCCCGAGTTCCACATCCCATTTCCTCATTCTATCTTCAGTCACATTCCCAATGTGTTCATCAGGGAAAAGCACTCAATATTAAATGCAGAGCCTCTTCAAACGTAATCAGATGGAGAATAATGGGTGGCATTATAAATTAATCCAAAGAAAGCCATTCAGAAGGACAGTGGAAGAATTTTTATGTGTGCAGTAAACAATCTTTGATTCACCTTGGCCTTTCAAGATAGTGATCAGACTGGATGCTAGTTTTTACAGGACACAGTGGGGGGAGATCATGCTCTACAGTCCTACAGACTGGTTTGATGTTCTGCTGTTACAATGATCGCCTCAGTAGTCAGCATGAGTTAAAGTAAAAAAATAAAAGAAAGGATTGCCAGGAATGACAAGTCTCTTAAGATGGTAGGGAGCACATTAGGCTGTTACCAAGTAAAGTGCACTTGAAAACAGTCCGTGCTATGATGCTTTGTTCTCTCCTATAAGAAGACATGGCAGGTCACAGGTTTGCTGTAGACAGAAAACACTGGTAAAGGCTCTTCCTAGGTTTTTTGACAGAAGCTTTACTCTCTCCCAGAGCACCACAGCAGAATGGGGAAATAGTGTTGCTGTGTTCCCCTGCTTGGTGCATGCTCTGCACTGGGGCACCCGAGCAGCTGAAGGCCTGGGCAAGTTGGACCAGACTCTTCATCTGCTGGACCTCTCAGGCACCTGGATAGGGAATGGCTGCCTGGCAAAGCCAGGGTCTGCTGGAACTGTCCTGGTGTGCCAAGAAGGAAGGTCGCCACGTCCACGTGGCAGGAGAGAACTTGCATGGGAGCAGGGGTGACGAGGCAGCCAGAGGGTGACAAAGGGCCCAGTGTGCCACAGGAATGTCCTGTCACCACCACCCCACGTGCACCAGGAGTCCACCCAGCAAACACACCAGCTCCTGGTCTTTCCTGTAAACCCTTAATTCATGACACAGCTCTGGCCCTCCCCAGCTGCACACAGGCAGGGCAGATACCAGGGCAGCACACATTAACAACTGCAGGTCCCTGGGGTGAGATTAGGCTCTGCCTAAGCCTTGGGGAATATCGGTTCCATCCAAAATTACCCTGATGTAGTTAGCTGAGGACTTAGATAATCAATTTGGTTTGCTGCTCAGACTGTACTTTGCTCCCAGTTATTCATCACTGCTCTGCTTAATTCACCATAAAGGAATTCCTGAGGAACTGCCCTGCCCCAGGAAGGCTCTGTTTATTCAAAGGAAAGACCAAAAGTGCCAATAATTGAATGATTTCACTTGGTACCGACTGCTTAATTTAAGCAGATTTCTTTAGCACGGAAATAGCTTTAGGGGAGAAAAAAATTTTAAAAATAATTAAAAAAAAGAAATTAAGATCAAGAATAATGAAGCTTTTTTAATTAGACACCAAAAAAAAAGGCTCCAAAGCTACAAGAGACCACACGCACTATGTACAATGGTTTGCTGTGGATGGACGCATTGGTGTTCCTGCAGAAAATACATGCTGCAGCAAAAGGAACCCCCATGAGGTCAGTACTGCTATACCCCTTTGGCTTTACACTTAATACCATTTTCCTGGAGAGCTGGGGATGACCAATGGAGAAACTGGTTCCTGTCCATATACTTTGATTAAACTTCTGCTATTTTTCCTTTATTTTCAAATTTTAAACTGAGGCCCTTCTTGTCACACAAGTTATGAAATATATTGGCTGATACTGGCAGACTACAACTTATTATAAAAACAACACATGCATTGACAATTATATTGTCTTTTTAATGTATTATAACAGTATAATGATATTTCCTTTCCCAGCATTTTCTATCCCACTGTAAGCAGCATTCTACTTCACAAAAATCAGCTGCTATAAGACAAATAAACTGTTGACGCTTTCAAATGATATTAGAACTCAATATTTGCAGAGCTGAGGTATAACATGCCAAGTAGAGTTTTCATCACTCTACCTGGGTGATTTCTGTTTAACCTTTTTATTCTCTTCTCAGAAATTCAGAAAAGGAGAGTTATGGACCAAACTTGTTGCAAAGCTGCAGAAAGGAAGGTGCACATTGAAAGTATTTCAACTCTAAACCAGTGATTACAGTAAAAACCTGGAATTTTATTTTCAAAATGCAACACAGGACAATATGAAACTGAAACTAAATAAGAGGACATTTGATTGAAGCATAGCCCACAAATTTTGCAGCATAATGATCTCCCTGATATCTTTGTTTTTCTTGCGAAGTCACATTAAAACCTATGTTACATAGGTTTTACAAATGTTTGTAAACCTATGTTTAAAACCTATGTTACATAGGCTAGACAAATAGATACTCCTCTACCACAGACACTTACTTGGCTTTATTTTTTTTAAATCACTTGGCTTAGTATTTGTCACTAGTCACATCTCTAAAAAAGCATCACTGCAAGAATTCTTTTCAAGAAATCCTTCTACAACATGTTGTTCCTGGCCTGTATCATATACTTAATGTCAGAGATACAAAATAATCTTTTCCAAATTATTTGCATGAAAGCTTCACACTCTATCAATTAAAGCAGGAAATTGAATGCTTAAAAAAAGAGCCCACATTCTGATTTTCCATAAAACCTCTGCTACTAATACACCCAGATTCACTCCATGCTGTGTTTATGATTAGAATCCTTTGCGGAAACATTGACTGGTTAATAATCATCTACATCTGCCACAATACCCCATTTATGCTCCAGCCTACATCCTACCATTGTTTTATTAGCTACCTTTGACAAAGGATTGTCAGAATTATTTCCTCTTTGTTTGCAGGAATAATCTGAGGATGAAAGAGAAGAAAATAAAAACAGAAAGGTGACACTGACTTGTAGTACAACTGGGGTGGCAAATAAAGAATTTTAAAGGTCTCTCACATTGTTGAACCACTAAAGCATGTTTATTAACTAGAATTTACAGCCTAGACCACCCCCTGGGTTTTTAAGGGTCTGACCTGACCTACCCCAGGTGGTTTGCCCTTTCTCAGGGTTCATCCCAGGAACGAAGCCCTGAGACCCTGGTGGCAAAGGGCACAGCTGTGTCACCTCAAGACCAAGAAGCAGTGCTGGCTGCATCCCCAGTGGCTAGCAGGGACCTGAGGCAGCTGGTCTCTGCAGAGCCCTAACCAAACCTACTTCTGTATAATCCATGACAACACAGCTACTGAGCCTGCAACAGGCATGGGGACAAGAAACCTCTGCAGATGTTTGCAGGTAAATGCACAACTTGGTTCATGATCAGTGTCTCAAAAACACTGATCCTCTAAATTCTTAAGCGCAAAATAAACATAAAACCTGGAGGTCTCTGTTTTTCCATAGATTGAAATAAATTGGTGGGATAAAAATGCAGTCTGTTACTTTGACATGAAAAAGGGGCGAGAAATGGACAAGGTACATTTTACAGGCAACATGGTTCACATTTATAGCCAGGACAGTTTCCAAACTGATTTGTCCTACCCCAACTCTTGTTTTGATCTTTTAAAAAACACACACACTACCAATTTCTTACCAGAAGTAACATGTCCTGCCCTGATCACCCTGGGCCTGGGGGCTGCCCTGGTGAGCCGAGGAAAGCCCAGAAAGACTGAAGGGGAGCATGTAGTTACAAGGCTAGGTGACCTTCAGCTGAAGACCTGCCACAACCTTTGCAGGGAGAAAATCCCCTCATGCCTACCTTGCAGGGACCCCTGCTCCCCACCCTGGGGAGGGCTTGGTTCTTGTCTTGCTTATGTTCGGGGAAGGAAAAAGCTGGGGTGCTCTGAGCTAAGGCAGACTGGGCTGACAGGTGATGTTACCCACCACAAATTACTAGAAGAGAACAACTAGTGCTACTGAGAGTTAATGAGTAGCAATAATAACAGAGGTAACATGATAACAGAGGTTGCCAGTTAGATGCCATCCTTTAAGTAGTCAGATTGCAGAGTTAACCAGAGGCAAAATATATTCCCAGCTGCCAGGTGAGAAGCAGAAGAAAAATGTATGTTGAATACATACAACAGGCATCTAAAGGCATCCAGTCTTCTGGAAACCTGTTGATGAAATCATTCAACTTATCTGGTTAGCTTTCCATGGTGCCTGCTGTATATTAAGGCATTTGATGCATCCAAAAGCACTAAAAGGAAAGAAAATCATAGCAATGTGCCAAGTATTAATCTGACCTTCACTTGTGAGCAAGATAAACACTGGCTCTACTCAAACTGCTTCATAATTTGTTTTGCCATTGCAAAAGGCAAGTTCTACTTCAGTTAATTTTGCCTAAGTGTTTTAATGAACCAGGTCTTACACATAAACATTTGACTATGTCAGAAGAAAGCAGGACAACAAAACAGCATGGTGCAGACCAGGAGAAATATCTGTGAAGTACAAATAATATATGAAAGAAAACAGCATAACTGTGCTGGGGCAGAATTGCCTTTTTCCCCAGTTGGTGAGGGGATGCAGCCCACCAGTCAAGCCTTGTGCCGAGCAGTGAAGGTGGTGGCATTGCCTAATCAAAATTTGCTAAGAACAGATTGAGGATTTCCCCTTAAGCAGGGCTAGAAGAACACATTGCCTGAAACTAACTTTTGAGTCAGTCCACAGAAAGGACAACAGCATCTTGCCTGCTGCCTACAAAAAAAAAAAAAAAAAACAATCACTAAAAGAAACACCTGTGCCCACATATTTGCAAAAGAGAGGAAGAACCAATGAGGAGACAGAGGAGATAAAGCAAGAGAAAAGAGACTGTGGGTGTGACCTGGGACCGAGCAGGGAAGGACACACACAGTCAGCTGAACCTCAGGCCCTTGGTGGCACCAAGCCCTGTGACTGGCACAGCACTCACCTGCTGCTCCCATGGGACGACATGGCTGTGCTTCTGCTATGTGTTTGCTTTGGAAACAGGAGCCCATGTTCACCTCTGGCAGCATCACAAGCTACACCACTAAGAATAAAACTGTACTTTCTTTTCATCTCTGAGTTATGTGCACAGCAATGTTCAAGTCCAACTTCCATTGAAACTTAGATGTCTCTAAACAAAGATTCTTCATGCTGTTCTCCACTTCTCCTCCTCTCTGTTACTCTGAAGTCTGATTGAGCAGCCCCACAGCAGGAGGACCATGGTTCCCAGTGGTCAGAAGCCAGGCCAATTTGAGGAACAGGCAGCAACCTCCAAGCCAAGGATGGTCACCAGCTGAACATCACGTACACCCACAGCCACAATTGCATGAATACCGGAACCAAAGAGCTGGCTTTTTGGAAAGGAAAGCAGAAGCTGTTGGCACAGTGCAGACCTCTCCACGCTGGGCCTAGAAGCAACATGGCCACAGTAGCAGATGTCCAGCTCCTGACTGCAGCAAATGCAAGGGAGGACCTGTCAGACCACTCTGAGGCCAGGATTGCTCCTCTACACCTCCAGCATTTCTTGCACTATGGGGGTGCCCAGCAGCCCACCCAGGCTTCTGTCCAAGCTGCACAAAATCATCCTGGGGACTGCACTAGAAACCAGTCTCTGAAAAACAAGAGCGGAAGATTCACTACCTCACCAACCAAATACTGTACCTCCAAGCACCATAAGGACATCATTTAATCCTGCTCTAGGATCTTACAAGGTAAGAACAAAGACAGACACATCCTGCAACAGTTAAAGCTATCACTTTGATTGGTATTTCACAGAACTATAAAGCCACATCATCTATTCAGATTCATGATGTCCTTGTCAGTTTCCAAACAATTTAGAAGAAACATCCAGTTCCTGCACACCTGCTCAAATATGCAGCTGCAGCAGGCAGTAGAGGTTGTCTTCCACACAGCCACTTCTGGGGAGACAAACGAATAAACTTCAGCATCCTACAACCACCACCTACATTCTGATTAATTAGGATTTAGATTAATTTCACTTTAAAGGGCTTAGATTTGAGAAAACATAATTACAAAAGTAGAAAACACAAATGAAATAATAGTGACTTGCTAAAAATCCTGCCTGTGAGGGAAGCAGCTCCTGCCTTCAAATACCAGATGCAATACCACTGGTTTGCATCTTCGATTACATTAACCTTCTCCAACATCAAAATGAAAAAGGGAGGGGAAATCTGTCTGGGAGGGGTTGTTAAAACAGTTTGATTAACAAGCAGGTCTGACAAGTCCAGCCAGATAACTGGACAAGACCACCTCTTCTCAATACAATAAATAAGCCCTTCTCTGTGACAGCATTAGTTCAATAGACATAACATATTCTGCAAATCAAATTAACTCAGAATTCACACCGTGCTTACATTCATACTATAAGTCATCTTAAATATCTGTAACTACAATAGTTCATGTAGTCTATCTCAGCAGAATCTCAGCAGAAGTGTGATTCACAACTTCACAGGAATGCTGGGGGAAGGTTTTTGCTATCACTTTGGATGTTGATAATTGTATTGCTGCTGAGAATAACTTGCAGGAAGGCAGCGCATAGTATACTAGATGAGTTTTCTGCAATTGTAGAAGCGAAAGATTTCCTCTTCTGAGTCCACCCCAAATCTATGAACCTTCTGGATCTGTTCTAATCATCAGGTTCTCGACATTATGTAAAGACTTATGTTTGCTGCTAACACATCAACAAGCTACTATGGTCAATAAAAACAATCCATTGGATGATGACACCTTGGTAATTTTCAAACTTCTTACAGAAAGAAAAGATTCTCTGTTAACCAAAAGTTTTGATTAAACTCTAGTGGTTAAGCTACAGTTTACAGCTACTGTTACTGTACTCTACAAGTACAGAGTGACAGATCACAAAGCAAAACCATTCTAAGAAAATTAAAGCTTAAAAAAAAACCCAAGCCCTGTACATCTTAGCACCATTTCTGTGCTGTCCCTGCATCAGACAAATGTTTTGCAGCCCTTCACACACCAGAACAATGGCTCCTGAAGTGACGGAAACGGCATTATCCAAGAATTTCAGCAACACTAGTAGTGCACTGTTTCCTGAAACCACTACAAGCCATAAACAACCATGGAGAAGTCAGACTGAGATTCCATTTTGACTCCATCTGTGCAGCAACTAAATAGTGCACAACAGCCAGTATTCACTCTTGCTCAGAGACAGAAGCTCTGCCACACAATCCAAACCTTGCAAAAGCACTGCCTGGACACCCACCGGATGGCTCTTGTGTGCTGGGCACATACAGCGACAGGCAAGAAGAGGGCGGAATTCACATTCTCTGATCAGAGTTAACCTAGTAAATTAACCAGTGCTCCAAGGTGCTGCTGCGTTTAGTGGAATGACCCAGGCATTTCAGAGACTAATTCACCCCCTTTTCAGTAAGTGTCAGAGATAGCAGCGTGCTCATATTAACTGTCCTCTTCTTGCAGTCAGAACATAAGCATGCCTCCTCTCTTGCCATGAAAATATGAGATACAATCTATTCTATGTGGTTGTTTCAGGGTTTTTTAAATCCAAATAACTCATTGACATTTTCAGCTGCTACGTTTTTTGGAAAATAAGCCTTTCCTCTTTAGTGACAAGCTGCACATCTTGCAGTAATTGAAAAAAGGACAACACCAGGTAAGTGCATCCTGTCTGCCTTGAAATAAGTTTGCTACTTCCCTTTACAGGAAGGTAAGAATCACCTGCATACAGGCATTACTACACAAAAGTTACCTGTCAGTAAGGAAAAGCCTAATTGAAAATTCAAATCATCTCTACATCTCATGGACAAGACCTGGTGTAGCAGTTCAGGTAGATATGTTACAACCTGAGAAACAAGGGGGTGCCATCAAGCTGTCCAAATTACATACAAGAGCTGTCTCATTCAGAGACAAATCTCAGTAGATTTTTTTTTACCAAGTAATTATAAAACTTAAATTACACCATATATTTATTTTCTTTCCTGTGCTCCCTATATTCTTTTTTCTAGCTAATTTTTCCATCTTTTTCCACCTTCCAAGCTAATTTTTCCATCACTTCTCCTCTTCCATTTTCCATTATTCTCACATCAACACCACAAATTTTATCTGCTACGCAACTTCTGCTATACACCCCATTCCCCAGCTACCTGTTCCTGCTCTGACTGCAGCTCAATAATAAGTCCCCAAAACCCATCCAGTTATCCATGTGAGGCAGGTCAGGTCATGCCCCACCTGGTTCACCTGAAGTGGCTTTCTACTGCAGGGGCTATTTTGAAGTTGGATGCTCAGGAACATGAGCTGCAAGCAGGGTTAGAACCTGTCAAAAGGGAGCTGCTATGTCACACATGCCCTGCCATCACACCTGCCTAGCTCTCCCGACTCCCTTATCTCACTGCATCACTCCCACAGTTTGTGTGACCTGGCCCTTAGGAGATGGACAACATTGTCTGCTACAGCTGCCTGCTGCCAATTTCCCAGACAAGGAGAGCTGACACGTCCCAGGTCCATGCCTGTGAGACAGACAGATGGCCGTGATGCCATCCAGGTTTATCCTGCTTTCTCCCACTCACATCCTTGGACTTCGAAGTTCTTCTGCCCACTCCAACTAGTGGAACATCGACTTCTGTTCCATTTCTTCATTCCACTTCTGCCATGGAATCAAAACTAGCTTGGAGCAGTCTTTAAACAGCTAGGTTTTTTTCCACTGTAATATTTTATTAAAGAAAACAAAATGCAGCATGAATATGAACTAGTTATTATGGAGGCAGTACTGATGCTCTGAAATCAGACAATATTAGTCTCCCCTACAACAAAGTCATTTGTAGCTAGCTGCTTCCTCACTTCAGAAAGTCCCCTAGGCTAAATGCACTCATGACACCCAAGTTGATGGGTGTTTGTCACCCTGAAAATAGAGAGGACAAACATGTCCTAATAAACAGCTGAGAGGAGCAGAGGAACTCTGGAGGTGATGCAAACCATCACGCAACCATGTCATACAGGAGAAGAGAGCAAGCTGCTGCCTGCCTGCCTGCCCTGCCTGCACCCCTTGCACCAGACCCTCTGCAGCCACTTCAAAGATTTGAAAATTTTGGGAGAAGGCCACAGCCTTTTATAAGCCTTTTCTAAGGACATTAAGAGTAGTTCACTCAAAAGACAACTCTTCCATGTATTTGGGCACCCCATTTTCCAAAGAGGGTTATCTTCCTACCAGCCCAGCCCCTCCAACAGGTGCTCCAGCAGATGCCAGCACCAGAGAGGCAAAGCTGGGAGGGAACCCCTTTCCTGCAGGTGCTCCAATGGCTCCTGGCTGCTATCTGGTGACCCAGGCAGGCCCCAGCACCAGCTGCAGCTCCAGCAGAAACCCCACCCGGGACCACTGCTGCTCCCTGACACACCCGATACTGCACAGCCTGTCTCCAAATGCTCCATTATCTTAACCAAAAACGTCTGAATGCATTTTCATGTGGAAACTCTACAGCAGCACAACGTCCAAAAGTCACACTCTCCTCCTCAAAAGTGCAAGGCGGGAGATTTGATTTGTAGAAGTCTCGTACAGAAATGTAAGCCCCATCATCCAATTAAACAGATAATGTATTACAACTCTTTATAACTTCATTCATTTACCATCTTCCTTTCTTTAGCCAGCAGTATCCCCCCTGTGTATTTACTCTTTAAGTTGCTGATTTTAGTTGATAAGTTCTTCTGAACATGCAGCACATTCTTGATCTCTACCAGAAAAGAACAGCTCCATCCTGTATTTTTCACATTGTTTTGCTTCACAGTTACTCCAAAGTCCACATTTCTCTATTTGACTGAAAAGCATGCCTTACAAATAAGTCACAGAATAAAACATAATGATGACAGCAGGTATGGAAAAAAAAAGATCTTTGAGAGTGGCTCAGTTTCCTTAAATACGCAGCAATTTAGTTTACATTTCTTCTCGTCATGCAAATCATCACTTTTGTGTTGTTATGGGAGTTTTTTTTCTCTTTTTTTTTTTTTTCAGGTACACATGAGGAAAGTAGGAATGACACTAAAACTAAAGAGATACAGCCAGCAATTTTTAAACCAAAGTAAAATAGTCTTTCATTTGTTAAAATGTTAAATATAATAATTCTTTCATCAATATTTCTAGAACTTTTACAGAATTACTTTGTCCATTTAGTTAAAAAAATACATAGATACTTTGAAGAAATAAAAAAGGAAGGACAAACCTCTGGAAAAAGAAAACAAAAATGGAATGCAGAATATTCTTTCAGTGTATATTAAAGGCTTGTATAAAGAGATTTTGGATCAGCTGTTGGCCAGCTTCATCAAGAATACATGAGAAATAAATCAGCTTGATTTTCAGTGACAAAATTTTTGTATAGATGACATGGAAAGCTTTCTAAGCATAAGAACAGCTAAGTCCAAGCTACTTTGGAAAGGTTACATATACAGACAAATTAGCAAAAAATAGCAGTGTGGGAGGAAAATGACCTCATTATCCCTTACAATGGTGCTAAAAGCCTCCAGTAACTGTCTGTGCCAAACTGAAACAAAAAATTATTGTTTCAAGTGTCAGTAGGTTGGATTAATTTTTTACATGAAATAGGAAAAAGCAAGATTTTCCACATAAATAATGCACAGTTTAAAACTAATGGTATGAAACTTTTAAATATTGTATTTGCTTTAAAATAGCCTTCTCAGATTTAGACTACATTTTGGGAAAATCCACAGTACAAATTTTCCATACGCTCCTCATAGAAGTGTTTGGAATGAACATCCGCTAGCTGACAGTACAGTTGTGCATTTATATATGAACTGATCTTCATGACAAAGATAGTTTTCTTAGGACATTTTGTTGCTTCTTGCCAAAATCTAAACTACCACTTCACAGTGTAACACTCACTCTTTTCTTTCCACAGTCTAGACAGAAGCAGTGACTCCAAAACTAAGGTTTCCAAATCCTTTCAGTTATAAAACCTCGGTATTGGAATTTCACAACATTTTAACTAATGAAATGGTTCTGACCAGGACTAATAGTTGGGGTTAATAACCCCAACTGTTTGTTGCAGAAGGCAACACTCAGCAATACAGTCAGATTGGCAACTCTGTCTGAGGAGGGCAAATCTTCTTCAAAGTTGCCTAAGTCAGAGGAAGAAGGAAAAAAAAAAAAAAGAAAAGAAAGGGCAGTGGATGAGTGCTGATCCAGATCCTATTGATGGTGCTAAAATTCCCCACAGTGTTCAGTTATGCCAAGACTTTGTCTTGGGAAATTATCACAGTTTTCTGCTATGGTAACTAGTTTAAAAATCAGGCTGTTTACTGCAGAATGCCACCTGCTACTGCCTGCCAAAGTACATCCAAACAATCACACAGGGCATATTATCATTACAAATGGGAATTATCATCTACAAACCCAGAAGTGCTGTGCTGAGAGGTATCATTATGCCCAGCTACATGCAGGGGGAAAGACAAGGAGAAGAGACATGGCTGCATGGACACGAAAGCAGCTCCACGCAGAATGATGGCCAAGGGGGAGTGGCCAAGGGGGGACAGGGCTCAGCTCCCCTAAGCACTATTGCTGCATCTTCTCTTGTAGGCTGTGTAATTAATTCAGCAGCAAGGGATTTAATGGGGTGCACTGTCTGTCAAAAAACATGCAGAAAAGCAGAAGCTGGTGAAGTACCATATATTGCTTATTGCATCACATTCTGCTTGTGAACTTGGAAGGGGACACAGTGGGCCATGCTCACTGGTCCAGTTAGGAGAGCCAGCCTTCAGCAGTGACCAAAAGCAGCAGAAACAATATTTGGGGGGAATTGCAGAAATATAGCAGTCATGAAGTAGTCTGTCAAAGACTGAAGTCTTTTTTTTTCTTTTTTTTTAACAAAAATATGGGAACTAATGTTTCTTTAGAAAGAAAAGAATTTGGTCACACAATCTGTATTATTCAGAAAATCAAACTAGACAATCACAGTGATCACTCCTGGTCTCACAATGTATTAATTTTTAAAATATTTTCATTCTCTCTTTTTCCCCATGAAATTCAAGGAACTTAGGAAACCCACCCTTCAATGCCTGGACTTTACTATACATCTTTCTTTACTGATTCTACAAAAGTCTTGGAAATCAAATATCTTTTTATTTCCAACTTCTGGGAATAATCAAAACTTTGTTCAACACTATGGCTTTTATTCCAACACACATAAATAGCTTCTTGACTTGCACAAAACCTGAAACCACTTTAATCAATCAGCTATATATAGTCTGGATAAATAATGAGTCTGAGATACTGGGTATACAGCCAATCCTGTGCTATTTGCTAATACTTTGATCTAATTTCACATTATATTAAGAAGAAATGAAAAATATTCTGGTGAAAAAAAAGGCAACAGTAAAGAAATGACAGCATGTAAAAGCTAGAGAACACCTACATTAACTAAAAATTCAACTTGCTCCAAAACATTTCAAAATACAGAAATACATATAGAGTTATCACAAAATTAGACACAAATGTCCATAAATTTATTATTTTGTTACTCCCACAGGAATTTGCTCCTGATTTTTCAGCAATCTGTCACTATATAAAGTATATTTAATAGCATTAGTAGACAGCACTACAGCTTCACTGCATATGTAACACACTGCTCCATTTTCTATGGAATCATTATGGCACAGGTGATTTATGTCTGTGCAACAGAAAGGGCTATTCTGTAGAAATATCACAGGAAATGACACACAGGAAATAAACCAACACAGACATCTTACAATCATTTCCTAAGCTCTAGCACAGCAATCTGCTGAGCTCCTGAAACAACCCAGATGCTGCTGACGCAAGGAATGAACAAGCACCAGAAAGGCTTCCCTCTTCCCAGGCTTCTGGGTCCCAAGAGGAGAAAAGGAAGAAAAGGCAACAAGGTATGGAATAGTTGGTTATTTGCAACCTGGAAATATGCTTTATTGGGTACTAGCTGCTCAGTCCTGCCATGGTTCATTTACGGTGGGATGGGGGAGGCCTGCAATGGCTGTGAAAACAAAAAAACTGAAGATTAATATGGGGTGAAGATTCAAGTAAAGGCTGGGGAAAAGAAGGTCACATTGGAGGCAAAGTTGCAGTGAGCCTCATGCCCAAGTTTTCTCTTCTTCCTCCCTCATGATAGGAGCCTTATAAGAAAAATGAAAACAGACTTTAGCAGGTCCTGCACTGATTGGACAAAGACTATAAGTTTTAACCTAAAGGACAGATTCAGACCAGATGTAAGGAAGAAATTTCCTGTGATGATGGTGGTGAAACACTGGATTGCCCAGAGAGGTGTTAGATGCCCCATCCCTGGCAACATTCAAGGCCAGCCTTGGACAGAGCTCTGAGCAACCTGATCTTGTTGAAGATGTCCCTGCTCATTTCAGACTTTTAAGGGTGATCTCTAAAGGTCTCTTTTTTTTGGGTCTCAACCCAAACATTTCCATCATTCTGTGATTTTATGAACTAACCCTAGCACAATTCACATAACATCCTATTAGCATGTGTTATTCTGCTAAGGCTCAAAAGCATCTCTTCCCTTCCTATAAGCTCCAACTGTGTCAGGTAATGGATAGAGTAAAAATTCAGTTCCTGTCCTCAACAGCACTTATTAGTTCAGATTACAGCAAGATATCAACAGATGCAAAGAAATAATTGTGTTTCAGTCAGGTTTGGCAATGTGCAACAGAAGACCACATCCTGGAAACCAGATGAGCTCAATAACATTTTAACATGAATTTTATTAAGTAATGCTAGGACATACCTCATGAGGATTTAAGTGAATGCACAGTAGAGAAAACTGCTTTCCTTCCAAGTAAACTTTACCAGTTAAAAATAGCCAGAAAATGAAGAAATATCTCAGCATACTATTTCATTATTATTCAATATTCTACTATTCCCACCCATCCTTCAGGATATATATTATTTTCCATTAAAAGGATGTATGAAAGTTGCATATGCAAATTGCTATACAGTATAATAGAAAACATATCTGACATTGGTGCCATATGCGAAGAATCTATGAAGCATTCCCTATTTCTATGGAAAATAGAGCAGAACTATTCTATACTAATTTGAATACACAAGGGTCTACACAAGCAGATTACAGTACTTTAAATGTAATTATTTCTTGTAATTCTTTTTCTTATCCACTAAAGGAATTAGCAGAACTGTTTCAAGACTGCAATCAGGAGAACATCCATGTCATTCCATAACACTTTTTTTTTTTCAGACAGATGTTTTCCTCAAAAGTTTTCATTATTCACAAATAATACTGGTTTTATGACTGTATAGCTTAAGTCAAGATACTGTTAATTTTCCTCTTAAGTTAGTTAGTCTGCCAGTAAAAACGCCCTTTCCTGTACACTAAAAAAAAAAAAGGGAAGTTAAGAAGCTTTGAGAAAAATCAGTACAAAATTATGTGAAACTTCCCACTGCAAATAAAAGTATGAGTTCTTCAGGTAACTGAAGAAAGTTACCTAATACTTACACTATTGCTTATAAATCAAGGAAATGTATAATACACAGATGCTGTATTAACGCTCAAAAACACTGTGGGTGAAATCTTGGTCCCATCAAAGCTGACGCCAAACTTCCTGCTAACATCCACAGCAGCAGAATTTCACCCATTGTGCCAACTCAGAAAGCAGAAGAAGCTTTGAGATGTAAAACTAAAACAATAAAATGAGATTGCTTTAATCACGACTTCTGATGTCTTCGACCATGCAGTTTCTGCCCCTCCCCCTGCTATGCCAACAAGCTGAAGGTTCAGTGCCTGGGTAGTTGATTTTTCACTCCCTGTGACAAAGCTTTGGACATTGCCCTTCCCCCTGTTTCATGCCCAGCAAAACACAACACAGCAGCTCTTACACCAGTTGCATTTTAATAGTGCAGGAAAAGACCTGCAGCATTAAAACTCAGTTTTGCTGTGACTCAGTCAAGAGCGCTGCACTTCCTTGAACTGGGGTGGGTTTGGTGTTTTTTGGTTTGATTGGGGGATTTTTTTGAGGTTTGAGGGGAGTTCCTCAGTGATCAGTATGTAAGGGATCTTGCAGGGGAGTGGGTGGCACCATTTGGCTCTGGTCCCATGTCAAAGGGTGTTTTGCAACTACATTGTCACCTCTTCAGATATGCTGGGAGACTTCAAAGGAACAGCACTTCTGGAAATCAAACGGCTCGATAAGGCCAACGGGGGAAACATACCTAAAAGCCAAGTATCTTTTATAAGAAACTGGACTCCAGTGACAACTGCTATTTATACACAAACTACCCACTCTGGGCAACCTAAACAGCAGCTGTATCCGTGTATGAAAAGCAGAGCTTTCACAAAAAACCTCAATGAATAAACTGAGGCAACATTTACTGGCCCAGCCACCTGAAAACAAACTTTGCAACACTGTAGGAATATCTACCAGATTAGCACCACTACAAGGAACTGCAATGAACTCCAGCTCTAGTGAATTATTATGCATTACATTTTCCTTTCTGAAAAAAAAAAAGAGGCATTTTAAACTAGGTTTATAAAAACTTCAAATTTGGCACAGCTGTTCTGTTCAATTCAATTCAATCAATAATTACTTTTTCCATGCAACATCAGGCAGACAGAACAGTAATTCAAATTTCAGTTCACACAAATGCATGCAACATTTGCACTGGACTAAGTACCAAGTTTGCTTGCAACAGCAAATACAAAGAGGCAATGTTTTCTTGGATGTTATCCTTTAGAGCAGTTAAATCCCCTGTAAACTTCTTTTTAATGCTGTTCAAAAGGCTCTTCTAAGTTTTGCAAGGCATGAGCATGCTAAGAAGAAATACTGACTCAGTTTTGAAGTGAGGATTCTCAATACCCGCTACCCATTATTTTCACTTCTGCATCTCCAATTTCTAAGATAATTTTGCTATCCTATTTAATATTATCCTGTATTAGACAGTCAATTATTTTAAAATGTCATTCTTCAGTATAAAAGTATAACATGGTTTCCAAGAGACTACTTTATATGCAAATTCAGCTGATGATTGTACAGAATATTTGATGTTCACAATTTTAAGAAAAAAACCCAGACCTCTCTGATATATCAAGTAGAAGCATCCCAGTAGATCATGCTGTAAGACTTCACAGGGCACAGGAATGGTGGAACACAAATGAGAACCCATCCTCAACCACGGATGTTCATCTCTGAGCAGACAAAGAGCAGCAGCCGTGAGAACACCAAGCAAGGATGTCCAAAGACTGTTGATGACAGTGCTAAGGCTCAGGTGGGAGAAAAAGCATCTATCCAGACTAACAGTGACCTCAGTAAAATGCCTCTCAGAGAAATATAAACACAAATACTCCTTCTGCTCCCATGCTCACACACAGAGCACCACTGTTTCCACTGAAGGCCTGCCATACACACCAGGAAAAACCTGGAGTAATGCTCTGTGTATCAGCTACACAACCAACACACACCTTGCCCATGTTACAGCAGGAGAGGATGTGCTCTCCAGAACGATGGATGAGCTACATCTTGCTAGCTGCAGAGTGAGAGCAGACACACTGCTAATTAGCCCAGTGGGGTCACAGGTCAGCACTCTATGTGACTCCCTGGGAAGCAGAGTTCCCCCTCCCATGGTACCATGGTCCATGGAAAATGGTGACACTTTGATCCTTTCACCCCAGCACTCTTCCAGCACTGCCAGCTCATAGAGATGTGAAACTGGATACACGTAACAGGGAGAGCTTCCCTGTGGATGGAGGTTAGTATCCTTAAACTTTGTCAGGCATGCCTAACTTCTTAGTGCCATCTTTAGTAAGGCTGGTGATCCTTGCTGACAGTGTGGACCAACTGTGGATGTGCATGGGCACGTGTAAGCCATGGTGCATGAAAATGTGACAGAGAACAACAAGGAAACAGGAAAAGCAATGTACAACTAGGAAATAAGGGTAGGCTGTAACTACAGATAGCTAGCTTTGGAGACAGTAAAATTATCTAACCTTGAAGCCTTTAGGGCCTTATATATTTCTTACGGGATAATACTGCAAAAAATGCATACACCAGATTGATTTTCTTAGAAAATCAGTTTCTTAGGAAATTACTGACTTTATCCACTACTGTCTATCAAAAAGAAATTGGTTTCTGGATATAGACCTTAACAGCAGACCACAAGTCTCCCATCAGTACACCAATGATTTCTTCTGCTTCCTCTACACTACTCATGAACAGGCACAGGGGTTTGCCCAAATAGCCAGAGTTTCTTTCTGTAATGTCCCTACTTCATTGTTGTAAGAAGGCTGAACACACACTATTGGTACCAACATTATATATTACTGAAAGTTTTTAAGACTACTCCATTGCATAGTTTTCATCAAGAGAGTGGTGAGTCTTCTTCTCATGTTTGTTTTGCTTCCTGATCATTCTATCACAAACTTGGTGGGGTTTTTTCCCTCCTCAGGCTACAAATCTTTTTGGCATTTTCTCCTTCTATTGACCACATGAATAATACTTTCACTTGCAAAGGAGGCAAATAACCTGGCCTTGCTTTTAATTACACTAACCTGGGAACAATTTTTGCAAAAGTCTACAGATGGAATGCTGCCCCTTTCCAGGCATTCTCTAGGCCGGCAAATCAGTGCAAGGTCTTTGCAGGGTATCAATGCCTTCCTCATGAGATTAAGTTTTAATCCAGCACTATCTCCCAAATGTACTTAGCTGGAATACTTCAAGAAGTCCAAGCAGTTACTAAAACTAACAGAGCCTGCACAACTCTGTCTGTATGAATGGCTGCTGTAACAAAAGTCAGCTACCAAAAAAAAAAAAAGCAGGAACAATCAAATATGTTACTCATAGAGTAATTTCAGGTTGAAAACTGAACAGATGGCATTTGTGAGCTTTATTCAATATCTTGGCCTTTTTAATTAGATTCCTGTTCATGTCAGTCTGCAGGTTTACAGCAGGAGACCCCAGATTTCAAAGTAACCTTAGGAATCCCATTGCTCTTTCTGATAGAAACCACTATGCCAGGAAACTGCTGCAGGCACAGCTCCTGCTGCTTCCACCACAGGAACTCATCAGCAGGTAATTAAAAGAACCAAATTAAAGGGATAGTCCAAAAATGCAGCTACGCCTTAGCCAAAATGCAAATTAGAGCTTTAATGCACCACACTGCTTTATAATTTTAGGATGCTTTTGGTATGTTTATCATTAGGAATCTGTATACCGTAATTTTCTCCTTCATGCCTTCACGTGGTTTGAAAATTCACCTTCTACCCCTGACAAGATTGCCATGGGTTTTCACTGCTTTTTGGAAAGCTGCACATGGGCGCAATGAAACAAAATGAAACACAACATACTGACAGATAAAAGCTTAACAACTTGCAAAGGAATAAACAGTGCATCCCTCCCAAAGCACTGAAATGTGGCAAAAAGCACCAGCAGACTCCAATGCTTGTGGGAACAAATGCCCCAACAGATACGAGTGTCATTAAATTTTAGAATCAGGTCCAATACTTCCTTTTATCAATACAGGTCAAGCAAAACCAATCAAACAAACAAAAAACACCCAGACAAAACCCCACAAGCCCCCAACAGATTGGCTAATACAGCAAATTAGGACTTTTATAAGTGCTGCAGTGCATAAAATCTCAGGGACGCTTTTAACCTATGGCAATAAAGAATGGCACAGCACACTGGAATAGTAAGTCTAATTGTATCAATCAATGGCACAGTTTCATAGCTGTTCTTTTATCAAAATCAGTTAGAAGTTGACTCTTTTTGAGCTGTTTCTTTGTATTACTTCACCTTTTTGAGGAGGGAAACCCTAGAAGACCTTCTATACCTGTTGTAAACATGCTCTACAGAACACTGACCACATCTGCAAGTACATTTTCACTTTATAATATATCCTGAATGTATAAGCTGTATTAAAAATAGCCTGTTTTAGAGAAGAATGGGCCAAATACTCTTCTTGCCAAACAACAGCATAGGAAGAGTTTTTGCATATTTGCTTCTGCGGCATGAGTGCCCTAAATCCCCTGCATGTGGCAAAACCCTAAGTTGTTACAAAATATAGCAATGCTCCACTATGTACTCGTTTAAAAGAGATGAATGGGTTACAAAGGAAACTGAGTACACAGGGATTAATTTTTAGGTGTTTGAACACTATATAACAATCAGGTCTAATAATCACCTGCCTGGTATGTGTCCATGAGGGGAAAAAAACCCCTGTAATTCTGCAACAGATTCCCCTTGCTTATTCAGCACAATTTTGCCCCCAGGTATTTTGTCTGGAAAGAAAAACAGTTCTGTCCTAGCATGGAATGAGACCGAATCCCTCTGAAACTGCATCCCTTGCCAATGGATGTGATTGCGTCGGACAAACTCCTGGGGGATAAAAATGAACAAGATGTGTTGAGGTCTAACCATTTTCCTTCCCTGCAGTGTGCAAACTGTCCATGGGCCTAAACTTTCTAAAAGGTGGCTTTGTTATGGTTGTGCAGTGGATTCCTGCTACAAAGTCCAAATGAGTCTGGATTTTGTGATAACTCGTAGTATACATGGTGTAGTAGATAGCACAGCATTGGCAACAACGTGAAGTTCCTTCTGTTAGTAACAGCAAATAATGCTGAAGCAATTAAAAATAATGAAAAGTTGAATAAACACCCTCATCACCGCTTTACAGAACATCATGATTAAGTCTTTTAAAATCTCTAAAACAACTCCTTTATTTCAGATGACAAAACTAAACAGGATGAAGGAAACTTAATCTATCATAAGCTCAGTTGCACCAGGTTTTTCAAACCCTCAACCAAAGCACCTCTCTTTCTCTCTCTCTCTTGCTCTCTCCCATGCCACTTACAATGTTTCTAACTACAGCAGACAAACATCTGATGATCTCTCAAATTAAATGGCAATGGCATTTAGTCCTTTAGGTGAGACATCAGGAATAGGGCTCTTTTTGCTGAAAATTTTCTGTCTAATTCTGGAGCAATGCAGTCTACGCCAGAAACTGCTCATCCTTTCTCTCTCCTTTGATAAATTTACCACATCATAACGCTCTTGTGAGCTAAGCAGAAAAAACCCTAAACCCCTCCCTTTCCCTGCTATGTATAGAAAACTGCATTCTGCTGTTTACAGATTTGGAGACTTGTCTGGACTGAAGTTCTGTAAATACAATCTATTTTGAACTCACAAGCATGAAAATTTGGATTAATGTCTTGAAAGAAACAGTTCACATAGGCCTGTGCTGATGTTCTCTATTGGCTGATTCTACAGCCTCAAAAACACCCAACCAACATGAAACATTAAGCAATACGGAACATTAAGACCCAGGGATTAAACCAAATTTTAACCTGGTTCTATCTGACTCTTGGCCTATAATGTTTCATAATGCAATTTACTCACTCAGAAATAAACAAACCTACAAAATAAGAACAAGCATAACTTACATAATTTATTTGCTCTCTAAATGTCCTCTTTCTCTCTGCATCATGAGCGAAAGCACAAAAAGGGGAGGAGGTGTCCTTGTGGCTTTACGAGCTGAAGAACTTCTTGCTGGAAGTCCCTATTTTCGAAGCGCTGGCAATCTGAAAAGCAAAAATTGTTTTGTTAACACTTGTATCCCTAGATACAGAAAATAGAAATAAGGTTTGTTCTGAACCACTGCCAACTTCATCATTAACCTCTCCTATGAACAAGCCAACAGCTCTCATGCAAAAAAAACAACTACAAACATCTCCACTCAGTTCATACCTCACTTACGTATTCTGCACTGACTGCTCACAGGTAGAAACTTCTTTCTACGTACACATGGAAAATAGAAATCAATAAAACAACACATTACAACCACGTGCTTCAAGAAGAGCTGTTGTTAAGCTATCCAGGTTTCCATCTAGGAAACACTCAACCAGGAAAGATGGCATGAAACAGGTCAGCACCATCATAGTCCCTTTCCTACTGTGGTGGCCCTAACCACAAACTGTGTCTGTACCACAATAGGATTGCCTGTTTCCATGTGTTCATGTTTAAAGTTTCTATCAAATCCCAGCAGGCAGGACCTCTGCAAAATATCTGCACATCAGATGCAAAGATCTCACAGGAAGTTCTCTTGCACCAACCAAGCCAGGCTCTGAAAAGCCAGCCACTGTTATTGAGGAGACTGATGTGGAGCAACCAGCTGCTCTTTTGCCCACGTCACCTGAAAATGCTAAGACAGACACGAACCATCCTCAGTGCATGTGCATTGAACAAGCTGAGTGACTAACTGAGTTCCCAAAAGCTGGCAAGGAGAACTTCATGCTCTACAAAGTCTGTCATTTTCATTCTGCAAAGTGTCAGACTGTATTATAATATTTTCTCTGATGTTCAAATTGGCTCAGCTGATTTTAAACAGATTCTTCACAGCACAAAGCACCTTGTCATAAAAATATCCTGATATCTACAATGGTTAAGCTGACATATAACATAATTAAAACTAACACAAGAATTTTATCATATTCATGCTTCCAAAGGCAGTAGAGTTAGAGCAAAGTCCTAAACTGACTTCACTGAAAATAAAGGCTGTTCCATTAAAATAAAATGCAAACAAAACAGCAAATAACACAAGCTGCAAAACCATACAAAATGGATGAATTAACAGCGGGTCAGCAAAGTAAAAAGCCGTATCAGGCGGCAAGTTACACCCAAGAGGAAATGTGAGTAATTAAATGCAACTTATAATCCTTAGTTGTTAGACAAAAAAAAAAAAAAAAAAACTTGTTAAGCTCCAAATACAACACACAGACACACTTTGCTGATGGGGAAAGGTTTATCTATTTACACAGAACATTTGGAGCTCAGACCACCAGAGCCCTCCTAATCATGGCTGTAAGACACACAGAGCCAAGAGCTGCAGGACAAGGCTGCAAGTGCCATGATTATGGCATTCTGATAACACTGCCTAATCCATGTGTCACAGATACTGTCTTTCCCACAGTTCATAGCACTGCTACCGGGCCTGACCTTTATTTTTTGTCATACTTCCTTTTCCTACACAATGGCACAGCATGGCTCCACTCCTCAAAGCCACACAGAGCTTCCTTCACCATGGGGTTCAGTTCCTGAGCACCAGCAACAAAGACTCAAAACCTGGGGCAATAGCTTACTCTCTTCTGTAAAATCTCTGAACTGAAAAGTGCCTTTTTTCTTCCCATGTTCCAGCTCACTGAAGAGTGCTGCTTGAGCATTTTCCTTTTCAGCTGGAACCACATTTCCAGCTCTTCACAGACATGGCTTCTTCACTAATGGTTTGATAGACACGGAGTGGCACCTAGCACAGAGCTAAATATAAGATCCGTGTCAGGATATATGTGTAATTTCACCAATGCAGAGTTAAACTCTGCCCTCACGGGCAAACCTGACCCTCCTGGATTTTTGCTGGCCCATAACTATAGGGCAATGCAGCTAGCTGTTAGCTAATACAGCCAGGGTAATCTCATAATACTCAATCATTACAGATTTGTACATGTACAGCTAAAACATCTCTATCTGCATTGGAACAGGCAGAAACAAGAACACAACATGTATAGCAGGCAGGTGGTATACTACTTTTGATACAAAAGAACCAATTTATGGCAAAGTATCACAGGAGTACCCCCCCTACCAGTCAGGTCTTACTTGAACACTTATTAAGGATGATGCCCTGCTCTGTTTGAAGAAAACTTCCTGGCCAGGGTAGAGGGCCAAGTTTTTTGAAGTGCTTCCAGCACTCCCAGTAAGCTACCTCTTAGGGAGGTCACAATGCTCCCCCGCAAGCAGTCCATCAGATATTGAAGGAAGTCTGCCATGGTGAATACAAACTTTCCAGAAATGTTCTGCCAGATCTGCAATACCTATCTCCCTGGGTCTTGAATAATAAGCTTTAACATAAGAAAAATCTATAGGGTAGAATATTGCTCCAGACATACAGATCTTTACACATTCAAGTATCTTTTTCTAGCAGGCTAGGAGGAAATGGGCATTTTGTACCAGTGATCTTACAACACTCCTCTCTTTTTCCTTTCCCCAAAATGTCCTCAATACCAACAATTCCCACTAAACTTCTACCAAAGGCAAAGTACTTCTGAAGGAATCAATCTAAAAAAAAAAAAACCAAACTTTCATGTGTCAAAAAAAAAAAAAAAGATAAAGTAATACCTAAAAAAGAAAGAACTGCTGTACTAAAGTAATAGTCACCTCACATAATAAACCTCACACAATGAATGTCACACATCCCAGACTCAGATTTTTGACTTCTGCCAACTAATAAGGACAAAAACCCCATACACTAAGCATGGCATATATAACACCCTAGGCTCTGTCATTTAATGAAGGATAGACAGGTAGGCATAGCTGTGAAAATCTTAACAGCATAGATTAGGCAGTATGTGCTATGGTAACAACCTTGGTTTGTCATTCATCTTTTGCTCACACTTCCATTTTCCTGCTGAACAGGGGGTACACAAAAATAAACACCAGCAAATGGCTAGCAGGCATGGCACTGAAGCAAAGTCCTTAGTACAAAGATACCACGGGCCCTTCCAGCTCTACTGTAAACAAAGAGTGAATTACATTATACACACAATAGGAACTCTTAAGTCACAGATGTAGTTCCTCAACTGTGATCTGGGAAGGGCTATGCAAACTCAGGGCAGGTGCTGTCTTCACAAGCAGGGAGCAAACACCGACTGATGGGGTTTTTGGGGTTTTTTGCTGCGTTGCCAGGCATCATCACTATAAACTATAGCTCCTGGTTAAAGTCAGTGTACCATGACAAGGCGCTGAGCAATTCAGGAAGACAGCTCTACGGACACCTCCATTCCCTTGACCTGCAGTATGCCTGTGTCAAAAGGGAGGCATGAGCTGCTACCCAACCTCAACTGGTCTGGCAAGAAGGGAGCAGAGAAGTGACGCTTATTATTCATGTGGTTCCCCCCAGGGTTAGCTACTGGTAGATAAACCAAGTACAGCACAGCACCCTCTTATAAATTGCGCTGCAAACAGCTCTACAGGATACACATCCAGACCTTGCCTTGTCAATCACCAGAGAAAGAGATTTTAACTTCATCTGTGACATCTACGTTCAACCGACCACCGGTGAATAGCTTGTGGCAGCAGTTGCAGCTTTCTGCAGCAGTCCATCAGTTTGCTCCACACAGTTTTCTTGGGTTGCCATCCCTCCCCTTTCCCCTAGAGAGATTTGGGGATAGTCTGCAGGTCAGATGTACTACCATGAAAAGCTGCTCCAGCTTACAGAAAACAAACAAACAAAAATCCTGCAACTTTTTCAGCCCCATTGAACAACTCTAAATGCACCATATGTCAGACTGGACACAAGAGAGTATATTCACACATTCAGCATATAATCAGCTCCTGGGAGCCCAGGCTGCCCAGTGACACACTGAGCTTCAGCTCTGCTCAGGGGCAGCAAATCCCCTGGTCCTTGGGAAGGGACCATTGACTGAGCACATCCATTCAGGCTGCCCACAAAGGCAGGGCAGTGCCACAGCATGCAGCTCTGCCCAGAAAGCAGAAGCTCCCTACAAAAGGAAAGCTGGACTTCACTTCCCTGTGCCTGGGTGCTTGTTTCAGGAAATCTCCCATTCCCAAGCCAAGTTTCAGGACTACCCTTACTTCCCTGTCAGATGCAGAACAGAGCCAAGCAGATACATACGTCTGAGATGATCCAAAACATTTATTTCCCCAACTTTCTTGCTATTTTCAAAATGTGTTTCTGAGAGTACTTGATTTTTTTTCTTGTTTTTGTTGATGATTCACATTTCAGAGGCAACACACAAACAAAAGTTCTGACCTTTATCCTAACCTTTGACTGATCATATGAGAAAAAGGAACATCTTTTTAACACTACCTTCCCTTAATAAACTGATTCTACACAAAAGTAACGATCATTCTCCAAATGCTGTCTCTACTCAGCAGTTTAATTAGAAAAATGATCATTGATTAATGCACTTGAGTTACCTGAAGAAGGCGTGACTGAACACAGATCACTCAACCCCAGAGAAATGTACATTAATTAGTTCTGCATTAAACTGCTTTCCTCTTTATTCAACTTCAAAAGGAGCAAAACTCCACCACACAGCAACAAAACAGCAAGCTTTCAGTCTTAAATTTCTGAGATAATTTTTATTTTACTTTATTCTTTAGGAAGTCTCACATTTTCTTGCCTTGTATTTCATAGTTAACTACTTCTGTTTTTTCTTTTTTTTTTTTTTTTTTTTTTAATTATTGTAATTTTACAATATAAACACACCAAGCCTGGAGGTTCAATATGCATTTAAAAAGCTATGCCAAAGACCTGCAGTCTTGAATTAGCTGGCTCGGGAAAGGAAGCAGGAATGACAGTGATACTCGATGGGAATGTGCACAGCATTAAGTGCATACCACAACTGAAACCAGGTGTACTCCCAGCCAGCTAGTGATTTCAGTGTCCCCACCTAGGAGAACAGGCAAAGAGAAAACTCATTAAAAGGCTTCCTCACTCTTTTTTAAGATCTCACTAAAATTCCTCCAGCCACAGGCTTGTCTACAGCCTGATCATGAGACTTTTACCCCCAAAAAGCAGTTAAGCCTTCCTTGACTGTAGCTCTGCACCATAACACACGCTGCCCTTGGTCTGGAAAAGCTAATGCTTCATCTGCCCTTAGAGCCACAATTCTGTCTGCAGATGTCCTGAACAGTCTCAAGGACTGGCTAATTTTTCTCTTTCTGTGAAAATCCCCTCCTGGTCTCTACACATGAATAGAAATCATTCCATATCATTACTTTCTCCTTGCCCACTGCCCTGTGACCAAGGTAGGCACCATTCCCTTACCACAGGTAGAGGACAAAAGCCCCAGGGGATTTCAAGCAAATAATCCTCCTGCCGCTCTGTCTCCCTTTGCCCAGGAAAGTCTCCTAAAAAGTGGCAGGTAGAGTTGGTGACTCAGCTTTAGGAGCAGCCTAATCCTTCTCCTGGTCACCAGAAAGTGGCATTAGGAACACAAACATGGGGCAGACCAGAAAACCAGGCTCAGCAGAAAGAGCTGAGCTTTCCCTTCCATGTCCTAAATTACATGCTTCATATTATCTCTTCTCCTGTGCATGCTTCTTCCCATACTTGGCATTATTGATTCACTTTCAAAGTACAAGCTACCGCTAAGGATACAACATAGCCCCACAGACTCCTGGTACAGGGTTAGAAAGAGTTTTTCCATCGTCCTCTGTCAACTTAATACATAATCAATACATGGCTCCAGCAAAAGTCAAGAAAGAAAGCTGATGCTGCATTTTAAGATTTACATTTAAAATTTACATTTTTAAGAAAGCTGATGCATGCCATTTTAAGAGCATCCAGAAGCAATCCACTGCAAAACCCTCCCCTTCTGCCATAATCCCTGGTGGTGGAAAGATTTTTTCTCAAATTGTTTATTTCAAAGTTATTTCCTCATCAGCTATGGAGAAAAGAAAACAAGTGTGTTGTGTTGTGTTATTGCAAAGGACTAGGAGCAGTAACTAAATCTTACTGAGGTTTCTGATGGTTTTGCCAACACCCATAGATCACTTCAATGATAGTTTTGAAAGCAGGATGACCAATAGGGAAAGGACAGAGAAACTGAGAACTGAGCCTGATCTGTGTGAGATCCATCACAAACCACAGCTTTCTAGTGCTAAAGGGATTAAAGCTGCATAGAGCACAAGTGATAGATGCATAAACCCCATCATCAGCTTGGGACTCTCAATTTCAAAACACTTTTGCAGTGAGGCAACTTAAAAAAAATAAACACACCTAGCCAGGCAGAGATCAGTCATAAACCTTTTCTGAAAGGGAGATGAACTCTCTTATTGTTATTTAAAGCAACACTATAAATCAGGCCAGATCTATATAAAGCAAAACTATGGGCTTAAAGCAACAGTGGCATTATTCTGTCAGAGCTCAGGCTGAACACCCCAGGAAAGATACACTATATCTGGTAATGTTCAGGGCCAAAAGAGAGAAAAGCCCAAAAAACCCCAACTAACCCAAAGTAAAAAATTAACAAACCTACAAACAAACAACACTCCACCCCCCACAAGAAACCCTTCAAAATAACTGAAAATTGAAAAAAGCTGGGGATTTCTGTGAAATTCTCTATGAAGCTAACAAAAACCAGCAAAAATTGCATATATAGAAAGGCAAGCCTCATATTTTCTGTAAAGCTACCAACATTATCAACAGCTCATTTCTCACATTTGGTGATAGATACCATATTTAACAATTAGATATCTACATTTTACAGATCACATGCAGGAAGATATGATTCAGAAAATACTCTCTTACATTTTCCCAAGTATTTTATTTTCCCTCTTCCAGAACAGTCATCTGGTATAAATTTTTAGACCTTACATCATGCACAAGAAAATAGCCTAGTATTTTAATTCTGCTTTTATATCAGAACATTCATAATTGATTAAAAGCAACAGAAATAGTGGGGGGAAAACAGCTTCAAAGTATTAACCTGAAATATAGACCCAAATTCAGTCTCCTTTTTTTAAATGTTTTGAAAGAAAATCAGCACATCAAGACAAACATAAAGAAAAACATTGAAGCTTCTCTTTGTTACCTCAGCACCCAAACTCCCTGGGTCACCCATCATTAATTCCATCTGACAGGCAGACAAACCTATAATTTGTCACACTGATTAACCCTTATCTAAGATTTTATAACACAGGATCCTGAACTGCTTAATTGTTTTAGTTCACTCTAACAACCTTTACGTTTTTCTTCAAAATAAAGAGACTCAGATGACAACGTTTCCACTCACACAAGTTTTAATTAGTGGCATTTTTGTTGGGAACATGCTTTGAGATGGGCAGTCATTGTGTTAAGGGACAATCTTTACACACTATCCTACTAATCTGAAGAGGCTGAAAATGCTGAATAGTGTGTCAGGAGTACTGCAAGGACATCCATGGCAACATGCACCTCTGGGTGTGAAATGTGAATGTATGTTTGAAGGGTGGTAAAATATTGTTCTTTTTCAGGGTTAACACAGCAAATCAGCAGATAAGAACAACTTAGTCATTCATACTCTGTAAGCAACCTATTTGCTGCAATCCTCATCTTCTTAGCCTGCTAACTTGGCCAACACTAGAGGCTGGCAAGTGCTTCCCTCTTCCTTTCCACCTTCTGCAAATATAAATTTTCCCTTTCAGAAAAGCTCCTAGTGCCTCTCAGGGATCATGACTGAGAAGGCAAAGATCTAAAGCACTTATCACCAGGAGAAGTATTTTGTGTTTTCTGAGTAAGATGATTATTTTAAAAGGGCTTGAGATAGGGAGAGGCAAGAGTTCTCAATGTCCTTATAAATGTGAAAGAACAAGAAAATGGGAGTAGGGAAGCCAAACTTTGTGAAGCCATTAGACTCTGGCTGGATCAATGCTGATATATCAGCAGCAACTTCATTGCCACTCTGCAGAATAACTAAGACATGACCTTAGTCTTGCCTTCACCCTCAAGTCATCAACCTGTGTTATCCTGGTTCCTCAAACAGCTTGAAGATATCATGCATTAGATTCCTGGTTTTGTTGATTTATTGCAACCTTCATAAAATTCCCCAGTAGTATTTTTATGCTTAGCTGCTTTTAAGCAAAGCAGAGAGATCCATCCCTTCTGTAGAAGTTATGATTCCAACACTTGCTTCTTTAAAGTAACAAGGAATTATCAGTACAATCCTATAAAATCTCCCACAACCTGGGAGAAAAAAAAAAAAGTAGAAGGCAAAAGTTCTTTTTTGAACCTTGTTCCCAAACTTTGGGCATCACACCTTTCAACCCTGTCAATCCTGAGAGTAGTATAAGGACTAAAGTATAAATTCTACACTCAGATTTATTGGAATTAACTGCATAAATGATGACTAGTAAAAAGTAGTAATTTTTCAATTATTATTATTATTACTTACTATCTCAACTATGCCTTGGCATAAAGCTTTAATGAATTTGGAAGACTATTAAACACCCAGATACCTTTTCCTCCAACAAAGCAGACACAGTGGGACTCTTGGACCTACCCAGCTGGCTGTTCAGTACCACCCATCATCATCGTCATCACCCCAGGCACAGACAGAGGCTGGTGAGGTAGAAGCCCATTTTGTAAAGTGGGAGTATTCAGTGATTGTATCAGCAAACCTCTAAGGTGCTCTTGTGAGCACGTGCAGATAACAATTATCACCAACTCTGGCAGGTCGGTAGATCTGTATTAATTTACATCGGGCTGCAAAAAGCCCCCTGACTCCCCCCTCTACTCCCTGAAGGTATAACAATGCTTTGAAGGAATGACTGGCTAAATAAAGTTGACAGATCTCTCTAAATCTCTGTAATGCATTCTTTTAAAAACAGTTGGAGTTCCTCTGTTGAAAATCTTTCCACGAAGTTTCTGCCCAGAGCAAAAAAACACTCTGGAAATTTTTTTGTCTGAATGACTGAAGGCTGGCCAGAAGTAAACACAGGTGAAAATATGATGTTAGAATATGGGAGGCATACTTAAGGGTGCTCCTACTGCCTCTATCGACCATATTTTACATCTAATATTGTGTAATGCAATTGGAAGCATAAAGACATTAAAATAGCTTTAAAACCCTAATAGCCTGCCCTTTCTGTTGTTGTTCCTTCAGTATTTTAAACAGGGGAAGGCTGGATTACTGCAGTTTCAGCTATATGAAGTATGAAACATCCAGATTCTGGGCTGAAAATCCCTCTCTTGGGATCTGAGGCCAAGAAGGGACCACCTGATTCAGCCAGTCCTGCTACAAGCAGCCAGGCACTGCAGACATCTGGTCACATAATCCATCATGACTCACAAAACACTTCATGAGATCTGAATGAAACCTTCAGCCTTCAGAAGGGGACCAAAGCCAGAAACACAAAGTGTACAAGAGAGCAAGAGAGACCAAAGACCTCAAAAAGGTCCCATCACAATGTGAGATTTTCTGTACTAAAGGACACAGCTTTGTTGCCAATTCCCATCATCCATGGAACAAAGACAGAAAAAAAAATTAACCTGTTAACTCCTAAAAAGGAATTTTGAAACAAATTATATACAACTCACATCATAAATCATAGAGGTCTTTTGCCAACCAACCACATCCCTCTGGGTTCCTAAATCAGTGCACCCTACACCACCCCTGGGCATAATAGAGTCACATCCAAAAGATGACATTGAGCAAAATCCCCTCTGGATATAACCCTCTCCACTGTGTACATGGAGAGAGGCTGGAAGGCTAAGCTCCTAATTTAGGCACCTCAGTAGGTTGCTTCCTGAGGTAAAAGAATTCTGAGCCACAGAACATATCTTCTGGTTCTTTCTGAGCAACAAAAAAGGAAAGAGAAACAAAGAGGAAGAAACTGTTTTTAGTAATAAAAAGGTGATTTAAGAGGCTGATACCCTGTTAAAAACTTAAGAGTTATAATGAATTCCAGGATTCATTCAAGTACTCCATTCTTAAAAAACACTGTAATGAAAGGCTTACATATGAAATTTAGTAGTAATAACTTTGGGGTCAAATCCATAATGATTTGTTTGGCAAAGCTTACACTGACGACACTTAAATGTGATTTCAATGGGTGTTCTGCCTGAGAAAGGCTGAACAGAGACTGGCCCACACTCTGTATATTTAAGTCACCTCAGCCCCAGCATTATACCGTGCCAACCAGACACAAACCCCAGCATTATTTAAACCATTTGCACACCAGAGTCTCCAATTGCAGGGTGCAAAAGCCAGCAGGAAGCATTGATCATTCCTTTAGCAGCAAACAAAAATGAAATCTTTTTCACTTGGCTTTCTTATGATATCATTTAACTCCCATAATAGCAGATGCTTTTTTTAAAATGTGGATTTGCACAGTATTCAATTTGCCAGTTTCCACATATAGATGCAAATTTACTGAAATAGCTGTTCACAAAATCCAAAGCCCAAGGGTGGAGTCCTAAAAATAAATATATGTAGTTTAAGTTCTTTTATATCCATACATGATAAGAAATCTGGTACTATTCTGGTGAGCCATAAAAGGGGAAGAATAGTAAAACCACAAACAAGAAAACAGAAAATAAAACTCCATATCTTTTGCTCTACCCTTTCAAAATTGCATGGGTACTTCAATGCAACCATTTGGCTAAATGTTTCAAATGTTGGTTTTTCAAAGTATTTAGCCATATAAACTACCCTTTTGTTTCTGTTGGCTTCAAATATTACTAGGCTCATGAATTCTTCCTTACGTCTTATTATTCGAAAAAATACAGCCAACACTGCCTTTATAGAGAAAGAAAAACCTGAGAATCATTTTCCATTTAACTCTTCTGGATCTGCATGAAAGTGAAATCAGCAACAGCAACTTTAAGCCGGGTTTTCTAACCACTGCACCTAATCATTATCTTTTGAAGTACTTTATTTCCCAAGCTGTACCACAGAAAAATCTCTGCAATCACAACACAAGTCAAGAGTGGCAAAGCACACACTAAAAAACTTATAATAATCTAGGTACCCAAAAAAACCAAGAAACAGCACTAGGTTAGACTTACTGCTCTACTGAATGCCACAACCCCAGAAATATTTCAAATAGAAAGCAGTCTTTTAATTTGAAGAATTTACACTAAGCCAGACCTGATTTCTCACTTTTCAAATGCAAATATTTCAGTGATTGTAACCATCAATGGCACATTATCATAAAAGGAGATTTGATAATTGTCACCTTCTTTATCTTTCAAGTACTCAGTCTTTTGTCAGGCTTCTGTAATCGAGGATATCAATGACTGAACAAGCAATTTGTCTCCGTTTCCACATTTCCACTTATTCCATCTCACACTCAAATCACCAGCAGGTCAATGACTTCACAGCCAACAGCTGACAGTCGCTATCCTTTCAACAAGTCCATTAAAAGGCAGTTTCAAACACCAGCCACCTTATCTTTAGCAGGGACAAAGGAAAAACAAAACTGAGGTCTACCCCCTTAAATACCACGTGAACACGATTTGCAGGTCTTTCCCTCCATTTCCCAGGACCTTCCCTCCTGTTGTGTTCTTCAGGACCAGAGAAGCCAGCCAGAACTCCAGATGACTCCAAACAGAAAGATATTTTCCCTTTCAAGCATCTGAGTTTCTCCACCCGAGCTGAGGAATGAACTCCACAACGCAGCAGCGAAAATGTGCACACTGCTATTTTCCTAAAGAAGTGCTGCCCATCCCAACAATTCCTGGATGAAAAAACAGTATTCAAACAACAAAATCATAAGCTTATGAGTTGAATCTTTAGTCAGAGAAACAAGATTTCTTCCAACTTTAAGGAATGTGACAATAACAGCACATCTAACCCCTCTTGATAAGTGGCAGGCAATTCTCCATATAAGGTGAAAAATGTGCTAGTGCAGCTCATGCAACACTGCTAATTCCCTCCCTGTTCTCAATATTCAAGAAAATAAGTTAACATATAAATCAATTTTGCAAGTAAACCTTTTGCTTACTTGCAGCTGTAAACTATCTAGACACTGCTTCAGCACATAAAGAATTTTGAACTTAACTATTTAATTCCTTTTAAACACTTGGTATTCATATCACAGCAGCACATAAATTAATGTAAGTGTGAGAGGTCCCACGCCCATTTGACTCCTCAATTGCCTTTATACTTTACCATTCCCCAGCCAACCTGTGCCTTCCAGCCCCTGACTAATCCTGTCGCTGATGGCAGGCCAGGAGAGCAGCCAGGGGAGGGCGAGAAGGGGTTGAGGGCTGGATGAAGCTCGGCAGCCTCACACAACCACCACTCACACTCCTTCTGCCAGCCCCTGGGCTGATATGTGGTGGAAGCACCAGGATATTGGCACAAGACTGCTGCTGCTGCTAAGAACTTCTATCTCAGCTCTGATTGTCACATCATCCCCATGTAATAGCAACAGAAACATAAGCAGCATGTACCTAGTTGTGCACTGCAAGAAGCTTGCAGGAATTACTTGTTAAGAGACTGATGAAGAGACTTCCATTGATTTTTATGAGCTCTGAACCAGACTGTAAGCCTAGAGGAAAGCTACTTTATATGATCCCTTCCCCTCAAAGCAAGTTAGAATATCTGCAAAAGATGTATCGGCCCTGGCTGTGAAATTCACTCTGTTTTGTAGTTAGTCCCACATCCCAGCCTCTCCCACACCCCTCTTCACTGTTTTTTTACACATGATTAGTTATGTTAATGGTCTGATAAACTGCACAATGAACCCTCTGGATGGGGGTTTTTTTCCCTAAGGAATGATGTATCAATGACCAAAAGGGCATAAAAGGCAGGAGATTCAGAACAAGTCCGCAGAGGTCTTTTGAAAACCGCTCAAAACTGACGAGATTACCAGGGGAGAGAAAACACCCTAAAATCTTGACGGCAATGGTGAGAGGGGGAAAAAAAAGGATTAATATAATGAAGTTATTAAAAAAAAAAAAAAATCCCCAAAGTTTGTTAACTACTCTGGAGAAGTTGTACTCTAGAAGTCAGTGACTTGTATGAGAGGCACAGATGGGAGGTTTCCACACATACTGCACATATACATATGAAATGTGGGTGGGAACAGTGGGGAAACAGTCCACTATTTTCTTGATCTTTAACAAGAAGACATGGGAAAATTCGATTATTTTAGCCACAGAAATTTCAGAAAAATCAGATGTTAGCTTCAACTTGCCAGTCTTCCTAGTTTATCCACATTCAGTCATCTTGTGATACCCCCGAGGCAAGAAAACGCAACATGATGTGCTGAGAGGGCACCATAGACCAATTAATTGCTATCAAAAATGTAGGCTTCTATCAGTAAGAGATTCTTGTTTTGCTGGCTTTTTTTGCACATCATCATCCATTGCACTACCGTGTAAAGTAGCATAGCCCATGAAATACTGTGAGTCAGCAAATTATTATAATGATACGCATCCAAATTTAGAACTTGAATTACACTGTTTGCTGTGTTCTGTAACTGAAAAAAAAAATCAGAAGAATTAACCCTAAAGGTTATTTAATCCTTACAGAATAACTCTTTTAAGCATGTTTACAGTCATTCACATCTAAGTCTCTCATTTCCTGGAACCTTATCTAATCAAAATTCCATATGGAAGATTTTAGTGGTATATAAAGTTGCATACAAATTAGCCACACTCCAATTCATTCATATAAAATAAAACTGTAAATTTAATAGTGATGAAACTGGAGCTGTCAAATTATATCTGAACTAACAACAAAAAAGTTCAGACCTTTTTGTACAAATTTAGTTCTAAAGGACCTATTATACAGCCTGCATTCAGAGGATAACTCTGATGTGGCTTAGTACAAACATACTTCTAGTTGATTTGCTTTTTATTCAGGGAATGCAAAAGGGAATGTGTATTATCCATGTGATAGCAAAGACCTCACATGGCTAAACCTTGAACTTGGAGCTTTTCAGGGTTTAGGGCTTAAAGCACCAGAGATTATGGTTCCTGATCCAAGACCAGCTCAGAAAGCATGGGAGGAACCACGATAAGATACAGGGGAGGGAACTTTAGTGTATCTTTATAGACATGGCTGCTCCATAAACTTCCCATGAACTTCTGAAGACAGCATTTAATCATTCCTATCTTTTCTCTGCAAAACTTTATATATATATATATACATATACACACACACAAAAGTGTATATATCAATAATACATACAATAATAAATTAAAAAATATATACACTTATTGTAAAATTCTGGTAATGAATGGAAAGCATTTAAACCACTAATGAAAAATTACGAATAATCTGTGTACCATAATACTAAGTGAAATATGGCAAACAATGTATTATAGCTTCAGTTTCTACAAACAACCTCAACTACAATAATTCTACTAAGAAATGCATAAGAATTCATAAGGATGAAAGCAAGAAGCCAATAGCAAAACATAAAAGTTCCCCATGAAAATGTCTTTGTCTGAGGAAGATAACTGCACAAGAAGAACCTCCTATCTCAAGAGGATATAGAGTACACAAGTGAACAAAAAATTAACATCAGGCTCTCATCCTGAGATCCAAAACCAGTTAACTCCACATAGCTTCTTGAAGTATTTACCAAACAAGTTTTATTTGGCAGAATGTCCTTCCTATAACACACAAGTCCCACTGAAATGCAAAATACTGCAAGAAATAAATAACAATAAAAAAAAAAAAAGTCAGCATTTGGGCCAGAGAAAATAAAGCACAGATCCAAACTGAAGTAAACTGCTATAAAAGAAACAAAATGTTTAAATGGGCTTGTTGGTCGAGCACAGATCAGACACTGGAAAAATCTTGTATTATGATTTTGTGGTGGGGAAAAAGTAGTAGTAGTAAATGTAAGGACTTCAAATAATTTGGACGCTCTTTTTGATGATTTAGCCCCTTTGTTATTCTTCATAGCTGACAAGCTGAAAATCTTAATTTCTACACCAGTTTTATACAAGTAAGAAGTAGCCACTGATTAAGAATCAGTCTGAATTCAGGGAATGGAATATATCCCCCCTCCTTTTTAATGTCTAGGGCTTACCGTTCACAAAGTGCAAGAGAAAAAATGTAATTGACTAAAGTCAAACTTGAAAGCAGTAATAAAAACCCAGCCTTTTCACCAGTTCTTAGCTCTGAATACACAGTCATTTACAGTACAGGGTTGAGTGAATGATCTATCAGTATCGGCCTTGGGTCACACCCTCTCCTACAGACATAATTGTGCACGTGGACATCTTGCAGGACACGTTCTCTAATAAAAACGTTAGCTCAGAGATTTAACAGTGACGATTCATCACAGGTATTTTCACCCTTAGAAGTATACCAACAAAAAACTAAACTGTTCTATGGTACCAACCCCCCTAGGTATCATTCCAGCAACCATTTCACAATAACAACATTGCTGATGGCCAAATACTGAAGCCAATCTTGATCCTGCCAGTGACGAGTTGCCTCCCAGCAATGCACATTCTGATCTCCTACCTAGCCTAAATCTAAACTCCAGGGACAGGGCACACATCCCTTCCCCAAAGAAAAGTTCTATTTATGAGGTCTAACTGTAAAGATGATAGATGATCTTATTATTCAGGTAACACTTCCTACTAAGCTTACTACTTTCAATTTTTACCATTCATAATCCCTCACAGTGTCTTAAGTAACAGCCCCTTACACACCAGAGTTACAGCTTTCAGGAGGATGATCAGCATGTAAACTCTCTCTCCCCTTGACCACTAAGCTAACTCACATTCACATCTTACTTTCCACCACTTGAACCAGCCTCCAGTATGCAATTGTTTGTTACTCCTGTTACAAACGCTGTCTAAAATAAACACAATGTCCTAAACACCACAAATCTGCTGTGAAGTGCCTCATGGTTTATGTACCCTCTTTTCCCTTCTACTGCTGCAATGTCCAGACCTGAAGGCAAATACCCTCATGGAGCCCTACAACAACTGCAGCACCCAGCAGTGTTCCACGCTCTCCAGTCTCTGTAATTCAATTTCTGGTGGTCATTCTATGTTTCCATAAACCACGAGTTTGCTGTGCAGGAATATTCCATGTCTCTGCAATCATTAATGCCAGACCTCTGCCTGGTCCCATCTTCTCCTTGCTCCAGTTATTCTCCATTTCACCAGCATGCCTCAAAGTCAGTTCCATCTCTCTGACACTTAGATCATCCTGAAGGATTTGCAGAGCATCTTGAACTGATTACAAGTATCAATCGTTTTCCTCATACCTCTCCAGAACAACCTCCTTGTGCTACTTTCAAAGAACACACTGGAGACCATCAGGCACGTCCCTCCTTTGTCAGCAGGGAGGGAAACCAGCACCGGGTGCTGGAGTCATGCGCAGAGACTCTGCCGAAGCCTCATTTGACGCCACAAAATTAATAAAATCTTTTCCATTCCCAGTGGCAACAGGAAAAATACAAGGCAGCAAAAAAGATCTGTGGCTTCATAATATGCTACTCAAAATATCTGCTGATGGTCATAAGACAGAAAGAATATGCCAAAAAAACTGTATGATGTAGTCAGTTGGCAAATGGGGAAAATCACACACAAAATGAAATGCATTCAGTACTGTAAAAGCAGGGCTGTGGGAAATTGCTGGTTCTCCATATAAGGATCCAATATTTTTTCAATTTGCCAGCATAGCATAAAACACATTAAAAAAATCTTAAAATAAAATTGCTAAATGTTAACCATGAAGAAAACTTTTTACAATATTTCTCAAGAATGTTCATCTTGTACACCCATGAGTCCTGATTTTATAATTTGCAGCCAGTCTAAATGAAAAATAACTATTTTTTAACTTCTCCATATAAAATGTCAACCACCTTTTTAATTGAGAGCTAGGAAAGTGTAATTGAAAATTACTAACCTCAAGCACTCATTAGTGACAAATCCAAACCCCAGCTGAACGCAGCCCTAATAGGATTAAAGACACACTCAGGATGATGTATGTAGACCTGGTATGCAAGAGAAGTTGAAGAAAAGCCTGTATCTATCCATAGAGCAAGGATCGGACAAAGCGCTGGGAGCAGCGCTACCTTGGTACCAGACACGCACATGCACTTTTCCTGGTGCCTCCCTCCCTCTGCTGTTGGAGCTACAGATGCTGCCAGCAGGCACCCTCAGGACTGCAGGCTGGAGATACCATTGCTGGGCTCAGAAGCTGCAACGTCATCCAAGCTCCCACAGGAAGAAAGCAGGGAATGGTTGGCCATGCACCTCATGACAAGGCATTTCCAGGAGCACAGCCACCCTCTGCCTATTTTTAATGGCTCTTGGTCACTTCCCCCACCACACAAAGCTCTTCAACAAGTGAGCTGTTCGGTCTACCGTGTCTACAAAAATCGCGCATACAGGTAAGCTGTTCTCAGGCTGAATTTCAGAATCTCAAGGTCCTTCTTGTGAGCCTCAAAATCATTGAGCATGAGATTTCCTATTGATCACATGCCACTGGCTGCACATCTAAGGAGGCTCAGGAGGGTAAATGATTTTTTCCCAAGTCAGTTTTAAATTGGCTTCCTAAATTGTCTCCAGATCCTTTCCAGACAGCAGAATGGAAATAATTAGAGGTGGTTGGAAAATGGAATTTTTGTCCTGTGGGGAAAGTCTGATAGTCCTGTACTTATTTTTATGCTAACACAGGCCAAAGTGTAAAACCCTTAAAATAATAAGTAGAGCAAAATACTGTAAGGTATTCTGAAACAGCATCCTGCATGCACTTTGATTATTTGCTGCTAGAGAACAGCCCATTCCTCACATGGGCACACCAGCAGCTCACATAAATGGTCAGTTTTTAGCCTAAGATTCTTTCTACTCTCCAAGACCACAGGGCAGTGACTAGCACTGTTGACACAAGCTCTCCACACATCTCATCCTACTCCTCTTGATGTATGGGCTAGACAGGAAGACAGTGGGAACTGCAGTTAATCACTGCTCCCTTGTTCATCTTCTGAAAACAAATTTAAATTACATGTTTTGGAGGTTTGGGTGAGAAATTTTAAAACATTTTAAAACAAAGGTTTGTTAGTCTGAATTGATTAATTCTAACTTTTTCTGATGCGTATTGTAGAGCCAACAGTTTTCCACTACCCAGATGCAAACTGAGAGTAGTCACAGAGCTGGGAGATGAGATACCATGGGGAAATATGCTAAGAAGTGATTTCTAAAAGTTGTACACAAACTGTGAACAAGAGTAAAACCGAGATTTACTCTCAACACCTCTTATGGACAGGAATACAACTTCCCTCCTATTCTTCATGAACAGCACTATGCCTTCTACTGCCTAACCAGAGACACACTGTCACACCAAGGACCTAGGTAAAACTGAAATAAAACTCTTTCTTCCTGACACCATGGAGATGGCTGCTTTATGTAAATCATGGTCATGCAAATCATCCAAGTAGAATGCCTCATGGGAAAACCTTCAGTGCCATCACTCTGTTAGGGTTCTTCTTCTGCAGCTGTTTAACTGACAGAGCCATGGAAATCCTGAGTACACGTGAATTATGCATCACTTCATTCTTGGCTTGAAGTGCCTTTGACTAATACTCCTGATGAGGATGACACCTCTTGTCTGTAACGTGCTTTAAGTTACCATTCCCTCAGTGCAACTTTCCACTGTACAGCTAAGGAGACCTTGGCATCTCTTCCTCTCCAGGTCATCTGGCAAGTGTTCTGAAGGAACCTGCAGCATGCTGTCCAAGCACAGCTGAAGCAGGCAGGGCCTGAAGCACAAAATGGCTAGATATGAACACCAAAAAAATTGCTTATTTCATTGTATCTATCTTTCTCCAAATGCTCTTTCCAAGCCAGACTGAGGTAGCAGGGGAAATAAAGGAGCCCTTCGTTACACAAGGGGAAGGGAGTGATTGCATCATTTTAAAATTTTCACCACTGCTAACCTTCCCACATGGAAACACTTCTTCTGATAAGCTTTATATTGAAGACTGCAGAACCTACAAGTACAGGGCTCAAAAAAGAAGGCTTGATGAAGAAGGTGAAACAGTGCAGAGAAGTTTTTTTGGTACTTTTGACTTAGCTGGCCACTATCTTGGGAACTGGCTGGAAAGTGGCCCAGCAGAAAAGGACCTGTGAGTGCTGGTGAAGAGCAGCTGAACAGGAGCCAGCTGTGCCCAGGTGGCCAAGAAGACCAATGGCACCCTGGCCTGGATCAGCACTAGTGTGGCAGCAGGAGCAGGGCAGGGATTGTCTCCCAGTACTTGGCACTGGTGAGGCTTCACCTTGAGTCCCGTGTTCAGTTTTTCCAATTCGAAATGAACATTGAGGTGCTGGATTGTGCCCAGAGAAGGGCAATGGATGCTGTGAAGGGTCTGAAGTACAAGTCCTACGAGTAACACGTGAGGGAGCTGGGGTGTTTAGTCTGGAGAAAAGGAGGCCCAGGGGTGACTTTATTATTCTCTACAACTGCCTAAAAAGAGGCTGTAGCCAGGTGACATTTGGCCTCTTCTCATAGGGAAACAGCAACACGAGGACATAACCTGAAGCTGCACCAGAAGAGGTTAGGTTGGACACAAGGAACAATTTTTTCACTGAGAGGGAGGTTGAGCATTGGAATGGGCTGCCTAGGGAAGTGGTAGAGTCACCATCTCCAGAGGTGTTCAAAAACTGACTGGACAAGGCACTGCACGCTACGGTCTTGACAAGGTGATATTCAGTCAAAGGTTGGACTCAATCTTGGAGGTCTTCTGCAACCTTAATGATTCTGTAATTGCTTCCTCCTCTTTTAATTTTCTATACAGTGAGGCAGGTTTTGCGAAGTTAAAAAAAAATCATTAACAAACTCAAAGGCAGTCAAAGAGAGGCAAGATACTAAACCATGCCAGTTTCCTTTCATCAAAGACACAGATCCACGGGATATATCTATAGGTTATAACGCCAGCAGGTTCAAACTTGTTCTGAACAGACACAAGAAATCCCTGCCCACACTTGGAGATAAGCAAAAGTCTTTTGAACACTTAGCATGGCTCTGGGCCAAGCCAATAAACTGCTGAGCCGCAGGGACATCTCTGTGCCATTACCTCGGGCTTGGCACAGCTGGCAATGCTCACAGTGCTTCGTGCTGGCACAACCCACAGGCAGAGCTCATTCCTGGCTACCTTCACCACAGCACAGAGAGGGAAATGCCACCACACTCACAGCTTTCTCTTCAAGCCTTGACTTCAATCTTGGGGCCATTCATACCCATTTATCTCCATTGTCCATCCAACAAAAACATAATTTTTGGCCATTTTTTGACTCAAGTGCCAATATTTTGACATGGACATAACGTTTTTCATCTGAAGGTGATGAAAAATGTTGCAGTGAGAGCCTAACTAACCAATACACTTGGCTTTTTCTTTGAATCACACTGTTTCACAAGAGTTTTTCCTGTTGAAAATTAGGAATTTACACATTTGCACAAGGCTTCTTAAACAAAACAGTATTTTTATTCAAGTGTTTCTTTGGAATGTTTCCTCAACCCTCTGAAGAGCACATCTTACTAGGTTGGGTGGGGTAGCAGAAAAGGGAATGATGAGACTCACACGTTGTTTACAGTGGGTAGAGCTGCCAGGCTTCTATCCAGTTTTAAGACATACAGCCTTTGAAAGCCCTTATGTCTGGTCTTTGACTCAAAAATGACATCTCTACAGACAGAGGGGTATGGAGTTGTAAAACCAAAACATATTTTCTTAACACTGCTCCAGAAATATCCTCTGCTAAACGTGTAACAGATGCATGTTCCTCATTAAAAAAGTGTTGCTATACATTATGTCTTGGCTGTAGACAGATTCTGGCAGAGATTGATACACTATGGACATATAATTCATGTGTCTAGTATGTGAACTCTGGACCCTACTTAACCTGCTGAGGTACTGCTGTGGATCTCAGGCCACGGAAATGGGAGCAGAGGAAGAGAGCAGACAGACATGGAAGACCAGTGTGTAACTGAGAAAACAACAAAGCCATTGGACATACTTTTCTCAACACCATCCCCAGGCACCCAGCTTTTATTCCCATTTGTATAATGAGCTGGAAAAGCAGCCCCAATTCTAGCTACCTTTCTTTAAGAGGAAAAAGAAATCATCGCTTCATGGTGACCAATTTCTTCCTTGAGTAATCTCTGGCCTTTTGTTGAAATTTAACTTTTGGGTTTTGGAAAGGTAAGTCCTAATGATGAATTACAATATATTTTTTTGGCTGATTGGTGCTTAAAACCAGCCCATGCTAATCATAACCTAATAATCCACAGGGAGACCCTTAGTTTTATTCCTTGCCTGGTATTCAGACTTCCATTTAATTACTGGTTACTTAGATTTATAGGCAGATTTACTAAAAACAGTGACTCTGTGTGCAGACAATAACCTTTTGATGGGTATGGTAGTAAAACTGAAATTCCTATGTAAACAGGACGAAATTTTAAAAGTAGCTGGTGTAGCTCTCTAATGGAATTGGCAGCACTGTGTGGGTACTTTGTCTTGGAGAATGCTAAATGGTGCATAGCCAGCATTTGCTCCATAAACTGTCAAACAAGAGAACCGCAACTGTTCAGTGATTTGTTTTTCTAATGCAGTTCTCTACTATGGGAAATGTCTTTTCCATGACCAAATGTAGAAGCTGTCAGGATCCAAAAGAAATACAGGGCAGAAAGATGATGTCTAGAAGGTATCTCTGAACTGAGAAAAAAGGAGAAAGAAAACATTTCTCAAAGACCCAGTTTTAGGAACACTTTGAAAAAGCAAAACACTTTGGAAAAAATTACTTCAAGGATGCTATAATTAATTGTTGGGCATCAATTACAGTACTATAACACTCACATTTTTCTCTCCCTTCATTAGGTAGCACTGATGATAATATTGTTGCATATCTCCATAGGAAGATTAAACAACAATATATACATCTGGTATCTTTCTTCTTAGGGACTTCTACTGATTTACAAAACGAAACAGACTTCATCACCTTAGAAAGGCAGAAAGCCCCCCTTCCATTACTGAAGAAACCAACACTATAAGTAAGTGATACCTGAGCTCTATGCCTCAGCAATGAAGCAGCTTATGAGCACTGATTTCAAGTTTCCTGTTTTGTTCTATATTCCTCTCAGCACTTCATTGCTGTTTTAGGTTCATGTCAGGCAACAAAAGCAACATCATTTTGTTCATAATAATAAAGGGTAATTAAACAGGTAAAAGTCTCCACCACTGCTGAAAGGACATCCTCAAATCAGAATTTTAAAAACATTCAATCTGGATCAACTATTTCAGACAGGTGCTTTGCTGAAGTCTCTCTCTCAATAATGGAAAAAGCAGCACAGCTCTCCTTTTTCTACTTCTGTTTGGACCATTGGGGAAAAAAAAGAAAAAAAAGACACAGACTTCATCATCTGAATTCAAGCTTCATCTGATCTGGTCCTCAGGAAGACACACAGCATTTAAATATATGCAATGGCTATTAAGGGATTGATTCTGGAGAAATAATCAGACAGACAATATTTTTACCGGGGTTCAAATGTCCACAATACCCAGTAAAATAATCAAGGCTACTCTGAGCAGACTGCAAGGCTCCTCTGTGCATGTAACTACTTCCCAGTGGTGCACTCGTAGCTGTTAATTAGGCCTTGCTGATACCTGCTGCACACTTGCAAGTGGCTGATGTCACAGTTACCTGCCCATTACCCCACAGCTTCCCTCCCTGCTGTCAGTCCAGGAACCGGTTGTTCATAACGAGAGCAATGGGAGGACAGGACTACTGCAAGGAATTTGAGAACTATCAGCAATAATGTGCCAACTACAACAAATCTGCTCTACAAGGAGGGAGTGTCAACACACATCAGTAGCCTACATAGCGATTGTCAAGAATCAAAGCTCACATCATTTTATGTCCCTGAAATGTCAACCCAATTGCAAATTTAAAAACAATAGATTTATTACTTTGCCAGTCATAGGACAAATCCCAATAATCTTAGTTGTGCTGACCTTGACCAGGCTTGAGATAAGTAAGTTACAAACACAGAGAAAACCAGAAGCCCAGAGAAATTACAAAAATATAAAAATCACAGCCATGGTATGACACACTAAAGCCCTGTTCAATCCCTACTACCCATTGCATTCTATGCTAGCCTTAAGGAATATTGCTAGATTAAACTGCCAACTAGCAGCATCTCCTTTTCTCCAAAGTCTAATACATTACTGCCATCTTATAAACAGATAAACTTTGTGGGTGGGAGAGTACTTTGAGGGCTGCACAGATATTTCCCTTTACTGTTGTTCACTATTAGATTGTGATACAACTTAAAGATTGTCCCCTAATTTGGAACTACATGAATCCAGTCCATTTAGTTAAGGTGAAACTTTTTTACTTGCAGTAACCAAATCAATGCTATCACTAAATAAAGAACAAAAAGGGAAGGGACAAAGATTCATAACAGGACCATGATCACAAGGTCACAAAAACATCAGCATGAGTAATGATATTTTTGTAAAAAAATCTTTACAATTATTTATGATGACTTAGCCTTTCAGGCACTATTTGTGCTTTGTGATAATGAAAGAGCACAAGAGCACTTAGCACCATTTAACTTTTTTCCATACAGGAAGCATTTTATAGGTACAGCATGCCAAATGGGGACAACGGTTACACAGGTAACAGCTACACCATAATCACTATTTGTCAGTGAAAATTAATCTCAAAAAAAGCAGCCCCGTAACTCTTCCACCATCAGTTTCTGGCTTTAGCCAATTACTCATCTGAAAACTCAAACATCTTTAAGCAAATATTTTCCCCTAGAGATCTGATACAGTGATATATATATACAAAGTATTTTAGTTCAAATAAAACATTCCTGTTGGTTTAAAACCACAGGAAAAAAAGTAAATTATTTCAACAGTCTCTTTTTTCAAACAAGATGACTTGCAGTCAGATGGTAAAGCCTGAAAGCTGATAATTGTTTAACAAGCTTTGTATTCCAAACAAAAGTATCTTAGTGGTTCAAGTTTCTCCTCTTTCTGCTGTCACATATACAATGATCACACAAGTTAATTATAGAGAGTTAGCTCTGCCAAGTATCTCACATTAAAATGGAGATATAATTCTATTAGAAATCCCAAAAAAAACCCTCATTATTGGTACCACTACCATGTTTCAGTCTGATCTCTCTTTATCTATGGGCAGGTCATATCTATGGATAGTCAAGATCAAATTTGTACCATCTGACCTAAAGGAACACTCTGCAGTGGGAGCATGGCAACACCAACATCAGTTCCAGATCCTGGACTCAGTCTTTCCGCAGTAGTCTAGTTGAACTAGAAAGAGAGTGAATGTCCTATTTTTATAGGACTGCATTAAATGTTTCCTTCTAAAAGCTATTTTAATAACTTTGTGGTGCTTCACAAAGGAAACTAATTCAGTATAAGGTTAACACAAATAAACATGCCTTCTACCTCTGAAGAGATGTAGGTTTTTTAAGAGCATTTTCAAGTGACTATTATCAAAATAAATCAGCAATTTAAACTTTACAGCATCAATTGAAGATGACATTTTGGCATGTAAGTACACAAACTGTTCACAGCGTCCCTGCAGAAGCCATCTATAACTCAGAAGATGCACAGAGCCTTTCGAATGACGGCAATGGAATTTAAATGATTTAATTAGAATAATATGCTCTAGTCCTTGGCCACTGTCTCGCTATAAAGTAGGAATTTCCTCTGGGCAGGCACAGCACACAAACCAAGCTGCGACTGCTCGTCCCAGCTCCAAAAAAATGTAGTCTTACTTCCCAGTCCTGTGAGACACCAGAATGGTCTGCTGCCTTCTTTTGTCAAGTTTCCCTTCTTCACTCAGTCTAAATCCATCCTAACAATACAAGGAAAACAGAAGCAGTTGTTACCATGGCACAGTTTAAAATACTAATAAGAGCTCCTGAAAAGTATGCACATTTGTACTATCTTCTGACTTACTTCTCAAATCAAAACCAGAAGTTCATTTCTTCTGCCAAGGCAGTTTTTCTTTTTTAATTAAGAGACTTTAAAATCTGAATCATTCTTTTTCTGGGGAAGGCATGGAAGAAAAAGACAAGACAGACTACTACCAACCCAAATTAATCTCAAACCCTATACTTTGTAATTATTGGGTTCTCTAAAATTGGATACCAATTTAAAAAAAGTATTTTTTCAATTACAGTAGAAAATTGTTTTTACAACCTTTCCTCTTGCGTGTTTAAATACTGAGAGTACCACAGTTGAATTTAACTTACTACACTTCCAAAAAGCAGTAAGGAAATAAAATTAGGCAGGAAGACCAGTTTTCCTGCTTTTGATTTTTATTAATGATTCAGAGAAATTCTTTTTTTTATCTATATGAGAAATTTGCTGACTTCAGTAAGCAATAAACTTCCACAACTGACTTCAGTGGAACCCCAATTAATATCCTCAAAGAGAACATTTGTCTGCTCTTTCCTTACTGAAGATAAGCGGTTCCCTTCTAAATTGCATCCTAGAGACATTTGACTAAAACTTTTTTCCTCCAGGCAAAAAGTAAACATCTATAAATATTTTATACCAACACTGCAAAGTAAAAAAACAGACCAAGCACTACTGATGTGCACCTTTTTTTTTTTTTTTTCATCACATTTATAAGAAACAGGCAGTGATGCACGCCACGAGGCTGGGATCTAATCAGACACAGTAAGGCCCTGTCTAGACAGGCAAAAGTTATTACAATCAGTTAGCGTGGTTGAAGAACTCCATTAAGATGCAGGCCAGCAAGAAAGAAACCACATTAGCAAATGACACAGCACAACCAGGCACCAAGGCAGCCAAGGGGCCTCCTGGCATGTTCAAAATTGAGCCTCTCTTCAAGCCATTGGCAAGCTGGCATGTCCCAGCACTGGCTCCTTTGTCAACATCGAGTTGGAGAGACTATGGAAGCATGAGCGGTGGGTGACTGCATAGCCCCACAGTGCTCTGAGCCAGCCACAGCACCACCCAGGGAAAAGGAGCTCATGGGTGAGCAACAAGGAGTCTGAGTGCTACTCCATAGTGCTGTGCCCAAGCATGATCTGACTCCATCACCACAGCAAGGCACCAAGTGCCCACAACAGAAAACGCAATTTACTCACGAGGTGATCATGTGCTGTGGGGGTTTTTCTCACCCTTTATTCCTTGGAATGATGGCGCTGCTGCTCGTGGAGAAACACACTTCTGTGACATTTGGGATATAAGTGCATGGCGCTAGGAATAGGAAACACTACACTAAAGAAGAAAGAAAAACCACACTAAACAAACTAAGAAAGAAATGAAAAGTTAAAAATTAAGCGATAAGGACTACATGCAAAGCAAAGCAAACTTGCTTCCTTTGCTGTCATCTTCCCCCTTGATCAAAACTTTCAAGGCTTCTCAATTTTGCTTTGCAAATGGGGTATCACAGCATGCTTGATACAATGCCAAATGTGATTAAAAAAAACATGCACAACCTATTTATTACTCTTACTGGATAACTCTTTTTCAAATAATTTAGTTTAAAATAAAGAAAAAACACACAATTCTAAAAAAGAATGCAGTGAGATCACCTAGGAAATTGTTGTCTCAACATCTATAGACGTTAGAAATACTTCTAAATTTAGACACCCCAGCATTTAACATGGTCCAGAAAAAAGAGAAACAAAGCCAGAAAAGTGCTCATATTTTAATTACTATCAGCAGTAAACCCTATTTTCAGCTATGCTATCCCAAGCTTTGAAACTGTTATTGAAGTCCTCACAAACTATTTGCTGAAGAGGAGCAAGCATATATTTCTCTGGTTGCACAGTATGGCACATACACTTTTGGGATGGGAGAGGAAGTTATAAACTATGCACAATCCACGAGGGAAAATTTTTCTACTTTGAATCAAGAACAGACTTGCTAATAAATTCCTTCACTATTGTATTATATAATCTCATTGGTAGCATTTGTCCAAACTTTTCCAGTGCATTACTTTGTGTCACTGCAATTTACTTTGCAGAAAGGGAAAAAGATCCCACAGAGAATTTAAGAGTATATACAGAAACTGTTGAAACTTTTCCCATCCACTATCATTATAGTATTACAATTCTTGAATTTTCAGAAGCAATGACTTTGCTTTGGCACCATCAGAATCTCACCTTTGGCTCTAAGTGGTAAGGCAACCCTATTAAAACATAAAGGTGTTTCACAGCAGCATGAAGGATCCTTATCAACATGCCCAGACACTATCAAAGGCAAGGTCAGAGTAAAATTGTCACTGCAAATGTGAATAGACAGCACGTGGAGCTCACCTATGCAGTCAGTGGGCAGGGCACCCACATGACCTCTGCAGGTAATTCAGTAAGGCCTACAGGACTGCTTGATGGCAACATCATTAGCTGAGCATGGGAGAGCTCAGATCTGGCTAACAAATGCAGGTTTTGGAACAACATCTGCTATTAAAAATAAACAAAAATCTATCTTTCAACCAAGTCTTGGTCAGCTCCTCGATGAGCTGTACTGTGACCCAACAGGAACAATATCCAAATCCCACAAGTCAATACCATCAAGTCCTGGAGGCAAACATATCATAGCATGGTTTGGGTTGGAAGAGACCTTAAAGATCACTTACTCAATCCCATGGCCATGGGCAAAGTGGAGTGCCTCTCTTCTGTAGGTAAAAACTGACAACTTGCAGCAATTCATTACTTCCAGACATTTAGAATACCTTCAGTAGGGATCTAAGGTGAGGCAGTGAGGGATGCCCAGGTCCTGAGCATCACATGAATATTTTCTGCCAGCTCCTCGAGGGACTGCAATAATGGGAATGAAGAAGCAACTGCACCATCAACTCAACATCAGCTAAAACTACACTGCTACACAAAGGGCAGGTCTCATAGCATCTCCATCTCTGGCCATCAATTGTCACTTCCCGCCTTCGGAGGACACTATTGCAAGCGTTGAAACAGGACAGCAGTCAGCCTGCTGATGGTTTTTCCCAATTGTGATCACTAATTTTCAGCCTGATCAGTGATCTGATCCAACTCATAGTCAGCAGAAACAGCATAAGCAAAGGGAACAAAAAAAAAACAGATTCTCCATCTTCTGCTGCAGCAAAGACTACTGTCTTACACTGGGATTCAGCTTCTACTTTTCCATCAGCCCCAGGATTGAGAAACACACTCATCTTATTTCATCTGGCTGATTAGCACCCATTCCTGTCACAAGCCCATGTGATAATCACTTACTAATACAAGTGTCATGACTGACTGTAAAACATCTGGCTCACCCTAAGCATTAACTGCTAGACAGACACTGCAGAGAGCAGCAAAATCCAGTAAGCGCTTACACACTTTTTATAAAACCCTGCATGTTGTGCTGTTCTACCTACAGTGTTTATTGTTGTCCAAAGCAACAATTATGCAAACACTTGGGCACTTGCTTAATTCTTCTGTTACAAACTACTCCATTACACTTAATGGATTAATTAGCAAAGGCTTATTTTTACCCAGAGAAGGCTCCCAAGGCTACATGCAGAGTCACGGGACAGGCTCCCAGGGGGAGGTAGGGAGGGGGAAAGGCACCTGGGAGCACCTACAATCACATTGCAGCTCCACAAGCAGTTTTGGCAGCAATATCAAGTTCAGCCAGCTTAAAAAAAGCTGCCCTACCTTCTCCACTCCCTCTTTCCTCCTCTCTTATCCCCTAATGAACCAAATCATGGAATTGACCCAGATGAAAATTACATCGGTTTTTTTGCTCAGTGCCTAGATCCAGATCAACACAGGACAGCATAAAGTGTTTGTGCTGCTGTGAATGGGGAAAAGAGTCAGAGCTGCCAGGGCAACCCCATGCTGCAGCAGTTCAAACCACCCAAAGCATAATCACAGCCCCAACTCCATAGTTTCAAAAACCCAGTCAGGTTTTTGGTTACCTGACACTGAAATTAGACCAATAAGGGTGGTGTCCCCCCTTCCTCCCTCCATCCCCCTTCCTTCTCCCCACAGCACTGGGGCTCAACATCTCTCCCAGATACTCCTCTGGAAAGGCAGAGAGAGTTGCAAAGAAATCCCACCAAAAAACTGTCGGGATGGATTAGGTTTCTGCTACACTGGCTCCTGGAACCGGCTTTCCACAGGGTCGGATGAACTGGCATAAAGGAAGGGGTGCACTGGGTCCACAGCAGAGCACCCAGAGCAAGATGTCTATATTTTTCCCAACTACAGAGAGCAAGCCTGGCCAGGACCAACCACTGCCTCCCACAGGGAACAGCCGCAGAAGTAAACCCATTCGCAGGATTGTAAGTCTTTCACTGATGCCAAAAACATAGAAGCACATTATTGTAAGTTTAGTTAGATAAAAAAAGGTCATACAAAGTACTGGTTTCCTTTCACATTCTTTGCATATACAAAGATCCCAGCGGTTCCAGGAGGATTTTCCTGTATAGCCTTACTGAAAGCTGATTAAAGAAAATGACCATTAATCCCACTAGTAACTTAAAACAAAACGTTAAATTAATTTCAGTGGGAGTTCTGGCCGTGTATAAAACCCAGCATGATACCCTCAGATTCATACACACTGCTCTCTTGGGAAAAGACAAGAACTCTGCAAACATACGAAAAGGCGAAATTTACTACACGCTATTAGAACTCGATACAAAAATTGCCGAACGATCAGCACCAGGCTTAAAACTATTTCCAAAAACCCCGACCTTTTGAAAGTGTCATTGTTCACGCCGCTGTTTCCCTTTTCACCTCTTACTTTGAAAGCTCAACCCCCGCGATCATCTTTAAACCAAGATCCGCGCCATCAAGCCTTTTCCTTTTGCTAAAATCCTGACGGGCGTTTTATTGAAGCTGCTGAGCCCAGCGCGGCACCGCGGGAGCGGGGTTCCGTTGTGAGCACTCCCCGAAGTGCGGGGCACAGCACAAGCATGTGGCAGCTGCCGGACGCCCTGCAGGGGCTCCAGAGGAGCCCGGCTATCCCGTCGATAGCCGCCGGCGAGGGTATCACGCCCGGAGCCGGAGACCCCCGCGGCCGCAGCCACTCCCCCGCTCCCCCGGGCGCTGCGCGGGGCGCGGACCCGAGCGCGGCCGCGGCTCTTTGTTCGGCGGCGGCAGCGGCCGGAGCGGCCGCGCCCCGCGGAGCCGGGCGGGACGCGGCTCAGCCCGGGGGAGCCGCAGGCAGTACGGGCGGCGGGAGCCGGGCTCAGACCCAGACCCTGACCCAAACCCGGACCCGGACCCGGACCCAGACCCAGACCCCGTCCCGCAGCCGCCCGCTCCCGGGAGGACAGCGGAGGACAAGGTCTCACCACAGACAGACGCGGGAGATCCTGCCGGGGCTGTCAGCCCCTCGCCCAACGCCCCCTTACCTGTCCGCGGGTGCGGAGCAGCCCCGAGGACTTTATCTCCGCGGCGCGCACGGCTGCCAGCGGACAAGTTTCTGCCCCTACTCCGCTCCTCGCAGTCACAGCGACGTTTTCCCCGCTCGCTCGCTCCCTCCCTCCCTCCGTCCGTCCGTCCGTCCGTCCGTCCGTCCGTCCGTCCGTCCGTCC
>CM031859.1:57916767-57960084 GCA_018697195.1 Certhia americana | reverse complement strand
CCGTCCGTCCGTCCGTCCGTCCGTCCGTCCGTCCGTCCGTCCGTCCGCCCGCCCCTCTCTCCCTCCCTCCGGCAGGGGCGGAGGTGGCGGTCCGGAGCTCCCGACCCCGCCCTGCGGTTCTCCGGGCTGCGCCGGTACCGGGGGTACCCGTGAGTCGTGTCCGAGAGGCGGAGGCTGCGGGGTTGGGAGGCGTGCCCACCCCGGTGGTTCCCCGGGCAGGGCTGGGCGAGCTCACCTGTACCCGCCGGCCCCTGCAAGGGCAAGCGAAGGGTGAGGGATCCAGGCGTTGCCACCCCATCCTCCTCTGTTTGCCCGAGCAAGCCCTCCTGTCTTTTATTCTTCGTTTATTTACAAACTTACTGCGAGTTACCTAGCCGGTTAATGCAACAGCAGGAGAAATTAAACCCAGGGGGAGCATCACACCTCTTGGGTTTTTCCGCACACAAGTATTTAATGGAAGAGAAACCACCTAGGAGTGCCCTTCTAAGAGGGGTTACACAGCGAAATAAACTCCAAGGGAACGGCCCCAGCGGCACAGTTACCATTCTTGCAGATATTTAGGAAGGCTGGGACAGGACCCTGCCTCTGCACAGCAGAGGTGTGAGAGAAGAGAGGGGCAGGCACAACGCCTCCAGTTGTCTGCTGCCTTCAATTCTCCTGGTGTGTTTATTACCACTATTGCACTGAGCAAGCAAAGCTCTGATGTGTATTACATAATTAACCTTTGTTATGTTGGTAACCCTGTCATTCTCTCCTCAGGGCAGTTGTGAGTACGAGGAGGAGGGCTTGATGTCGGGCTAGTCAGTTGTTGTTCCCCTGACAATTTTTATTTTGGTTTCTCTCCAGGAAAACTGGATCAAAAAAGTTCTTTGCCATAGACAGCAGTGTGGTGAACATTGTGGTAGTCCTTTGTTCCTCAGCTAGTCTGTGCCACAGCCAGCCTTGAAGTTTTGTCTCCTCCCTGGCAGGCTACACCCTGTCTTCAGAGAGGCCCAGTGCATCAGAATAGCAAAACTGGGTGGAAGGGAATCTCTACAGGAGGCTGAACTGAAAAGCAGAGGACATGTGTTCATGGTAGACTCAGCTGCTTAGACAATACAATATGTATACACTATACACTATAATACACTCCAATGCAAAACCAGCACATTATGTCAGTTTTCTGCTGGCTTCCTGTCTGCAAGACTTTTTCTGTAATGTAGTGAGAGATGGACCAGCATCATAGTCTGTCAGGACAGAAGACACTCTTCTGGCCAACAAGTGCTTTCTGTCAGAGAACACTACCTGTCCATCACAGCACACCTACGTGTACTGTCAGTGAGGAATACTGACAGCACTCCTGCCCCACAGCCTGGCTTAGCCAATTGTGATTATGACATTTCAATGAAGAAATCTATCCTGTGACTATTACCTCTTTAAATATGAAATACTAAATACTTGTAAGACTAAAATGAGTGGCAACTCCCAGAAGTATGGTTTCTCCTACTTATCTTGCAGAGAGCATTTAAGCTAGATGCAGTGTCTATATATACCTGGTTATCATTACTGACAGAAGGAAGCAGAGGAACATGGCAAAACTATTATATTATAAGCATTTCTATTATGTTAAGGAAAAAAAAGAGGTATCAGGTCAAGTATGAGTCAAAAATCAGGCTTCTTCATGGTGCTTAATGTCATCACTCAGAAATCAGTAGACTTTCCTCACAGGGTGGAAAGAGTCTGGTGAAGTTTCTGCAGGGAGCTGTCTGTACCATGTTCTGTTTTAACCAATGCCTCCATGGATAGGGGGCTCTGTTGCATAATTAGTGTATTTCCTTTGGGGCTGGGGTGATTATTCTGTTTCAGATCACCTTCTCCCCCACTGTTGACTGCTTTTTGCCCTTACACAACTGTGATTAGAATATTGCTTTGCCTTTGTGCAACACCCCTCAATAAAGACTCTAGGGACAGACTATCAGCTGGTGACCATGGTGTTGGCTCTATGCACCGAGCAGGAGATGGAGCAGAACAAATCCGTGGAGAGCTGTTGGAAATAATCAGTGGCAGTACTGCTAATATGGCACATGAAAAACTCATACAGAAAGTCATATGGAAGCTCTTAAAAAGTATTTGTTCTTCAACAGCTAGCTCTCAAACTTTCAGGATTGTGCCAGGACTGTGTTCCCAATTTATTTTTCACAGGCCTGAGAGTTAACTACTTATTTTAAAAAGAAATAGGAGCTTGAATGATCTCATATTCAAACAACTTCAGGAACCAGGAAATTAAAAACAAGCTGACTATCATTAAAAATGTTCATATCTGTGGCACTGGTAGCACAGCAGAAGTGGTGAGGGAGGCATTATTGCCCCTCTCATCTGTACACCTTTGTTTTGCTGTAATGGATTATGTTTATAGTAAATTCATATTAGTGGTAAATCCAGTTTGTAGTGTACTCCAGAGATTAAAATCTTTACATTTGCAAAGTGCTGAATGAGTTGCCTATCAAAAAAGACACAAGAAAATGTCATACCAGAAACTATCATCTGCTGTCATGAATATTTAAAGCTAGTGTCACTGTCACATGATGCACACTGTAAATTTACTCTTAAGGCCACCATTAAAATTCCCAAAAACATCACAAAATAATACGTCCCTTGCAGACTTGCATATTACAATGTTTTGTGGTCTCAGGTCCAACCTTTACCTCATGACTCACTTGAGCAAAACATCTATTGAAGTAAATGGGAATTTGGCAGGAAAAAAAGATGGAGATGGGCCAAAATCACAACAGGGATGGAAACATTCTGGTCTTTTAAGGCAGTTGGATTCCATATGTAGACCCAAAGTTTGCTGTTCAGGGCTTAATTCTCCTATGAGATTATCAGAGGACTTCCGATGGGCCTTCAGCCGGCGTGTCTACCTCACTAAGTAGGCTTTAGTGAACACCATCTGTGGTTGTTCCTCATGCACTCCAGGTTCCCAAGGTACACAATAAAGTGTTACTTGTGTAAAAATATTAAGTTCCCCCTTTTGCCCCTGTATTCCTTGGCTTTCCCTCTCAAGGAAGTGTTACATTAGAAGTTCCTTCGATCTTATCCACTTTCATCCCCCTGCCTTTGGTTTGCTGTGGAGCGGTGTGTCTGACTGACTCAGTGCTTGCATGGATTTCCTCTCAGTGGTTGGTGTTCCTGTTTGTCCTCCAAGTGTCTCTCTCTCTCTCTCTCTCCCTTTTAAGTAGCGAAATCCTTTATCTGTCCCTTCCTGACCTCCCTGTATGTATGGCTTCTGGTCATCTGCTTTACTTTTGTTCTGTGCTCTCCAGCAGCCGTCCGTGTTCCATCCGGCTGCAGCAGCTGGGCATCTCTGGGGCTGCCTCTGCCTGTCACCCTGACTGCTCCTGGGACCCCACACCCCCAGCACAAGTGGTGCAGAATATGGAGCTGCCTGTTCCCTAAATTTCAAATCATAAAAACATGGTGTTCTGATAATCAGGAGCCTGGGAACCCCAAATATTTAGAATCCTTCTGTCCCTTCTGTTATTTTTGTCAGAAGGCACACACAATGTCTATCTCTGTTATTGAAGAATTATATACATGATGCAAACCATCAGATGGCAAATCCTCTACATCCTCTGCAAATGCACTTTCTTTCAACATATTTAATGAAACACAGTCTCTAAGAGTGTTTGTAATTAGGACAGAACACATTTTCACTGAGGGTAAATTAGTAAAGGTAAATTAAGGAATATGAAAATGTTTCTCTTCTATTCTCTGCAAGTGCACACATGCACAACACGCACAAGCACATGTAGGGGAAAATGCCCATTTCAGATACATCACCAAAACAGCATTTTGTCTTCTGTGCCCCCTCTACTGGCTGGCCCCTTTATGTATTTGTATTAACAAACATACTTTTAAAAATTACACTGAAATTATTGATGATGCTGGCGCATTAACAAAATTTGCCACACTAATAAAAATATTGCAAAGAATAAGTTTCTTTACCAATCCTGCAGAATGGTAATTAATTATTATTTGTTCCAAATAACTATTCGCACATATTTCAAAATGTTAAGATAAGAGATGCTGAAAGCTGACAGAGATGTGCAAAACCTCCCAAAGATAAGAGTATCTTCAAAACATAGATGTGTGTGGATAGGAGGTTGTATTAATTTTCTTTGTAATTTCCAACTTTTTGATGTAGAAACCTCCTCTGTTTGTATTTTTCCCCATCTAAAACAAATTATGTAAACTTATTCATGACTCTGTATGCTGTATACATCCAAATAGACACATATGTATATTCAAAGATAAATTATAAAAAAATCCATGGAGATAAAATTAAATATTTTATACAGGCAAAAGCATATACAGAGGGAAACAGATGAAGGCATGAAAAACTTAGATAAAAGTTTCACTAGAGCCATGCTCAGCTTCTTAAAGACTTGCACTGAAACCAGCATGGGTCTGTCTTACTGTCATCATTGAGATTGGGCTTTTCCAGGCAGAAGAATTGAACAGGAAGGCAAAGCCATTCAAAGCATATTCAAAGCCCTGCAGACCCACTAGTTCCAGTGCAGTATGGAAAAAGACCAAAGCTGACCTAACTGTGGGGCTGAGAGGGCTGGAAAGTAACATCTGCAGATCTTCTAAGAGCTTGAGTTGGGACATTTGAGAGAAAAAATTACATTGTCCCACTTCACAAGTAGTTTTTTTGACAATTGAAAAAGAAGGTGTATATTGTTAAAATAGATGAAGTACAGTTTAATTCAAGATGTTGCATGTCAAGAATGAAAGGTATTTTTCTTGAAAAATGTATATAAATGGAGGTAGCTGTTCTGCAACTTTATAATTTTAAAAACAGCAGAAAAACCAGGAGGAAAATAGAAAGCTGATGGCCTTGAAGGGAAAATGAGCAACCTCCCTAAACCCCTCTTGTACATGCCCCCATGTGAGACTTAGTGCAGACAAGGGCCATGGCCATAGCATTATTCTCAGGAAATATTTTCCACATGACTAGGTGCCCAGGACTATATCACTGCAAGATAAAGCCACTTCTTTGTGTTGATCATGCAATTGAAAGCAATGATGCTGTGATCTTTAAAAGAGGCAATACATTGGCTAATTCTGCTGAACTTGACTTAAGTCTCTTGCAGTTCCTACAAGTACAACCCCTCCTTCCCTGCACTCACCCTGCAGCTCATGGCTCAGCTCATCACCAGTCTGGCATTATTTCAGAACCCCTTGCTGTTAATTCATGCAAATAATACAAGAACAAAAATGGGGAATTTTTTTGTCCTCCAGGCACTGCATCAGCCAGGGCAGTCAGGGAGCAGTGCACTGCAGGCATGTATGGAGTCTTTCAGAGAACCCCCCTGCATGACACCTCCAAGTCCATGTGTCCTCCCCCAGGCAGGAGAGGCTCACCAAGCCTGTCAGGTCCTTCTCTCCTCAAAATCCCATCGCCCGCACAGAAAATGCCCTGGCCAAACATGTGTCATGTTTTGTGTTCAACAAACCAGCACTCTGAGGCCAATCTGGGATGCTAGCATTTTTCTGGCATAACAAATCTCCCTCAGAAGCCCTCGTCTGAAGCCTGCAAAGCCCAATGCAGTTTTTTGCTGAATTGCCGTGTTCATCTCAAGCCCAACAAGGAACATCATTTTAAAAATGACTGTTACATGACCGCATCCTCTGGTGAAGACTGCTTGGAAATGGACTGTTTGGAAATGGCAGCCTCTGAAAAACACAAAGTCATTCCTAATTTCACAGTTTCCAAAGGGTTTTCTTAAAAGCTCCCTGTGTGCAATGCAAAGCTGGGCCCCTCAGCTCATTCAAAATGCTAATTTCACTTCAACATACCAATTTCACTTTAGGATACCAAAACTTTGAGTCTAAGCACATTCTCGAAACATTGGAGAGATGACTGGTGAGAGTCCATATCAAAGTCTTTCTCAAGCTTTTATCATGTTTGGACATTATCATTTTTCAAGTCAGAAGTGGCAGAACCACCAGGAGGGCTGACCCAACCCCCTCTCTCCTAACCAGTTGGTGCCGATACCATCACTGATACAAAAAGATACCACAGTCACATCATATCTTATCTTCCAGGGCAGGGTGTTTACAGACTCTTCACTTGCCTTATTGTATTAGCACATGCCAACCTGCAAGACAGCTCCTAAAAGTGACTGTGCTTTCCATCACTTCATTTAGGTGTCAGCATTTAGTTTTTGTGCTCATTCTGGTCTTTTCATCTTCTCCTTCCATTTATTCTTGTTGTTACATTGCCAGTGTATAAATCCACTTCTCCTGGAAATTTTTAGCCTCTTATTGCTAGGGAAAAAAAAAAAAAAAAAGTAGTCTCTGCCCTCTCCCTTGCTACCAGCAGACATGACAGAAATATGGTGGGTTTTTTATTAACCTTATAAAACAAAACTGTGTTTAAAGGAACTTTGTAAATATGCTTTCTTCCATGGAATGTCATATTTGTAAAGAAACATATAAGCAATGTTATATGAGTAACATCCTAGATAATTTTCCTTTGAGTGCTCAATATTGCCAAAGCATGTTTAAAATATTATTTTAAAATGGATAATCAATACTTGCTTGAATATATCTTTCTTCATATGGACATGGCCTTGTAAACTGACTGGAACAAGGTCTCACTTCATACAATCAACACTATCTGGTCAAGATTTTTGGCATGAATTTTGAGGCACAGTATTGTAACATTATCACTCATTTCCATGGTTTTCATTCCCTGCTCTTGTCTGTCCCAGCATTCAGAGTCAGGCAGCTATGACTTGGTTTTTACATTAATTCATTGCTCCCTCAAACAAAAAAAGGGTGTGTTCTAATTAGCTCCCAGATTTTAATAAACCAAAGCATGTGCCTACGTGTTGTCCTGAACCAAGATGTCATCTCCAGTCCAGCCCTATACTTCCAACATACAAAGAGTTTCTTTGAATGCCTCTTAACCTAAGCAGTAACTGTCTCTAAACCTTATTAGCATGTGAAATGCAAAAAGTAGGAAAAGTGTTGAACATACTCTGACCTCTTATATATGCAAAGTAGAAGGCTGTGTGCATCTCAAAAGGTAATGGTTGCTTGGAAAAGTTTAAAAAAAACGCCACCAACCAAAACACCTGGGCCAGATACAGACATGGGTTGAGAAATGCAAGACTGCACATATTAGAGGAGTTCTAGATATGCCACGTGTCATAGCCTAACCTATTGTACACAACTGAGCTTCTTCCTGGAACAGGAAAATTATGCTATTGCTCTTTTCTATATACCTCAGCATTTGGACTCATAGAATTGCCCAGCGGTGATTTATTTCTTCTGTTTGCCAGCAGTTGCTCCAGAAGGTGTGTGAGCAGAGAAAAGGGTCAGTGTTATGTGCCTCTGAGCAGGCTGGTAACCTTTTGCATAATAAGCCTGTGCCATTGAATCCCAACCACAAGTTTCTGCAGAAGGCAGATTTTTCACAATTGAATCCTGATGAGGAACAGAGCCTTTAAAAAGGTTGTGCTAGTCCGTGCAGTTGCTTTGCAGACAATCATGGAGCACAACAATAAGGTCCAGTTGTTTGTGACTGATAACTCTAGTGAGCTGTCAGTCACAGCCAGGTGATCCAGAATTAAGGCAGACACACAATTTTCCTGGTCTTCCGTCTCAGATTCACACTATAGTTGTCATTTTAGTCTTTCTGAGGACTGACAAAAGGCAGAGTGGATGTTTTTTTTGTTTCCCTTCCTTCTTAGGGAATTTTAGGGGTTTTCATCACCATGAAATCCGAGCACCTATTTCCTTTTTGACTTTCAGAGGAAGAGAGGGACATATTTATAATTCTGGTAAGAAGCTGGATAGAGTCCTTCTCAGCACAAGGAGCTCCTAGAGGAAGTGAGACAAGGACTGACAGTGGGTTCAGAGAAGAATATTTGGTAGGAAGCTAGGGGCAAGCTGGAAGCCATAGGCAATGCTGTAATTAAAGCACATCCTGAGCAGCAGCAGTGGATCGCACTTGCAACCACAAATGAAGGTCCTGTCAACATGGAAGAGATGACATTTCATGGCACTGACCACTTGTATTAGGTGGCTTGTGAGCATTTTTACTCACTAGTCTCTGCATGAAGGGGGTAGTTTTTCTTGGAATGACTCACAACCCACAATTGCCATCTAATTGCACCTTCAGTGTCTGGGCCAGGAGAAGGAGTTGGTGTGGGAGCAGTCCCCGGGAGTGTAGGAGGGAAGGTGCTGCTAGGTCATCAGACACAGGCCTTTGGTAGGCAACTGCCTTTTATCTTCCTTTTATGTTCACTGAGCTTAATTTACCAGTTTTTTGTCTCCTCTGCTGTTCTAATCATTCATTACTTCATTCTTCTGTCAATTGGAAACCTTAAATAACAAAGTTACAGGCATTCATTATCAGTTAGTATTTATCTCTTCTTGACTGTGATGTATTCTAGATTAAATTTCCTTTCTGGTCTTTTCCTTCTCACATGTTCACAGACAACAAACATATTGCTCCTCAGAGAGAAGGATTTTAAAAAATTTTCCTTGGGAGAGGTAGATTTTTCTCCCCTTTCTGGAAAGATCAGCATTGCCAGGAAGAAGCAGTTTGCTTGTCTTCCTGAGGTGGTAGGAATGAGCAGTACTACTATGCCTGCGACATTCCAGCAGAAGTACCCCAAGGCTGAGCAAGCTTCCCAGGCTCCTTTGAGGGTTTGCCTGTGAGCAGGCAGGTCACTGCTGCTCTGCTCCACCCAGGGCTCAGTGAGCACCAGCACGCCCAGAGGGACACTAGACAACTACAGTGTCTGGCCAGAGAGAGGAGTCTGGACAGTGTGAATGAGAGGAGGACTTGACCTCCTTTTTGCTCCTTTTTGGGAGCAGGGAGGAAGAATGGACTGTGGTTAAGATGAAGACGAGTAAAAACATTTCTGGATTTAGCAGGACTGGATTGTGGTGGTGTTTCTCATGGGCCAGGGCTGATCAGAACACATTCCTTGTCTTTCTCTTAACCACAAATCAGTTGAGTACATTAATTTGAGATTGAGGCATTTGAAGTCAGCATTAATTACAGCACAGCATCATATCCCCTGGACTGCATGGAAGCTGATGTGACAACAGACCTACGTCTTATCTCTTGGCACTAACCCTCTATGGCACTATTATATTATGGTACACAACAACAATGTACCCATAGCAACAACAGCATAACCCCCACATCTGTTAACCACAGAGCACAATCAAGAATCATTTTTTAAACATTTCTAACTTGCTTTCAGTCTGGTTTCTAAGGAAACAAGGCTTATGTGAACTGATATCTATCTACCCATCCAGTTTTCCTCATCATCCCTGCTGCTACTTTTAACACCTTTTGACCTTTTTAACCAATTTCAAACAAATGTAGTGAAAGATATTTAAAAACTGTCCACATTTAGTGTAAAACTCCTAAGGAGATGGTGAAGTGGCCTCATTAATGCTTCTAGTAATGGAAAGGCAGTCATGACCTGTTTCTTTTGTTTGCTCTGAAGGGATTAGGAGAAGCAGTTGGCCAGTTAGCAGTAATGTAGGTGGTTGCCTATACAGCAATTTCTGCATGGCTTCTGAAAGAGCCACAAAACACTCTTTTTTGCTCAGTTGCTGGGATAAGTAAATGTAGAAGACCTGCAAAAAGTTAGTAGAGTTAGTGGAAAATTGGCCCAAGAAAGCTGTTAATGATAGGAGGATATGGATGTGATGGGGACACAAAATGAGCTGATCATACTGTTTTTGGAGGTGGAGTTGAATACAGGAAAATATGATGCAAGTTTATAGGGAAGATACAGCAGAGACCCAGAAAATAACTCCCTAGAACAGATAATCTCTCTCCTCCACCTGCCTCAGATTCATTCCCTTGCATAATTTCACAAAAAAACTCCTATCTGTGTACCACAGCTTCATCACAACTGGTAGGAACTACAGTTGTAGAAAAAAAAATGCTCTCAGGATTTGATTGCATATTTACTTTTCTATCTTGCATGTGCTTTGGAAGATCTTGAAAAGCATCAGCCTTAAATATTATCTGTTGGCTGGTGTTCAAAACCCAGGAGCAGTTTAGGCCCTTCGGGTTTTTTGCCTCTTCTTTCCCCACACTCTCAGACTCATGTAGTGAAAATAAACTATCTGTCAAATGAGTATATGGTACTTACTTTGCTATATAAGTTCTGTTCAGTTCTCAAGATGATTGTTAATAATTACATATACATATAAATATATAAATATTAATATATGTATATAAATATTAGAGATAGGTAGGGTATAGGTTGAGGGTTTTTTCAAGACCACCCCCTACGTGGCTCTGAATGGTTTCAGGAAGAGAGAACTGGTTTGCACACATTTTCCACCCATGAGTGAGGTTTGGTTTGACAGGAGACAGCTTGAAGCAAAGACTGAAACACCAAGTGTGTCAGCACCAGTCTCCTCAGGGGTACAGTCTCTTCATTAAGAATAGCAAAGGCTGATGAGTTTTGTCTCCAGAACGCCCCAGCCACAGCCTCTGAGTATTTATGGAGATAAAACATGAATGGTAAGAGAAGTAGGAAACAAGCACACAATGCCCCTACCTATTTCTGTGAGCCTTTGCTTCTTCTCACTGGAGGAGGGGACTTTGTGCAATTCGAGGGAGTTGTAAAAACAATGGAGTGTAATTGTGCCTCCTGTGCTTTCATTTTATAGGTGTGCATATATCTAGGGGGAACAATCCCTGGAGATAGGCAGCCTTTTAATGTTGCATTAAGAAAATCTAATGCTTTATGCACAGGACGCAAGCAGCCTGAAACATATTTCATTATCAGATCCCTTTGCAAACACTGAATAACCAGTTGTCACAACAAGCTACAAGGGAATACGATCACCCCATGTGATTGGGATTTTTCCAAGCCTCAAGTAGATGGTGTTGCAAAGTGTTATCTAAGGTCCAGACTACCTACAAATAAAGACCTCCAAGATTTGTCTGCAATTTGTGATCACACAGTAGATTTCCGAGAAGGAGTTTTGCCATGTAAGTAACAGGAAAGGTCCTTCCCAAACGCATCATTTACCCCCATAACCAATGTAAAAAAAATCATGTGATTGGACAGAGATGGATCCAACACAGAAATGGTGTGAAGAGAAACTGATATCTAGTATTGTTTACTTTCTAGGGTTGGCAACAGTTCCTTGCTTTGTCCAAGCAATATGCTGTAAAGCCCACAAGATGGATGAAAAAGCCCCTGACTTCAATGAAAAACTAATCAAAAAGTTTCTTTGCTGAGTTTAGAATTTTTTCTGTTGTTCTCGTATATGCGAGTTGGTTCAGTAGCAACATTATTTTTGGTCAGTTATTGTTACTCCTAAACCCGATGAGGGTAGAACAATTTACAAAAAAAAAAACAAACTATGTATTTCCAGCGGATTTCTTCACGCTGACAGAAAAATGTGTAGGCCTGTTTTTGTTTGTACCGGACACATGTCTAATTCTCTAAATTGGATAAAGTGTCCAAAGCCATTTCACTTTTCATAATTCTTGAAATAGCTTGAAAGGAAAGTCTAAGTCTCCCTTGCCTACTGAAGTTCCCCTGTGCTGACTCGCATTACTGCTGCCCTTCCCTTGACTTGAGAATCCTTAATACACACTCTGTCTTCAGCACAAGGAAATGCACAAAGACCTTCAATGTAAAAGGGCAGAGTGTAGGTGTATGAAATATGTACATGTGAGCATGCAACTCTGCCTACCTTTGCTGAAGGTATTGATTTAATGCACTCTTTATGGTTATTCTGCAATAGTTTAATGGGCCATAAAACCAGTCCCACCCGCTAGGAAGCCTTCACGATTGTCTTGCTGTCCAATACCCACTATCTAAAATTAACCAGAAAATAAACAGCATCATGCACAGATAGAAACTCCTTGACTAGCCAACTTCCTCTGCAATCAAAATATTTCCCTAGTTTTGTTTCTTTACACTCTGTTCCTTCTTCCTCTTTTGCATGTTTTTTTGTCTCTTCTGAAATGTCACGACAGCAGACAGCCCACAAAAGTCAATGCCTTCTCTTCAAGCACTCAGAAAACTTCTCTTGCCACAATAATTAGTTTGAATTAGATGACTAATCATAGGGAGCTCTGCCTAGAGCAGGAGCACTGTGAAAGAGCTGTATAGAAATGCAAGTGTAAGTGAAATGTGACTCACAGTCACACTTAGACTTTTTCTGCAAATGTGTCAACACAATGCCTTTTTTATACGTTACTGATGTGAATTTAGCTGCTCAAGTTCAAGAATAATCTAGCCTAAAGCCACACACATGCATCTTGTAAGGTTATACAGCACCATGGTTTGGTTTATTTACCTAATGTCTGCTTCCTTTGTTCTGAATAGACACCAGGGGTTGCAGAATACAGCAATGATATCCTAAAAGCTACAGTGGACCCGAGGTCTCAGGCCACAGAAGGAAGAACTGGGATTCAGGAGCTGTGCTCTGTCATGGCACAAGCTGTCTCTTGTGGTATCTACTTGGCTAAGTTAAACAGCAACTGGAAACTCTCCACTGCGGTTAGTTGGTGGGGCTTGAGCTTGACTTTATTATGTCACTTGAGTCATGACCAGCGCAGTTTTGCCTCCTAGACTATCTCTGGGCACATGTAGGATAGGCCAAGTACCACTCACCATAGGCATCCTGGGTTTGGGAGCAGGAGAATTTAAGACCAGGGATATGGTTGGCTTCAGTCCAGAGAACGGTTCTGGGAATTCATTTACTAGTATAGCTGTAGCCCATGCCCCCTGAATCAGTGAGTATACAGTAGATAAAGAGAAGAAAAGTGGTTGGGCACTGGAACAGGCTTCCCATGGAAGTGGTCACAGCATCAGCCTGACAGAGTTCAAGGAGCTCTCAGGTGGGACTCCTGGGGATGGTTCTGTGCAGGGCCAGGAGATGGACTCGATGATGGTTGTGGGTCCCTTACAATTCAGCTGATTCTGTGATTCTGTGATGAGATTAATGTTGCTTACCTAGCTTACAGTGAACTTGGGACTTAATCTATTCAAGTTTTCAGAAATTTTCTAGCAGGAATTAAATAGGAACTATTTGTCCTCAAATCGATTTCATATGCATATATTACAGAATATAGTATCTGTTCCTAAGTAAAAGCCTTAAAGGGAGTGACATATGCTGCTGTTTAAGTAAGGTTTCTGTGAACGTTTATTTCCTGATAAAAATCCAGCCATTTCCAAGTAGGCATGCTCAGTTACTTGCTTATCTTACATTTTAGTGAGTTTTTTTGGTTTTGTGTTTTTTTTTTTTTTCCTACCATGCAAGAGCTGTGCATAATAAAGCCTACTTTATTTATAGTAATTTATAAACTCCAAGGGAAACACACTACGTTACACATATCAGCAGTTTCCAGCTCCCAGCAAAGCAAAAAGTAGGGTTTTTGGAAGCAGTGAATAATAACTGAATTCTGCAGAGCGCCGTTATCTAGAGAGATGGGAAGTGGAAAGGAAGGATGCTCTTGGATCACTTGTTATGCTGCACCCAGGAAACTGCAGATAATAGTAGTGCTTCTGATACTTGTAAGGGCTCTGCAGCCTTAAGATAGGGCTGGGACAAACAGAGGGAGCAAGGGGAATACCACTGAATGGAGGAACCAGATATTACAAGGGTGGGTACTAAAGAAATTCCCATTAAAAAATTATGCCAAAAGCATCCTAGTGTCCTGTCATGTACATATACTTTTTTTTCATACAGCTGAGATCACTGTAGTATTTTATATTTTGTCTTTGTTTAACACAGCGTCTGTCATTCCCCCTTTCTGCATGTGTTGCTCAGTTGCTCTTGTCAAACTATCAGGGAAGACTTTATGAATGAGATGGAGCTCATTACAGATGTTAAAAGGCTTAGAGCCTTTTAACTTATACTTCAAAATAATTCAAATAAATAATACTAAATACTTCATAATAATACTAAATAATACTAAATACTTTTGAATACTTCAAAATAATTCAAATAAAAGCTGGAGTATGGACACAGACTTCATTCTTGGAGAGAAGAAAAGGGAACATACATAATTTGTCAGATTTATTCCGATTAATGTTAGGCTTCACTCTTTTCCCTTCTCCCTTCAATTTGGTTTTACATCCAAACCAGCCTGGATAGGAAGGTAGAACACTGAAAAATGACCAAAGAAACTACATAAGCCAGGCGGGTGGGTAAGGATCTGACCTTTTCCTCCTCCTTCTAGCTCACTGGCTGCATGGGGGCAGCCTGGAGAGACTTAAGAAATCAGGACAAACTCTGGACAAGACATTCCTCATCCTCAGGTGTTTTGGGGAGCCCTAATGAAAAAAACAACTGGGAGTAGCCTACAAGAGTCTTTGCTCTTACACATTACCAGATGGCATCTGCTTTGCATCCTTTCTCCACCTCACTCTGAGCATCTCTTTCTTTACAGGGAAACCACAGAATAGATACTGCAGAAGCACCTTCTTTCAAACGCTTTGTGAAATGCTTTTATCCAAGGCCAAAAGGTAAATGGACACAGAACTGAGGGGAGACATTGCTCTACATTGCCACCAGCCAGTGGGAATACGCCATCAGTTTCTCCTGTAGCATGTGTCTCCCATAGAAAATTGAGAGCCAAACCAGGACCTGCCATAACACAACTACTGCACAATACCTTGACTACATCTCTCTGTTCCTTGCCCTGGAAATAACCATGCTTCAAAGTGCAGTGTCTGGCTCTTCTTTTCATAGAGGCTGTACTTGGGAGCACTGCTATTAATGCACTGGAGCCTTGGAGCTCTAGCTTCCATCCTCTGGAATATGAACCTGCATCTTCCTGCTGTCATGCTGGTTTTAGTCTGGTGGAGCTCATCAGTGCACAGTAAAATTGCACCAGCGTAAAACTGGCATAATGGTGCAGAGAATCAGGCCTGCAGGCTGCAATTTGTTCTGACATAATAGGATAAAACTATTTGTCTTCTATGTACTCTCAAGTGATAGAGCTGATAAAATGTGTCAGAATAAAGTCCTGGAAAGTGAAGTCCTTTTTCTGTCCATTAATCAGGCACAGAGTGGAGGGGAAAGCAAAAGGCTCACCAGACAGGCTACGTGCTGTTCTCCCAATATGCCTGCATTGAGACCTGGGTATACCCTCTCCTGTGTGACAAGGTAGTTTTGTTTCCTTGTCCATTTATTTCCTGGCATCTCCACGGATATCCCCAGGGGGGACACCAGTCAATGTCAATGTCAGTTGTGATGCTGCTTATTGTGTTCTGGAAATGTACCCTAGAAGTGGATGGGCAGCCCTCACCCCTCATAACAATTGGATAACCTACTTCCACTCCTTACTGACCTACTTATTTTCACACTGGTGACCTAGATATGGCCCTGCTAAGGCTCTGGGTCCTTCCACCATGAATGAGCTGGTATGTTATGTGTGTACACATTTCACCAGTATGAATTTGGTGCTGCAGAACACCCACTTGGAGAGAAAAATCACATGAAGAAGAGTAGCAATCAAATGAAGGAAAACATTATCTTTGCCTCTTCTTATGTTTTTAGACAGGGATCATTTGTAGCAAGAGGAAGGACTAGGATGTAAAGAGTAGTGTTAGATTAGCAAACAGTAGAGAAGAGTCAACAGAATGTGAGAAAGAGAAATCGTTATGATTCTGCAGTTTAGTAATCCTTCACTGATACAGACTCTTTATCAAATATTATCATGTCAAGTCTGAAGACCATTTGTTGTTCACAACTCAAGTTTTCAACACCAGAAAATTACCAGGAAAAGCTTATACGGTGCAGTTTCATACCAGGTGTACTGCTATTTTAGCCCAGTTTTCTATTACCTGAAACAATTATCTTCCTCTATTATATATTGAATTGATTAAAATTTTGCAGTTACTGGCATTCCTGTTTCTGGGTGGCATGCATCCTCAGAAGTGAAAATTAATGCCTGTTGATCAGTCTGGATTACTGGGACAGTCTGGTTGCTGCTACAGGATATGCAAGAAATTAGATCCATTCCCAAACACTGACCTTGAAAGCATTTGGTGTGAAAATAATGATCAATTCTGTACTCATTGTACTCATATCAGGAGCAGATCTACATCAGGGTTCACAGTGTCAAATGTCTCCACACATTCAAAATGGGGTCTCCAAACTTCCTGAAGTCTCACTCAGGAGAAATAATAGCTTCTAAGCTTTATGCATACTCCTTTTGGTACTCTGTGAGAAAAAGATGTCCGCCCCTCACTTTTCTACTTTCTAACTCCTTACTTGTTGTAAAGGAGCAGTTTTTGCTCATGGTATGCAAGAAACTGGTACTGTGAAAGCATTGTATCTGATGACCCTTGCTGGCACAGATGCCTGTGTCAGTAATCTCTGGAGAAACCCTTCACACTCAGCTAGCAAGGGGTTAGTTTTGGGTTTGTGATGAGACAATTTCACTATTCAACCAGTGGATTTCTCACTTTCCACTTGCTACATGCAATCTTTTTGCTGCTCATCTCTCTTGATTTTGGGATACACTTTAAATCCATGTTCTCAGTAACATAATTTAAAACAGGAGCTGGAAGCCAGCATACATCAAGCTGGCCAGAATGACCTCAGGTCTTTCTGGCGTTGTCTGTTCTCATATATGTCACTGGTGGGATGTTCATACATTGTCCTCTGCCTTGGTTGTTTATATCTGCCAAAGAGGAGCTCAGGAGATGCCCCTGGCTTGGCTGCCCTGGGATGCACAGTTATCCATGGTCCTCACCATTCTTTTGGGGTGAATGGGGCAGAATGCAAAAGTGAACACTGCTCGTTGTGTCCTCACAAGGCCCTAGAGCCAAATGCAAAGCCAAATCCAATCTCTTTCCCCAACAACAAGTAACATTTGCTTTTGGCAAAATTCTCCTTGACTGACTTGCTTTTCCTGACAAGTACAGCTGTATTATTTTGAAGATGTTTTAGAAATGACCAGGTTGTTACAGCTTCTCACCATTGCAGCACTGTAATCATGAATGGAAAAGGAAGAGATTGGAGAGAGATGGTTTTTTACCTGCTTCACTATAAACCATCACCCTGAATACACTTCGAAGTACTTTTTCCAATTTTACGCTACTCCACTCTATATTCTTTATCTATTTTCTATCTACAGTGATTCATTCACAGAATTTGAATGTGTAGTCAGGGAGAAATGAGTTTTGCAAAAGCCATTTTTCCAAAGGCACTGGCGTGTGCCTGTAATTTGATGTATGACTTTGTGAAAGCTGTCACAGAGGTATCCCACATGCTCCAGCACTGATGGATCAGCATGCTGGCATGATAACACAAATACAGTCTTTTACCACTGGCAGTGCCTTTCGACTCTCCGTTTTAAACCTGGACAATTGCAAGCGCTGATTTTTCATTAGCCTCTCACATACCCTCTGCCTGTGGTAGAACAGACTTAGTTGTATGAGTCATACACCAAAAGTCCAAAATTTTGCAAGGCTCACAAAATGCATAACGGGGCAGCTCTGTATCACAGTGACATGCTTTAGGATTGCATGCAAGGGAAGGAGTCCTGCTTCCTTACCACTCCCCAGTAAGAACATAACATTTTCTTTAATACTTTTGTCCTAAAACAGAAAGCTGTTTTGACAAGGGGTTAACCTATGGTGAACAGGAAGCCCAGCAAGGTTTCCATCTTCTGCAAGAGGGAAAGCTCACCACTGTGATCTGGACTTTAACTCTGGTCACCTATAACTGCTATAGTTACTCCGACACTTGGTGTGAAATGCAGTTGTATCCTTTGGCAGAAAGTTGACCTTTTTAACCAAGGTGAAGCACAGTTCAGAGAAATCCCTCCTGCAATTACACTATTGCAGTGACATTCCCTGTGACCTGGCAGGCTGGGGCACTGCAAAGAAATTAATGTCCATGGAAACAGCAGTCTCCCCATAGCACCTGGGGTGACTGTCCAGTCCCGCTGTGGGCATTGTCAGCTCCTGCCCCTGGTACCACTGCCTGGCAAGTGGTATATTTTTAAATCAGAAGCAGGACAGAGTAGTGCCACAGCATCTGGTGGCGATATCAGACAACTGCTCTCAGAAAAAAAAAGAAACCCCTGTTGCCAGTGAGTCTGTAGTCTGCTAACTCCAAGTTCCACACAAGGCTTTTCAATATCAAATGCTACTGTGAGTTTCCAGCAGCACTGGCACAATAGTAAGAGATTCCCTTTGTCTCTGACAGGGAATCACCTCATTGAACCAGGCACAATTTCCCTACTCTTTTCCCAACACACACATCTCCTTTTTCTTTGTCCATTTATTTTGAACAGTGGAGCAGGTGGGGGCAGCTTAAGCAAAATTAGTAACAACACTCAAGTTACTAAATAAAGCCGCAGCATGGACATATGAATAAATTTTCTTTCCCCAAATATACTTGCAACAAAATAAAAAGGAAACAAAAATCTGCTGGAACCTTTTACCAGGGGTAAACAGATATAAGTATGGAGTAAACCTATCCCTATTCAATGTCTGCTGTATGCCAGGGCCTGCATCCAGACCACAGCTCCACACCTGGTTCCCAAAGGAGTAAGCACTTAGCAGCTCCTCAGAAATGCAACACTGTCTGCACAGTTTCTATATCAACACATCTTCTCCTTCAGCTAGGTTCAGCAGCAGGACTTCACTGCTACAGAGCCTGTTCCCTGAAAAGTCTGCAGGGATTGTCAATCCTCTCATGCCTGCTGCAGGAATCGGTGTCATTGCAAGAGACGGCAGCTGCTGGCAAAAGCCTAGGTAATGTCACAACGCTGCAAGTCGCATAAATGTTACCTGTTATGGGGAAACAGAGTAATCCCAAAACAGTGTTTGATAAATGCACTGTCTTGAAAGTGAAAAATACTGCAATACACCTGGCATATGTAACACTGCTTAGAAGCCAGTTTATGAGTGGTGCAGTTGCAACACGAGTGTATAGATCTGTACAGTTTCTGGGAAAGGAAGGGCAATGTTCCTCTGCTGCTCTGTGGAGCAATGATTATAATAGCATGACAAATAAAATATGAAAGGAACAGGTGTTTTGTAATGCTACGAAGAACAGTCTAGCGCTATGAAAGTGCTGCGGGCTGACACAGAGGTCATTGTTCATAGCACGTGCATTTTCAGAAGAGGCACAGAGCTCTGTGTTTGCTACATGCATTTGGCCTTTGTTCTTGTTCAAATGCAGACAGATCATAAAATCACAGTTGGAAGGGACCTTAAAGACCATCTAGTTCCATCCCCCCTGCCATGGGCAGGAGCACCTTTCACTAGAACTGTTTGCTCAAAGCCTCACCTAAATTGGCCTGAAACACTTCCAGGGAGGGAAGCAAAGTTTTTAGCCAGCTCAAGTGATAGTGGCTGTCACATGCTCTTGCTAATGGGTTAATGCTGACCACCTAAAGGAGTTGTCACTGGCTGAGAACACCTGGCATAGTACTGCAAACTTGACAGAGAGGCCTCATTCCTTTCTTTTGTGTCTAAAGTCAGTGGTGGGATCATTGAAAATGCTTTCTGGTCCTCCTGTCCTGGTGCAGACAAGTTCAAAGTTTCTTTTTCTTCTTGTGTTGTCATTTCTCTGTTAGGTGCAGAATTAGGTACTGGAGTCACTGTCTGACATCAGTACTGGAACTGCTTTAAATTCAGCACAGGACTGGGGTGACACTATATTTGACCTGAGAGACACTCAGAAGGTGTCCTGGCTCCTTCATGCTGTGACAATTCTGCTCAGTACTAACAGCAGAAGGATGAAACAGAGGTCGTTACCTGTAACACTGCTGAGAAGCAGTTTCAACTGGGAAGGGCTTGGACCCTGATCTTAAAATTAATTTTGGTCTATTCTGCCTACATATCTCATTACATTGTGGTGCCAGAACAATGTGATGGGTGTCCAAATATCATGGTAGTGCCTGTGCAAAACACAGCTAAAAGCAGGACAGGAAAGGAGAAGAGTCAACAGGATACTCATGAAACAGCTGAAAAATTTATGTGTGTAAAGTAAATCTTAACTAGTCAGGGAGAAGAGAAGGCTTTGGAATAACCTAATTGTGGCCTTCCTGTACCTGAAGGGAATCTATACGAAAGGCAGAGAGAGACGTTTTACAAAGGCATGTAGTGATAGGACAAGGGGGAATGTCTTCAAACTGGAAAAGAATAGGTTGAGATTAGCTATTAGAAAGAAATTCTTCTCTTTGAGAATGGTGAGGCACTAGAACAGGTTTCCCAGAGAAGCTGTGGATGCCCCATCTCTGGAAGTGTTTCAGGTCAGATTGGACAGGGCTCTGAGTGACCTGGTCTAGTGAAAGTTGTCCCTGCTCGTGGCAGAGGGTTTGGAAGTAGATGATCTTTAAGGTCAATCCCAACCCAGACCATTCTATGATTCTTTTATAAACACTGATCAAAGAATGCAAAAATCCAAATGTGAACACCCAATAGCAATGTGTTTCAGAGTGCTTCAAGTTATAAATGAAACTATTCACAAAGTTTCAATAAGTTAGATGTGAGCAGTTCTTAGAATGAATCCTTACCATAGAAATCCACAGCTTGGGTGAATAGAAATAATTTAATAAATTTTCATGGTTGTATTAATTAAAAATGCAACTAATTATTTTATTTGAATTATTAGATGCAAACTCTTGGTTAAAGAGAATGACAAATAGCAGGACTTTTCTCCACATGTTTTTCTTGCTATTTCAAGCTCAATTTGTCCTGAGAAAATCCCTGATAATTAAAAAGTTTCAAGAAGTTTGGTTCATGAGCATCCTTTCCAAATGGAGGGTAGAGCCAATACTGGAGGGTTCAGGACCTCAGTCCTACAACACCAGCACTGAATAGCTAGGGAGCACAACTCTTAATAACAGATGACACGCCTGCAGCATTCCTACAGGTTACTTAGTAACTACCTGTGAATAATGAAGGTGTCCACAGAGAATAAAGGTCACTTTGCAAATGCAATTAACAAAGGCTGAAATTTCTCATGAACGTATTTGGGAGCGACAGCTTGGAGAAGGGAAGCTTGGAGCAAGCAACAAAATTTGTGTTAATTAGATAGTGTGCAGGCTTTGCAAATGAACTGAAATGAAACACAATGAGATGGGTAATAGTAGATGAGTGGGATGTTTAAACAAAGACTTGATGAAGAGGACTTTTGAAGTGCAGCCCTAAAACACACAAAACATTGAGGAATTTTTTTAGATCTATAAACCAGCAGCTGATTATGTATAGATGAAAAGTAATGAACCAATATGCTCAGAAGTGTCTTCTTTTCTAGATATGCCTCTGTAACTTCCATTAGCACCCACAGACTCTTAAATACACAAACATATTAGTCATGCATCAGATCACGCCGTACATTTTGTTAAGTATCCAAAGGCTGAAATGACTCATACAATCAAAATTTCTTTTCCCATGTGAATCAGACACAAGGCTTGACATATCCCCACTGAAAAAGAAGGATGTTTTCTTTTGAGTAGCATTTTTACAGCACCTTGCTTCTTTACAACCCTGCCTGCAGAGTAGGCACACCAATTACAAAACTGCATTAAAGAACACATCAGAACATTAGACAACACCTGTCAGTGAAAGAAGTGAAGTCTTGCTCAGCATCGTCCATCCCACATGCAGCCAAATTTTCTCCACTAAAGATGAGTGCATGATGTTACCAAATGGGGATGGCCTTATTTTGCAATCACATCACGGAGCATTAATGAAATTATATCAAAGGCTGGAATTAAAACTGTCCTCGTTCTTTTGCAAAGAGCCTGATTTATCCAACATTTTTTCCTTCAAAACCTGCCTTTGGTTTTCAGGTTGGGAATGAGTTGTGTCATGAGTCCCAAGGAATTAAGCACATCGACACATCCTATGGTGATTCACTGACAGTGGTTTTGCAGTCCTCTGCATGTGTTGTAATTCCAAGCAGCGACAATTGTCAGAGGATTTGCGTTTGGCTTTTGTAATTCCTAATTCTTGTTTCTATTTTTTTTTTAATTTTTTTCCCTTAAGTTTCTCAATCTGTTGAAAAGCTTCACCATCTGCACACCATGAAAGAGTTGGAGAATCTGGAAGCCTTCAAGTGTGTCGCTGTGTTTTCAAAAAAGGCAACTGGCCTCCCTATGTGTGCACTTACGTCACATTTTGTGAGGGGTTTTGGTTTTTCTGTGCAAACATATCCTGCCAATGACGCATGTAACCCTTTCCTTTTGCTGGAAAGGTGGCTGCAGGCACCTTCTGGCAACATTTAGAGAAGGTTCATGTGGGGCTGGGTAAAGCACAGCTGTGTTAAGGCCACTGGAGGCAGACCAGCAGTGGGACTGCAAAAATAGATGTGGGCTGGGTAAAGGAGATCCCTACAGTGCTCCTGCATTGCAAGACTGAGCTCTGGGGAGTTCGAGGGGTAAACCTACATGAAGAGAACTTGCCCTGTGGCTACACTCAGTCTTTCTGGGTCTGGAAGAGACAGCAGATACATTTTCACAGCTGAAAACCCATTAAACCTGCCTTCATGCCTATGTGCTTGCAGCCATCCCTCACCTATGACATGCAATAAAAGCCACAGAGCCAGCCTGCCAGGCACAGGGGCTGTGCTTTCACTGATGAAAGAGATGGTTCTCTACACTAAGCACAACACATGTGTTACTGAAACCTATCTGGTTGTACAAGAGCCACATGAAGCAACCAAAGGGTTCAACCCACAAATGAAGGCACAGAGAAAAAGAAAATGAAGGCACAGTTGTTTCTGGGGAGAGAGGAAGGCCAACTGAAATTCCAAATGTTTTAAATGTAGTGATTTAGTATAAAGACGGAGGTGCAGGAGCATGTCAGAAGATGGTACAAAAGGCTGGAAAGAGAAGAAGAAGTGTGTTGAAGATGGCAGGGAAGCAGACAGAACCACTGATTAAGTGGAAGAAAATACAAATTTTTCCAAGAGAATGAGTATTACTACCCAGGCTGCCACCCCTGCTCAGCTAGGCGTTTCTGCTAGCTGTTTAACCTAGACTTACTGCTTTGCCTTCAGCAGCTTATAATGCCAAAGGTAGAAGTTTCCTATCTGAAACATCCCACCTGACAGAGGTATTTCAGTATTTCCTTCTGTTCTGGCTGAATTATAATAGATCTCCCAATCTGCTTTTCTGTGTCCTGCTACAATCAAAATGGATGGTCTGCTATTTCAATCCATTTTTTGATTGAACCTAGCCTGAAAGCAGTTTCTAACCAGTGTGCCACAAACCTACATTCCTCAGTCTCTGCCCAACTGCACCACTTTCTTTCACTGCTCACATTACAGCTTGCCCAGTTTGAATATTCACACTGACTTCTATTTCTCCAAGTGTTAAGGTCCGCAGGCTATGTGAAGATAAAATGAAGTTTCTCTTTTGGGCAAGTTTCTTTTCTCTTTTCTATTGGGAACAGCTGACTAACTCTCAGCTCCTCCACCTCCCAGTCTTCACATAGTCAGCAAGGGGACAATAAAAGCTCTCCATACAGATCCATAGCCCCTGCTTCAGGAAACATCTTTGCTCATTCTCAAATGCCCCATAAACGTTTGTGTGCTCTGCAACTGATAAATATTGTGGCATCTCGGAGAGCTGATGATGGGTGAAAGATTTGGCTTCATATTCCCTCTCAATCTTCCTGTATCAGATGCTTCAAATGTCATTTCAACCCTTTATTGGCCATTTCAAGAAACATTTCAGTTGCTTGACATACTAAGAACTGGTCAAAATAGGCACTCCTGTCAGGTTACATCCACACAGCATGAGGCTCAGTCAGTTCTGACCACGCAGCTCAAAGACAACAGGAACAGAATCAGGGAGTTCACACACAACTCTGCTTGGGCTAAGCCATCCTTCCATCCTCTGTCCCTCGGCTCACACCGGGAAGCTGCCGTGTGGGGTTTGTCTGCTAGGGTAGAGACGGAGCCTGAAGCCAGTTTAATCAGAGCTCCCAGGTATTGCTGTGGAGAGCGGGGGGCTCCTTTACCTGCTTTTTGTCTCTGCCTCTGCGTTAAGCCATTCCGCACGGCCAGCCACACAGGCTGCCTCAAGCAGCAAGGGCTCTGAACGCCCCAGTGCCCAGGCACAAAAGCTAATCTCCTAGCTGGCTGCTAATCCCCAGGCCCAGCTCTGGAGCACAGAGGTATGTGCGGGTGTTGGCTTTTCGCTGGGCAGCCTGCGGATGGGCTCAGCTGCGGTGGAATTCTGAGGAATGCAGAAAATTTCTGCAATAGAACTGCTAACGGTAATTGCAAAAGGACAATATATCACTTCCCCTGGAAGTAATGAAAGAACGGGCTGTAAATACCGAGCCCAGATTCAAAATGACATTTTTCTGGTTTTTTCTTATTTTTTTTTTTTTTTCCTCTCCATGTGGCTGCGTGAAAGGCTTCCTCAAGTAACGGGGGAAAGGGGTTGATGTGACTAGAGCATGAAAGCCTTGAGACCGCCTCAAAAGCACAAAAGCTGTCCAAAATCCCTCTCTCCTCCCTCAGCCCTCGCCTCCCCAGAGTGCATTTTCCCCTGTTCTTGGAGTTATTTGGAACGGTTTGGAGCGGGACCGCGCCGGCCTGCGAGGGCGGGCAGGAGCAGACAGGCCGCGCTTGGGCGGGCGGCGCGGGCTGGCCAGGGGCGCCCTCCCGTGGCGGCCGCCGGGAACAACAGGCGCCCTCCGCCGGCCGGTGGGATCGCTCCCGAGGGAGCCTGGGACACCCCGGCACGGCCTTGGCACCGGGACAGCGACCCGCGGGGAAACGGCGGGCACAACGACAAAAAACCAAAAAAAACCCCAAAAAAACCCAAAACAAACAATCAATCAATCAAACAAACAACACCATAAAAAATAAAACAAAACCCCCCTAAAACAAAGCAAAACAAAAACCCAACCAACCAACCAAAAAACCACCACCACCACCAAAAAGACCTCCAATTCCCTCCCACCAAAAATAAAGACCCCAAAATCAAGCCAAACCAAACAAAAAAAAAACCCCACCGACCAGACCAAACACCAACAAAGTGGTCCAGGAAAAAGGAAAGGGAAAGTAAACAAATCTAAAGTCGCTTTGATTCCCAAAGTATGAAAAGGTTTCACAGTGCCAGTTGACCAGAGGAAAAAGAAAAAAGAAAAAAAGAATTAAAAAAGGGGGGAAAAAAGTTAGATTTACATCTTGTAAAAGGAAAATGTAGTTGGGCAAACAGCCCTTGCTTTGGAGCAAGTGCTCTTTTGAGGGGTGTTTTTATTCCAGTCTCCCAATGAATGCAATCAGTTACTCTGTCTTGTCTAAACTTTGACTGAATACATAATTTCACTTAGCTACTAATTGGCTCTCTTTACCTTTATTCAGAGACCGGGAATGCTGCCAAAAATCCTTCCCGTCTGGAGTCCACAGTAGCAGCAACCCAGCTTCCAGGCTCTGCTTCAGCCGTTTACCTTGTGGCAAATCCATCGGGACACGCTGTCTGCTCCTGGCCCGGCAGGGGTACCTGCCACCACGGCCCATGGATCTCTGAGGGAAGGGCAACAATTGCTGGAGCTCAGAAAGGAAGGGAAGCTCCACCATCCTGCTCCTGACTGGGGTGCACATGAAGTGCCCTAGAAATTGTAGGTTTGTAGATGCAAAGCACCAAACGTGGCAGAGAACTGCTTCCAAAATCACCTAAGCGACAGTCCTCATCCATCAGAACATAGAGCTGCTATTCAAAAGCACACCCTAAAAGCATGTATAGCACTTAAAAATATGTTCTGAAATAAATATGAAATTATTCCCAACAACCTGGTCTTTTTAAGAATAAGAATGAAGAGTTAGGCTAACTGGGCTATGTGATAGTAAAGGGAACAGCAAAGCATCTATAATAATAGAAAATAATAATCTGAAAAACCTAAGACAGAAGTTAAACTTTATTACAAGATTCTTCTCCTTTGCATTTGGAAGTTATATAGCCCACAGTTCCCTGCTGCAGCAGGCCAGTATCTGTCTACATCAGAATGCTTTTCCATGCTGCTGGAGCTCTGACCTCAGAGGTTCCTCTTTGGAATTTACCCTGGAACGTGGCAGCTGCTTAGCTAGGAGTGGGCATCAAAGAACCAGAGGTGGCCACATACTCACACTGGCCCTGCTGTGGCCAATTGCCCCGAAGGAACCTACACAGCTTTGCCAGCACTTCCAGGGCCAGCAACACTCATTATCATTTAAATGAAGCAGAACTGGTCATTGACTTCAACTCCATAGCATTGCCATGACTCAGAGCATGGCTTTACCTTTCCTCTGCACAGAAACACAGCAGGTATGGGAGGAAAGACCTACAGGGCACCAAGGCAGGTAAACATGTCATTGACTTTGAAGTTGCCTTTTCCAAACTCGAATGATGGCATTTATCATTTGAAGTGCTACCGCTGCTGAAGAGGCTTCATCTTTCACATGGTCTCCATGTGTTTGTACCATTTTTCATTGTTCTTGAGTAAAGACAAGGAATTTTTGGGCCAAGAGAGATTTTGTTTGGTCTCAGCCTGATGTGCCCTAGGAACTTCTGGAAACTTATTTAAGGTAACAACTGAATGTTCCTTTTGGGATACAGAAAGATTAGGAATACAATTATTGCAGAAAAATTGAATAGTGTCATTCTGCATCTCTGTGTTTGCTTCGTGTGTCTTTTGGATTCAGTTGTTGATAGCCTTGCATATTTAGGACTAATTGATTCCCATTGACTTAACTAGAGAAAGAGCCTGCTATGTGACCGTACACACTCACAGGACATGGATATTTTCATCATCCAGGACACTATTTTCTCCCTTGAATTTCTACGTTTACACTGGCTCACAGCAAGTACAGTTACATAGGGACGTCATCATGATGAAATGAGAGTTTCCAAATGTGGCAAATCTGTGCTTTTCTGCACAGCAGTTTGTGTCTCTGTTGTGCACTGGTATGTATTTATCATCCTGAATTACTGTCCCACTGCAGTTTGTGCAAGTTTTGCGATGAACTTCAAGGAGGCAATTGGACTACAGGAATTCAGTGTGTAATTCCTAGCACACAGGAGAATATCCTACAAATCAGTGCAGGCATGTGCTCTCTACTATTACATGAAGAGATAACACAGTGACTACACACAAGGGCTGTGATAAACAAAATTCCCTGTTTGTTCTTATTCAGTAAGAGTTAGTTGTTAATGTTGTGGTTATTTGTTACCAATCATTGTTAAAAGTTGTTTTCCCAATTGTTCCCTTTTTACCCTAGTCTGTGTTTGCCAGTTTCATGTTTGTATCCCCATGTTCCCAGAATCCTCCCGTCGGAAGCTACATTTGTTGCACCCCGACTGCTGCTCCCAGACGTCCTTGCGCACTGACTATATGCAAATAAGGGGCATTTGGCCTAAATCGGACTCCCAAAACCACAAAACAACGTATCATAGAACAATAAAAACAGCAGCACTACTCTGAGAAAACCTCAAGGAAGCATACACCAAGAGCTGAGTTCGGCCGTGTGGCCCTAAGTGCAATAGTACCCAGGCAGAGAGAGACACCCTAGACCGACGAGCCCTCATCGTCTTCTGGTGCTCTCGTGAGGATAGAAGCCCCAGCTCTGCCTGCATTCCTGCGGACAAAGCTGCTTTCCTCCTCCTGTGTGCCACCTCTGGGAGCAGCGGCGGTGTGTGCGCGACCCGTCGGGCCCCCCCCTCGAGCTGATCACTAATAAAGGCATTAAAAAGGAGAAAAAGCTCCTGCCCTTCTTCTTCAAGGGCCCAGGGCCTGGAATGTAATTCATTACAGAACTAATTTGCTATGTACAGGTTCTCCTATTGATTATCTCTGCCATGGCACATGATGCTTTGCAAGACTGCTTTGATTTATCACCTAATATATGTTGTTTAGTGCTTCTGGAGCCCCTGAATTTATGCATATGAATAAAGAGAAAAAAATAATCACCATCTCTGGGTTGGAAATCCTTAAAAACAAACACAGAACACTGACAGTACAGGAAATGAGGCCACATCACTGGCCACATTTTATAAACGGTGACATTTGGGAAACCCAGTGTTCTGGCCTGGAGATGGGATGGACTGCCCTTAATGATGAATCATTGCTCTGGTATTCCCTGCAGAAGTTGACTGTAAAATTGCCTGAGAAGTTGAGCTGGAATAGGAATGAATGCCCTTCTCTTTGGACATTACGTTAACAGCTAAGTAAATGTCATGCTTTTCTTTTTTTAACATCACTTGAAATCAGCTATGTGAAGTTAAGCTGCATTAGTGAGTGAAGAGATGATACTTTCAAAGCTACGTTAACAGGCCTTTCTCTTACTGTGTCACTGTGGTAAGTACAGGGAGGCTGTGAGAATGCCCATGGAAAAAGAACTGGCTGATGTACACAATTTGCACTTCAAAAAAGAATTAAAACCCCCCAAAAACAACAAAGAAGATTTCTTTGAGTGTCTTCCAGAAAAAGATGGCAATTATTGTTCAAACTCTGCAGGGATGGTTTCACTTACACTAGAGGACATTCCTGCTTCCCCTGCTGTGGAAAGAAGTGGTTTCAGGAAACAAATATGACAGGTTCCATCTCTGCCAACTTGCCAGGCTTGAATTCTTCAGAAAGCCTATTCTCCAGGTCTTCTAGTGCTTCAGTTCTTACCCAAGCTACAGAAAGCCAAGGGATTTGCATATCACATCAGCCATGGAGAACCAAGCACAATTTTGGGCAGGGCTTTCAACAGACATACTTCAGAACAGCACTTACGAATTGCTTAATATACCCAGTGCTGGGGCATGGGAGGGGATGTGTGACATCAGACAGGGGAAAAGCATCTCAGCTGGAAAGCACACAGCTCTCTGACTTAGCTTACCTGGACTCACTTTACTTTCTGATGTTTATTTTGCAGCTGTTTCGTTGACAAAAAATAAAACCAAAACCTAAATAAAACAAATAGCAGTACGTGGGCCACATGAAAGGCTTTGATAAGAAGTCCACCTGACAAAACCTGCTATATATAAGGCTCTGGGGAAAGAATTCCTGAAACTGTCCAAATCTGTATTGTACTTGACACTTCAGTGCTGCAGCAAAAGCAAGACTTCTAGGGTAGGAATCAGATCTGGATATCACATATAATTTTGGCCATTTTTCAAAACAAAACTTCTTGTAAGCAAACAAGCAAACACTCTCCTGGTTTTGGCCAGTTTCCAGAATTTTACTGAAGCCAATAGGTTTCAGCAATTTTGAACATGTAGTTATTAATTTTCCAATTTAAAATGCATTTGGAAGCATAATAGGAAGCTTTGTGCCTAAATAAGAGTAAGGAATTTTTTTTTTTATCGTTCAGTCTGAACTTACACAGTTGAGATTTTAAAGAAAACATCACTATTTGGCTGACTTTTACAAGATACAAGTGAAATTGCTCTTTTTCTGACACCCACTGATGGTTAGAGACCTGCACTGCCACCTGCACTGCCAGATCCCCATGGAGACAGAGCACAAACTCTCTAGTTTGAATGAAAAGTGAATACTGGTGTCAAAAGAGAGTGGCAGCTGTGAAAGGAGTCTGGGATTAGATAACAGAGAGCTCCAGACCTTTTGATCACCAGCTTTGAGGTCCTTTTGATCCTCTACAGAGCACAGGTCAGCAACAAGTCCCCACATCAAGCACATCTCTTCTGCCTGCACCAGGACACCACCACCCTTTGAATGGTCAAGAAGCTTGACTTAAGTATTCCCACTGACAGTGAATCTACCACATGCCTTGGGAACTCAGTACAATAATTAATTATTGCTTTGAAAATGCAGCATATTGCTAATACAGACCGCTTCAGCCCAGTTCCCATTCAGTGCCTGCTACCACTGTGATGACTGTGCTGTCCCCAAGAGTAACGATGAGCTAGGAAAAGCTTCCCCTCTCCTGTCAAAGCTCTTCTGCCATGCAATGTGCCTTGTGGGGCCACGGGAGGACAGTGTCTTCTGCCTCGCAGCAACTCTGGCAGCAGGTCCCTGGAGGCAGGTCAGGCAGGACACAGCTCCCACAGCCCTCTGCAATCACTGCCTCCTGCTTCTACATTCAGGAACATTTCACTGAACAGTCTGACCTGTTTCCCTTTGAGTTGGAAAGTGGCAACTTTTTTCAGACTGGTTTTTCTTTTGAAGTTGATCAAACATTTTTTTCTGTTTATTTCTTGTGGTAGTAACACAAAGTTAGAAAGTATTTTAAAGCTCTGTGCTGGCAATAGGGAACCTTGGTGAAAAGTGGAACTTCCAGCTCTGACATGGAGTTTAAAAAAAAACAGTGATAAGATCTGGCCCTTCACAGCAATTCCTGCAGGGCAGTTAAGGTTATCATATAGAGTAATACAACATAATTGTTTCTTGCAAGATGTAGAGGGGATGGTGCATAACTCTCAGAGCAGCTGAGGTGAAGTGAAGCTGCTGACAGAGGAGCTCTCTTCACACAAAAGGCAAATACAGCAGGGAGTGACAAAAATCATGTGATAAATCCTTAAAATGTTTGCTTCCTTATACGATCATTGGGGTTTTTATTGTTGATTACAGTGAAGCAACTTCTTGTGAAATATCCATGAAGTTACTTAGCTCTCTGGTGATTTCATTTATCTACTTACATGTTACAATAAATGATACTCCGCTTGCAAACTTCATTGAGACTCCCTGAGTTAATATTTGACAAGATTTCACAGAATCATAGAATGGCCTGGGTTGGAAGGGATCTTAAAGATCATCTAGTTCCAATCCCCTGTCATGGGCAAGGATACTTTTCCAGGATACAAGGATACTGGTTGCTCAGACCTCCATCCAACCTGGTCTTGAACACTTCCAGGGATGGGACATCCACAACCTCACTGGGCAACATGTTCCAGTGCCTCACCACCCTCACAGAGAAGAACTTTCTCCTAATAGCCAAGCTAAACCTAGATTCCTAGATGAAGGTTGCAACAGGGAATTTAAAAAGTAAGGTACATAATTGCTTATGAAATATCATAGTTTCTAAATATCTTGGGCTTTTGGAGTAACAGCTAACAAATATAACCATTTGATTACTACTGGTGGGGTTTTCTGTATGTATAGGCTGAATCAACAGTAGCATATACACACACACAGCTCAAACCCAAGGAAATGTAAATGCAAGCAATCTAAAGCAAGCTGATGGTGTAAAAGCCTGTGCTATCACAGCAGTGCAGAGTCACAGCAGGAACAGAACTGCAGCCACAGGTAAGATTTGGGGTGCTTAGCTTAGCAGAGACATGTCATCAAAACCCCAGCTGTGACCTGGATAGTCAACTGTCTCTTACATGTGACCTGGAGAGTCAACTGTTTCTTACATGTTTAGTGCCCAAACAATGCTGGACAAAAGACACGTCTCTAAACCTACAATTTATTTCAGATCTGGGCCCTGAACAGATGTTCTTAGTCTTTGAATGGATTACTGTCTACTAAGGAAACTACTTAAGACCATTATTTGAATGTGAAGTCCATATTCATACATTTCATTCAGTCAGCAAAACCAACACTCTTGCCTGCTAAGCTGCACAGTCCACATTTAGTGTCTATTCTAATTGAGCAAATACTGAATTGCTCCAAGTCATCAAAATCAGCTAATACTGTTTGTAAAGCCAGCACTGCCCCCATTCAGATGTTTAAAGTCGCCAGAAAATAATGACTTTTGAAATTTTCCTTTGAAGCAGACTGAGGGGACGGTTGTACTGCAGATCTCTCCATATTCATGTCCCTTCACAAAGAAGGGCTTGTCCAGATGCCAAGGGAAAGCATGGAGAGGCATCTCAAAGGGGGATTCATCCAAAGAACAAAAAGCTTCAACCTTTGCCCTTACTGGAGTGCCAAGAAGTTTGCCTATTTTGTTGTGTTGTGTTTTTTAATCACTCCTTCAACAGATGGGCAACAGTCACCCATCTTGTTAGGAAAGTTCACCCAACAGGACGGTCAAACTTCAACAGCCTCCAGTACAGACAAAAAGCTGTTTCTCCAAAATAAGGCCCTGCTCTTGGGGCAAATCATTGTTGTCATTCATATTCAAATGGTGCCATGGTCAAGCTCAAGCATGTACAGTTTTGGTGGGTCCAGCTGTCCACATACTGAGCATAAACCTCATTAATAGTTAAGGGTCTGCTAGTACAGCAGGCTTGTGCTGCCCTTGTACGTTTAAGGCCCACAACTTTTGCTTCTGTTTTTCTGAAAACATTCTGATATTCAGAGTAATTTGAATGGCAGGAATGTATTCCCTTTGTGGCATTGTATTTTTCTGGTACCACAAATACTGCCACTGCACAAGTAGTTCTAAAGAGGCCATTAATATTATTTTCTAATGATTTAGTTAATTCCCAGTACTTTATTTTCTTTGTGCTGTTACTGAATCAGGGAACACCTCTTAGCCATAGAGAAGCAATGTCCTGAAACAGAAATTTTAGGTAATAAGATCAGTTAGTTCACAGAGGCACCTGAGAACTTGGGTCCTCTATCAGAGTAAGCCAACCTAAAATGAAACTGCTGATCAAAAGGTGTTCCTTCCCACCTTCTCCCCAGTGTCAGAGCTGGCAGGTGAGCTAAACTCTTACACAAGGATGTTTTCAGTCACACCAGGAAGCCTCTTAGGTGTGCGGCTCCTTGAGACAGGTCGTGGGAAGGTGTGAGCAAGAGCAGAAAGTGAGCAGGAGCTCAGCCTTAGACTAGCTGACATTGATCAGGGAACTGCTCTGAGATGTTGCTGTCTGCCCCTATTTGCATTTAAATGCACCGGTATGCATGTCACTGCAGTGAGCACTCCACCATCCATATGCAGCTAGGTCAGATGCAAGATAATAGTGATGCCCAACCAAAAGATTTCAAAGGTCAGAGGTGTTCTGTTGATACAAATTCAGTATTTGCTATGAGCTAACCATCATGGGACAAACCCCTGCTATAATGCAGCATGACTAAGATAGCCTTGTCAGGACCACATTCATTTTTGAAAAGTTATTTGTCATGCAAAAACATGAGCAGTTTTTGCTCACACAAACTTAATTGCTACATGAAGAACATTTTTATAATTTAAAATTTTTGTCTTTGGAGAAGAAAATAAGGAGGAAGTAAAAAGAATCTGATTGGCTTTTGAACTCTGCTGTACAGCACAGCTGTGTCTTCAGCACAATATATCACACACAGCAAATCAAAGCCAGCTTAGACTCAACTTTTCTGCAGCTTTTTCCTCCAATACCTTTCGAGGATTACTGATTAATAGAGACCAGATGCCAAATCCTTGAGCATGGCCATAAATCTAGGATGCAAAGGGCCTGATCTCCTTATTGTCCCCGGGGGCTCGTGCAAATTGAATTTAAACACCTCTTTTGATTCATTAACATTTTGTATCTGCCCTCTAATCTGTTATAAATAATAATACAAAGAACAAGGTTTGACCATACAAATACCATCCTTCCTAAAAATTTTGTCAAGTCTTGTATGTACAGCAATGAGCAGGACTCCAATTAAAGGCTTGCAGATACAACATAAAAATAGAGAAAATGATGAGAAAAAAATTTTTGAATTTAGATCTTTATTATACAGGCCCAAAGCTGTGGTCACCATGCAGTTACACTGTAATGGGAATGATTTTGCTGAAAGGCTCTCACTAAACAAACGTAAAGAGACCACAGACTACAGCATTCCAAATAACTGACAGTTTAATTTTTGAAAGAGCAAAAATAAATAAAGGAATGGCAAGTATGTCCTTTTCACATATGGTGGGGCATTTACATATTCCTTCTTTTCTATAGCTATTCAAGAGACAAAATTAGCAAATACTGCCCAAAAACACAGACCTTTTGTGTAACGGTTCAGCTAACTTTTAGCTGTTTCTCTCTCCTTGGATAGTAGATCAAATGCACATTTAGATAGGTGCATATGCTAAAAAAAGATATACAGTGTGTGTGTGATTATATTTAATTTCTACTTCCTGCCTTTTCCTTTTCCTTTTTCTCTTAGGACACTAACAGGAAGTAATTGGAGACATCCAGTCAAATAAAAGCCCTAAAAGTTTTCCCTTGTAGTAATCTCATAATTTAAGGATTAACCACAAATTTTAAAAGGTTGAAGTGTCTTACAAGGAATTCATCATCTCTGGAAAACAGATAGCCACAGTGAAGAGCTGCACATAGACTGCACATATAGTGTTATCTAAAAGTGGTTATCTTTTAAAAAACAAAACTTTTTAAAAAATCTGTAGTTCAAAACAAAGCATGTCTTATTCCCTACAGGATTTTCTTGCAACCTGTTCTTCAATTATTTGCACTAGGAGATGCTACAAATGATATTAGTTACAATATACAGTCCACTGTCATCTTCTGGTCCAGCAGAAGAACCTGTCTCTTCGATGGATGCAAAACTGTTCATCTGAGCAGATCATCCTCAACAGCACAAATATGGTTTAGAAACTCATAGAGTTTATTGTTTTAATTTATAAAATTAAACCTGCCCCAGACAGGTAATACTGGTGTGTAATATTGCCATCCCTGGGTTCTGTCAAAAACGGGGTACTGAGGTGCTCAGAGCCGTCTCAGAGCGCAGCGCTGGGATCCTTCTGGCACTCCAGACCCAAGGTCGATGTGATGTGATGGGATGCGTGCTAGAACATGGGCGCACTTCTCACTTAGCTCTGCAGAGCCCGGGACATGGTAAGCTGCCAGAACTTCCTTCATCTTGCCTGTTGACAAAAGGAACAATAGCTAGTCATCACTGGTTGCTGGAGTTTAGTTCCAATTTTTAAAAAGCCCTATAAATGCGACTCTTTTTTTTAGCCATGCAATAGCAAATGCTTCATTAAAAAAAGATTTGGGATAAATTTCACAGTCTCTCTGTTAGCCACACAATGCTTATGAAGGAGAAGGGCCTTATCCTGTATGGTTCCTAAAAGACTATCCAGGATTAAACATACCATTATTTATAAAATAAATGCCCAGTAGCTTAGTACTTTAAAAACATTAATATAATATTATCCCTGTAAAAATTAATTTTGTATAGCAGATTTTCTGATTAAAGTCCTGTATTGTCCCTCTCACACACTGTACACAAGATACAGAGTAAACAATCTAGAAGATTAACAAACAATGAGCAAGAATCCAACAGGTTAATAAGTGACTTATATGCGTTTGTTGTAGAACTAACTCTAACACATATTGGTCATGTCCATTATGTATTGGTAACAACTATGAAATGACTCATTGAATGGGCTCCACAGAACCAAGGGTCAAAACAGACCTCTACATTATCTATTCTTATTTTCTGCCAATTATAATTTTTCCAGATAGTCCTCAGTGAAGTCCAAAGAAAATTAAACTTTTAGATAGGAAAGACTAAGAATACACCTCCAATATGCATTTGCTGCAGAATATGTAGAAGGAGAGGCAGAGGTACCTCTGGAAGGTGATTACCCCACTCCCTAAGTAACCTCAACAAGGTGCCCATGATTTTCCACGGACTGTGAGTAGGTTGAAGACCAAAATTTCTTACGAGTATGAATGCATTATAACCTACCACAGATATTTGACTATGTTCACATATTTATTTCACAAAGACCATTCACAAAGCCATCAGACCCTAGTAATTTTCAATCAGTACTGACATGGGCAAAATGGTAAGAAGTATAATTGCTTCAATCTAACGTAAATACAAAAGACATGCAATAAATTCCAGAACCAATGCTATTTGGTTACATACCCTACAATTTTCTGGAGCTACACAAAACACTTCTTTTATGTATAATTATTATTCTTATAATTATCACATAAATAGAAATCACTAAAGGAACAGAGGTAGCAGATGATGTGAGAGATCTCTTTGCTCCCCCCTGACCAATACAATACCTGCTGATATTAGCCTAAGCTATTTTTAAACATCAGCATACTTTATCTTTACTTTGTCATTTTCCATAGCCTTGCTTCCAAAATGCTTGTTTTACTCTATGAATTTATTAAGTGTACATTCTAACCTTTCATCCAAGCCATCAGTGAGAATACTGAATATTACTGGAAGAAGGAAAAAACACTTGAAGAACTCTACTAACTGGTGTATCATTGAGAACTACGCTTTGTATATGGCTTCCAAACAATTTTTGCACTCACGTAATGATAATCAATTCTAACAAAGTTTCCCTAGCATACAAGAATAGTAACAACTGAAATATTTTGCCATACAGTCTTGTTTAAATAAAGCTGCTAATATTAGCAAATATATTTTAAGAAGAATTATATAGACTTTGAAAATAGAAGCATTATGGAGAGAAGACTTCAAATGATAACACAGTCTTGCTAACAACTGATTTCACATTTATATGGCTACTTCTATGAAGTATGTGCTTTACTGAAATATTGTTCTATTTAGACTAATGACATTGTTTCACAGCCTTTTAAAATTGAGTTTTGTCCAGTGAAATGTTCCAATGAGAAGACAATAAACACAATGAACTACAGTTTAGAAACAAATCAATTGCACAGCTTCTCTAGACCACAAAATTACTGTTTACTGTTTATCTTGCAAAAGATATCTTGATCAGAAACATACTGAACAAGACTGCTAAGACCAACAGGACCAGTCATATTGAAAAAGTCATATTGTAAAGAAAAGGTTACCATTTACATTAATTTTTATGGAGATATAAGTCAATTCCACAAATACAGGAGACACAGATCACTCCTCTTAATCTAATTAGGATTATTAGCAGGCCTTTTTTACTTTTCACTCTATGATATATTTTGTTTGTTCCATCTGTGCTACTTAGAAAAGCGAAATAACTTGCTCCCCAAGACGGAAACAGATTACCAAGTTCCTTCTGGAGGGCAGCAGAAGTTGAAATACAGCACAAATCCCACCTTCAATTAATGTAAAATTTGATTTGATATTTAGGGATATATCCCGCTGGATTTCAGTGGAAGAAAAGTGAGACTGAATTACTCTGAAAAATACGTGGTGACAGAGAGACAGCAGCATACTCCCACACACTCAAATACTCCCAGCTTTCTCCAGTGGAAAAGAAGGAAATAGGATAAAGGACAGGTGAGCCATCCTGACTGCTTATGATGTACAGTCTTCTGTCTGACTGCCAAGGCAGAGAGGAAATCCCGCAAAACCCCTGTTTTTTACAGGAAGTCAAAAGTCCTGAAGCTGAGACAAAGCAGATGTCTGCCCCTTATTGAGAATGGCTCTAGGGATTATAAATTACAGAGATTTTATCAAGAATTTTAGATATACAGACACCAAAATTACTTTTGTCTTTTTGTCAGAAGAGCTAGAATTTCTGAGAGTCAAGATTTTGCTAACAGTCACAGGGAAAGACAAAGTGTGCAGTCAGAAGCATAACTGAAAGTCCAGGCAGCAGCTTGCTAAGGACCAGAAGAGCTGATCCCTTGTTGACATGGAAAGATGTGTCATGGTGATTCCTGTCTGAAAAGTTCATCATTGTTGTCTTTGCAATCCATGGCAAGCAAACCCATGATAAATGTCAGTATCCAACCAGAGTTATCTGGAGCCAGTCAGTGATGACAGGAGAATTTGTGCCATGCTTGCCTAAGTGCCTAACACAAGTGGCAGGAGCAGCCATGAGGGGTGTGTGGGTGTTTGACTCGCACTGCACAGCACTCACTCTGTGCTGCAGAGACAGAGCAGTCAGCTTTGCAGCGTAAATGTACTGCAAGAGTAAAGTGAGATGAGTCCCATGCCTTCCCTCCAAAAGGAGAAATAGGAGCCTGTGTTTAAATAGTGCAATGTTCGTGTGTTGGCTGATGGGGAAAACTACTAACGCTCAATGTAATTAAGGCTGCAGTTTTCATATAGAGATTAACAGAAAGTGCAAAACTTCCTCGTTTTAGCAAGCAGCATAAAATCTACATAATTTAACTGACTTTAAATTTCAGTGAAAGTTTGTGGGTAAAAAACTAGATTACTGATAATGACATACCTTAATATGTTTGTTCCTTGAGGTCAGACATATTAAGCTTTACACTATAGGAATGCTGATCAATTGCAATACTTGAATTAAATTATGAAGCCCATGTCCCTGATGTTAGAGAAGCCTCTATTAAGACAATAATAACATTTGGAACATCATATGATGTTTTATATATATTGTACTGTCATATATGAAGAGGCAGTAGGAAATTTGAAAATCATGCGTGTGTTTTCTATGACTCAGTCTAAGGGGTCTTGGGGGAAAAAATTTCAGTAATGTTCAATATTTGAACTGCTATATTATTTCTGTATCTCTATACAAAAAGCTACTTATACTTCATTTTTTAAACAAATTAAAAGGCAAATATTAAGTATTAGAATATATCTAAGAGTCTTGATATCATAAAGTTATTGGGGAAATAAGACTAAAGGGAAGTTAAAATGTGTTAAATTTAAACTATACTTAATTACAATGGATAACAAAGTCTCTAAACCCTTAGCAAATTTATTTAGAAGTGTATTTTAGAATTAACAAGAATCTGCTAGTTTAGCAACCACATGAAACTGTCATACTTTAAACACCCATTAGATTAAAAATCCTATATAATGCAATTTAAAAATCTGAAGAACTTTCAAAGCTTTTCTGCACTGAATATGGTGGTGTACATGATATCAGTTAGAAATGAACAGTCCAGTGGCATGCTGCATTCTGTAGGTAAGACCTGAATAGGGTACCATATGATAATAATAAGGCCTCCAAAATACAGGCTGGCATCAAGTAACTTTTTCTGGGAGTGAGTTCTGGGCTGAAGGAAGAATTTCACAGCCTTGAAGCAGTTCCTCCCTGGTGTGTGACTGAAAAAGCTTGTACTACACTGCACAATACAACAACTGTAGCCTCCTCTGACCTTTTTACTTTCTTCCGTTCCTTTCAGGTAATCTATACCTGGTGTTTTTCACTCCATATGTATCTTCCATCAGCAAGAACTCTGTAATCTGAACTACATCACTCTTACAGCCGTACAAACTTTGGCTAATTCAGTCCCTGGCTTTATCAAATCCAGTGTTATCAGCTCCAGAGAGCGTCTCTTGAGCTCCACAATGTGATGATTTTCTGTAAAGCTTCTCCTTCGGAAGAGAGTTGTTCATGCATGAGTAAGAGTTTTCACGTATTACTTCATTTTTCTATGCTCATAGATTAAAAGAAAAGGTGAAAAATGTGATTTTTAGGTGCTAATAAGCTCAGAAGAATCTGAAAAAAGCAAAAGATAAATGGGATTTCTAGAGCCTTCATTACACTATTTTAAAGCCAGTCTCACAATCTTGGAAGGCACAATTTTTGAATATTTGGCATTTGCATGACAAGAAACATCCAAATATACTGTCTTCCAGCTTTGCTGGCTGACGCAGTTATCCCTCTCTGCCTTGCCATGATGGGGAGAAAGATTTGTTTGGGGGTATGCCTACACACTTACATGACTGAAACTTGATCATGAGCCAGCTCTTGACATACTTGCTAGAACACTTCATCTACATTCAAGCCAAACAGTGCTCATTGGTGTGGCTACGGAGTGGCAGACGGTGTGAGCTGGAAACTGCAAACAACACTTCAAGGTGTTAATGAAGAACAGCCTTAATCTCTCCGCAGCTGAGCTCGACTGCGGGAATGCTTCTGGTTTGCTTCCAGGCAAAGGCACAGCAGGGGCAGTTCAAGCGCACCCTTTTGGTATGCACTGAAGCTGTGAAGCTGTGAGGACAAGCTCGGGGTGGGGTGGTGCCCAGAGCTGGCAGGCATGGTGAGAGCATCCCCACAACAACCACAGGTTCCGTGGGAGAGCTGGGAGCGACAGTGTGACTGCTGCCATGCTGCATCAGTCCTGCAGAAGAAGCCTGAAAATAACCTGGACCTCTTCAGCTTGTAGGAGATGGGCCAGCCTGCAGGTGCCTGTGCCTGATTCAGGGAGCTGTTTGCTGCCAGGGTCCCAGAGAACACAACTTGCCCCAAAGTGCTGTTTTGCCCTGGTGCGAGCTGCTGGGATGGGAGTACTCAGCACCAGTGCCTCTCTCACCCAAGAGGTAGGTTGGGTGTCTCTGCCTCCCAGTTGTGGGGCTGGTGTGTTCCTATAAATGGGCATACTGGGACAAAGCAAATAAGAAGCCATTGCACAATCACTGATTATCAGCTGGACTTGGCTAATAAATTGTTTGCCAGCAGGACACAGCAGCTCCCTGTACTGTCTCAAAGCAGTAACTCCTGGCTGGGCTTCCAGCAGTGTGGAAGAAGCCAGCTGAAGCCCAAATCAGTACCCCTACCCTGAAATGGACTGGAAGCTCTTACACCTCTCTGGGTGTTTGTCAGGGCTGTAACATGGCTTGTGGCAATCCTGAGACAACCCAAACCCTTAGGATTTTTCTTCTCTCTCACAACTGAAGTTTCTTGAATACCTATGAGCATCTGGTTCCTGACAGGAAACTCATGCATGCAAAACAGTCCATAGCTCTATCCTATTTTCTTTTTAACATCTTTTTGCTTACTGTTCCAAAAGTTCATTGCTCTGATGACTAGAATATTTTTTTTCCTAATTTGAAGCCTGCATTTTCATGATCAATTTATAACCCCGAGGTTTGTATTTACAAAAAAGGATATTTTCTCTTTCTTTTTGGTGTGCACTTCTTGGAGGTGGTTAGAGAGACTGTGTTCATTATCTCTTTCTCAAATTTCCTTATATTAGGTTAAGTCAACATCTGTTAGCATCCTCTTGCCTCTTGGCTTTCCTGTTCTTTCCCTAGCTTGCCTCTCAGTGTCCTCTAGTTTTTGATTTAATCTTACTGAATGAGTAATGAGACCTTCCTAAAAAGTTCTGTTTAGGAGGCTGGTTGACAGAGTCCCTTGGAAAGCAGTTGTGAAGGGTGAAGGGCAAAGGAATCCACAGGAAGGCTGGACATTCTTCAAAGAAAAACACATTAAAGGTGAAGGTGCAAGCCATTCGCGCATGTCAAAAGATAAGCTGTGCAGAAAGAAGACTGGCTTGGCTGAACAGAGCTTTGGTTGGCATTCAGGAGAAAATGAAAGGTTTATAATCCTTAGAAAAAGGGGCAGAGAACTCCAGATCACTACAGGGATCTTGTGAGGTTATGCAGACAGAAAATTAGAAGGATAACTAGAACTTAATCTGGCTACAGCTATAAAAGATAATTAAAATGCTTCTTAAGGAGAAGAAGCATTGTTAGATGCTTCACTTGATGTTCACTCCATCATTTACTGTGTGGAGTGAAATATAGCCACAAAGTATGAGGAAAAGGCTGTTTTAATGTCTTTGCCTCAGTCTTTAATAGAAAGATCAGTGGTTCGCAGGGTACCGAGACTCCTGAGCTGCAAGACAGTGAAAGGGAGCAGAATGAAACCTCTGTTATCCAAGAGGAAATTGTTAGTGACCTACTACACACCTTAGACAGACCCAAGTCTATGGGCTGGGTGGGATCCATTCAAGGATACTGAATGTGCTGGCAGAAGTGCCCATCAAGCCACTTTCCCCAGTCCTGGTTTACCAGTCAGGTCCCAGACGGCTGGAAGTTGGCAAATGTGACACCCATCCACAAGAACAATTAAAAAGAGAATACAGGGATCTAGAGGCTTGTCAGCTTGACATTGGTTCCAGGGCAGGTCATGGACCAGATCATCTTGAGTGCCTGTACATGCCATATGGCATTTACAGGACAACCAGGGGATTACACCCAGACACTGTGACTTTGGAAAGGGCAGGTCTTGCTTGATCAATCTGGTCTCCTTCCATGGCAAGATGGTCAGCTTAGTGGGTGAGGAAAAGTCTGTGCTTGTTGTCTACCTGGACTTTGACATCATTCCCCACAGCATTCTCCTAGAGAAACTGGTTGCTCCTGGCCTGGACAGGAGTTCCTGCACCATTCACTGGGTTAACAACTGGCTGGATGGCTGGGTCCAGAGTGGTGGTGAATGGAGTTCTATTGCCCTGATCTTTAAAAGTTTTTCTTAGCCTTCTCATGTTTTGCATTCTTGTAGTGGTGTCTCATGCACTTTCATGTAAACAGTGATTGTGTAGCATTCCTTTCTAGAGGAGGAGAAAACTGATGGACTCTTGGTTTGACCAGTGTGGTTGGAGAGGTGGCAACTTCACCCTCCTGGTCACCTTTGGAATGGTATATATATCAAAGTCACACAATAAACTTCCTCTTTTCTTCCTTTCCTTGCAATGAAGTTTGCACTGAACTTGTGTGTTTATTTTGTGTTGTAGTACGACATCGTTATCCAGCTGGTGGCCAGACACGAGTCCTGGGATTCTCCAGGACTCAGTGTTGGAGTCAGTCCTGTAAAGTATCTTTATTGATGTTCTGGAGGAGGGCATCAAGAGCATCCTCAGTCAGTTTGTACATGACACCAGGCTTGGTGGGAATGTTGATCTGCTGGAGGGCACGAAGGCTCTGCAGAGGGATCTGACTGGTTGGACCAGTGGGCTGACGACAGTGGCATGAGGTTAAACAAAGCCAAGCACCAGGTCTTGCACTTGCACAGCTCCATTCAGTGCTACAGTTTTGGGGAAGAGTGGCTGGAAAGTGGCCTGGCAGGAAAGGACCTGTGGGTGCTGGTGAACAGCAGCTGAACAGGAGCCAGCTGTGCCCAGGTGGCCAGGAAGGCCAATGGCACCCTGGCCTGGATCAGCACTAGTGTGGGCAGCAGGAGCAGGGCAGGGATTGTCTCCCTGTACTTGGCACTGGTGAGGCTGCACCTCACTCCAACAAAGACATTGAGGGGGGTTGGAGAGTGTCCAAAGAAGGGGAACAAAGCTGGTGAAGGGTCTGGAGCAGAAGTCCTGTGAGGAGTGGCTGAGGGAACTCAGGTTGTTTAGCCTGGGGAAAAGGAAGCACAGAGGGACATCACCACTCTCTTCCAGTCCTTGAAAGGAGGTTGTAGACAGGTGGGGTGAGTCTCTGCTCCCAAGTAACAAGCAACAGGACAAAAGGAAATGGCCTGAAGTTGTACCAGGGAAGGTATAGATTAGATCTTAGGAAAATTTTCTTTATGAAAAGTGTTATTAAGCACTGGAACAAGCTTTCCAGTGAAGTGGTTGAGTCCTCACCCCTGGAGGTATTTAAAAGATGTGTAGAACTGGTCCTTAGGGATGTGGTTTAGTGGTGTACTTGGCAGTAGTGAGTTAATGGTTGGACCTGATGAACTTAAAGGCATTTTTCCAACCTAACTGATTCTATGATTAAGATACTGAGATAATTTCATTTTCTCTGCTGGAGTTACCTTGCTTGATATGTCCTAAGATAGCATTTCACCTTTTTGGGGTTTTTTTGGTTTTTTTTTTTTTTTTTTTGTTTTTTGTTTTTTTTTTTTTTTTTT